>JAVJIF010004641.1:0-5000 GCA_038442645.1 Agave tequilana
GAAAACGCGGCCAGAGCCGCGTTTCCGCGGCAGAATCTAGGCCGTTATGCCAGCGATTTCTGTTGCTGGTTTGTTACAGGTATTATCCACGTTGGCGCTTCTAGAAGGCTGACTGGGCGCATGGATTAATCCTTTTATTCTGATATTTACATGGATTTGTGGGCCTCTTCTTCATTAAAATATGGACATGCAAAAATAGAGAGAAAAGGACTAAAAAACCAATTTTATTGATAATATACATAATATAGAGGTGGAAGATGATGCAAAAATGAACTATAATCAATACCCTAATACCTTCTTCTCAAGGAATCTCCGGAACCAGGCGAGAAGGAATTCCTAAGCGAAGAGGTTTTGAGAAGTAACAAGAGGGTTCTACCAACTTTCTGTTCTCCGATTCCCCGAACCAGGCGAGACGGGAATCCTATAGATCGCATCGTCAAAGGGAAAAAGTGGTCGCGCGCTGACTAGACTCCTATCGACACACTTTCTCCAGAATCTCAGAGGGATCTACTTGTAATCTTTTAGAATACTTGTAATTTAGCTCATCGACCCTTTTCTGTAAGTTTTCCCTTTTGCAAAAATCAATGAAAAACACCTCAATATAAGCTTTGCTCTCAATCCTCCATGAAACTCTCCTCTCCATCCTTCCCTCTTAGTTACATAAATAAAACAAAACTACAAAAAAACACAAAAAAAATCTAAGTTACAAACTATAGATAGCCTAACTTTTACTCTCTGCTTGATCGTTCCTTTGCCTTAGATGTGTAGGGTATTTATAGAGTAGAAATGGATAGGGAGACGAGTGAAAAGATAGGAGGAGCTGGCTATTTCTAAATTTGAGTCCTCACCTTATCTCCAAAATTGATTTGATTTATCAAGAATTTTATGTGAAAAGTCAATTCTGATCTGTGATTAGTCTACAGTTTTGCATTATTATATCGCATTTTCCTACTAATTTATGAAAAAAATGTCGGTCTAAACAGTGTTTTGGTCTCTCTTGCAGATAATCAAGATAAGGAGGGCAAAAGGGTAATAAGAGCTTAATTAAACCCATTGTCGGGTAATTATATTCGCATTTCTTGGAGGCCAAGTAAGGGAGTTTCTAAAAGATGCATTGAACCTAGACCCTTGCGGGTGTCTGACGCAAATCTGGACGAAATTAACCGAATCTGAATATATCTGGACGGTCTCCGAAGCGACACGAACCTACGCACCAAAACCAGCGACCTAGGTCCCTGGTATTACAGCAGAAACGTGGCGCTAGCCGCGTTTTCGCGGCAAGATGGTGGGCCCACGCGTCGATTTCTGACGTGTGGCCTCGTCTCGCCTTCCAGATCCTTCTTTTGCCTATATATACCCCTACAGAGACCCGAAACACAAGCATATTTAGAATTAGGCTAGGTTTTCTCTCTTTAGTGTAGTATAGTGTAGGTGTTCTTCCTCTTTCTTTCATATTTTTTATTTTTTTCAGATTCATGTATTAGGGCAGAGAGATGCAGAGAAAGAAAGAGAGAGATTGATGTAATAGATGGTGACAATCTATGTAAAGGTGTCTCCTTTCTTCTCCATTGTAATCTTCTCATCTTTTACATGATGCTTAGCTAACTTTTCTTCTCATGGCAATCTAACTACTAACCACTAACCATCTAACTACTTACTTGATAATCTACATGAATCTAATAGCCTCTATAAGGCCTTGCTCTTGCATGAGCCATTGATGGCTCATGATGATGGGTTCTAACATTCTAACATTTCTATCATCTAACCTACTAACTTGCTAACTTGCAATGTCTTCTTTATTTCATGCTCACCTCTAACGGTTTGATGATTTAATAGTAGCTTGCAACTTGTTGTGTGGTATGGATGTGTTGTTTGAATGTAGAAGAACAATCTTATGAGCCATGCTTTGTATCGTCTCTTGAAGCCAAGGACTAGTGATGGCCAAGGATCCATGTGAGGCAACTATCACTAAGAGGTTAGCATGGTTAGTAGAGCAATTAGTAGTTAGTAGCCATGCATTTTCTTTTATCTTATTTTAAAAACCAATTTCAAAATCTTTTATCATTTTTCCATCGTTGTTTTTTACCATCCTCTTAGTTCACCTTTGTTTCATTTTCTTCTTGTTTTCAAAAACCATTTTTATTTTATTTTCACATCGCCGCTTTCATCGCCTTCTCACCTATCACTTCTGGATTTTTTTACTTTTATTTCTTTCTCATTCTTTAACAAAGAAGACTTGTTAACAACTGACGTAAATAAGAACTGTTAATGCTTCTATCGTCTCCCGTCCCTGTGAATTCGACCCGTTGAGCCCATGCTATAACAGAAGTATCGAGAGAACACTCGCACACACAAGCTTTTCATGACTTCATAAAAACACACATTTTCAAGTGCTGGTTCCGCCCGATCAAATTTTGGCGTCGTTGCTGGGGATAGGAATGGCTTAAACTTACGTTTTGTTAATATTTCTTCTCTGTTTTGGTGTGCAGGGTAATAATTACAGAAATTGAACATTGCAGAAAATTAAGCTGCTTGCATCTCTCTGCTCAAGAAATCAGGGAGCTGTTGCTTAAACATTTGCCGCGGAATCTTGTTAAAAGTCGCGGAAACGCGACACATTTTTGAGATCTTGGACTTATATTTTGCAGGCTGCTTCTATATTGCATATATCTTGTGATTTCTGCTATCTATTTTCTGCTTTGATTATCTACACACTTTAATAAATTAAGAACTAAAATACGATATTTGGACGCTTTTAAAAACGGTTTAGACATTTGCATTTAGGCACGTGTCAATTCAATTTCAATATACTGTATTTTGTTCTGTTGTTGTGATCTGGACTGAGGTGTACATATGGCATTGCATATAGCATAGGACAAACACGTGAGTGATTTATTCACTTTGTGTTATTTCTTTTCTATATTGCACACTTGCACGAATTGATATTAAGGGCAAAATCTAATAGAAGATAAGGGGGGATTTTATCACCCTTCCTTAGCCCAAAAACCACCTCCCCACTCACACAACCTAAGCCTTAATAAAAATTGATAGACGTTGGCCCCTAGGGACATCAGACTCATTAAGAGATTGACCGAGGGTGGAGCTTGTTTTGAATCTTACTCTTGTGAAATCGGTATCTAAGGTTAGGGATTAAGAGGTTACGCCTCGAAGATACCGTGGTTTAGCATAATTAAGGCCCGTTGTTTACGCACAGATACCTCCCACCGTATTTGCCCCTACCTGGCCGATTATCTTATGGTTAGATTCATACAATAATCTCTCCCGGGTAATCGACCAGTTAGGAGTCGTCTAGGTCTAGGTCAACCTTAGTATAGGCTTGGTTTTGATTTTTTCTTTTATTTTGTTTGTTGGTTGCTTTTATTTTTTGTTTGTGATTATTTGTGAAATGGAATTTAGTAATAACAATCCTTTCAATCCTAATATGAATCCATATTTCACAACGACCCCATTTGATTCAGATAATTTCAACCTGGCTTTTTATAATATGAACCAACCAAATACACCGGATTGGACTTATCCGAATCAATAAACCCATACCCCCAATCTTATAACCATAATTTTTAAAATAATTTTTATTCTCACAGAGTCAATGGGGATTCACCTCCCCTGAGTCAAATTTTCAACCACTTTATCCACAATCTTCACAATATCCACAATATTCATTTCTAATTTGTTTCCTATACTCCTTTTCTAGAACCACCAATTGAAGAAAAATCTGAGTTAGAAAAGAGTATAGATGCTAACCTGCAAGAGGCCTAGCGATAATTTCAGAACATGTTGCCTTCCCCAATTCTACAATATTTTCAAGAGTCTCACTCAATCCCACCTCTTCAACATGATCAAACATCCATCTTGGAATTGACTGAGAAACTCTTATGTGAGTCCGAGCGACAATCTCAAAACTTGTTGGACTCACAATCTTCAAAGTTGATCTAAAATCAAGGTTCCTACACTCCCTTTCTAGAACAACCATCTGAAGAAAAATCTGAGCTAGAAAAGAGTATAGAAATCTTATATGAGACCTCACAACAATTTCAAAAATCTTTTGCCCAGTCTATCGATAGGTTAGAAACACAGCTGAGTCAATTGGTTAACATTCATAGGAATGATGAAACTCACTCTTATCAACCTTTGACCAATCCAGATATCTCTAACTCATCGATCTTGATCAGGACTCATGTTGTTTTGAAAACCAAGATTCAATTCAGTACACCCATTTGAACTTGACCAACATCAAAATTTGAGAACCATATTGAAAGTTTGGCAAGTTATCCTTTTTTGAGATTAAACTTGAGAAGAATATGATCCTGAATCTCAACTTGGCAATTCAATTTCACTTCCTGATTCAATAATGACTGACGTGTTTTTACCAGATTTTAGGCTTTTTCCCGAGTCAATATTGGATCATGTGCCTATTCATTATGTAATTGAATCACCAATCTTTTATGATCATCATATTGAACTTGACCAATTACATTCTTTTGAAAGTCCCATTGAAAAATTGGCAAGTTATCATTTTTATGAAATTGAACTCAATAAAGAATGTGACTTCGATCGTCAAATTGTGATCCAGTTCAAAATTTCTGAATCAATATTGACTCCAATTTTGCTACCCGATTTGAGCAACATTTGGAGTCAATTTGATTCCCATACTGTCATTCTTGAACTGAATCACCAATCTCAGAGAGTCACATTCTATTGTGGGGGAATGAATGTGGATTTAAATTTCAACTTCTTGATTTGGACCCGATTCATGAACCAATTTTGACTCCTGAACCTTTACTTAACTTAAGTCAAATTCCTGAGTCAGTAGTCGTTCCTGTGCTTCCTGAGTCCAAATCAATTATTCCATCATTTCATACTCCATTTTGGGACAAAAGGGTTGAAAATAATGACTCCGAAATTATTTGAAAATTTAGAAATTAGATGGGGTAAAATTATAATAAAAATCATCCATGTTTACATCATAATGGGTTGTA
>JAVJIF010004641.1:7500-197500 GCA_038442645.1 Agave tequilana
AATCTGGACGAAAGAAATTAACCGATCTGTGCATATCTGGATGCTCTCTGAAGCGACACGAACCTACGCACCAAAACCAGGGACCTAGGTCCCTGGTATTATCGCGAAAATGCGGCACCTAGACTCGTTCCGGGGCAAGATGGTGGGCCCAAAAGTTGATTTTCGACGCGTGGCCTTGTCTCGCCTTCCAGATCTTTCTTTCGCCTATATATACCCCTGCAGAGACCCGAAATGCAAGCAGATTTGGAATTAGGCTAGGTTTTCTCTCTTTTATTATAGTGTAGTATAGGTATTCTTCCTCTTTCGTTTGTATTTTATTTTCTTTTAGATTCATGTATTAGGGCAGGAGATGCAGAAAGAGAAAGAGAGAGATTGATGTAATAGATGGTGATAATCTATGTAAAGGTGTCTCCTTTCTTCTCAATTATAATCTTCTCCATCTTTTACATGATGCTTAGTTAACTTTTTTTCTCAGGCAATCTAACTACTAACCACTAACCATCTAACCACTTACATGATAATCCACATGAATCTAATAGACTCTACAAGACCTTGCTCTGCGAGAGCCATGATGGCTCATGATGATGGGTTCTAACATTCTAACATTTCTAACATCTAACCCACTAACTTGCTAACTTGCAATGTCTTCTTTATTTCATGCTCACCTATAACCAGTTTTGATGATTTAATAGAAGTTTGCAACTTGTTTGTGGTATGGATGTGTTGTTTGAATGTAGAAGAACAATCTTATGAGCCATGTTTTGTATCGTCTCTTGAAGCCAAGGACTAGTGATGGCCAAGGATCTATGTGAGGTAACTATCACTAAGAGGTTTGCATGGTTAGTGGATCAATTAGTACTTAGTAACCATGAGTTTCTTTATATTGTTTAAAAACCAATGCCAAAATCTTTTATCATTTTTCCATCGTTATTTTTACCATCCTCTTAGTTCACCTTTGTTTCATTTTCTTCTTATTTCAAAACCATTTTTTATTTTATTTCACATCGCCGCTTTCATCGCCTTCTCACCTATCACTTCTGGATTTCTTTTCTTTTATTTTCTTTCTCATTCTTTAACAAAGAAGACTTGTTAACAACCAGCGTGAATAAGAACTGTTAATACTTCTATCGCCTCCCATCCCTGTGGATTCGACCGTTGAGCCCATGCTTAAACGAAAGTATCGAGGAAACATTAGCACACACAAGCTTTTCATTGACTTCATAAAATACACATTTTCAAGTGTTGGTTCTGCCCATTCAACAGCTTGTTGGCGTACTGATTACTAAATATCACTTATCAACTGATAGAATAAGAAAGAGTGATCAACATAAGAATTGTTAGGTCATCTTTTTAGATCATCTTGAATTATCAGATTTATTTTTGATAGCAAAAATTATGATTAAAATACTAAAGAGTGTCCAGTCTAAATCCGAGTCTAAATTAATTTAAAACTCCAAATTACTGGGTTTTCCTCCTTTTCTCCGAATATGATTGATTTATCTCATCCGTTGATATTCTCTCTATTCATTTATCTATTTGAATATTCAATTTGTCTTCTTGAATTGATGAGATATCCAATTACCTTCAGCGAAACCGAAAGGGTCTTCAAACAATCCATTTTTCCCTTGATATTAGGTGATATTATCTTATCTGATATATTCAGTTTTCAGTTAAGATAGCTTCTAAAACCTTTGGATTTGAATTGATCCCCTTAATTTGCTTGATCTTTTGAATTATATGGATTTAATTTGATAAATCTATCAATTTCTTCAATTTCTTCATTAATTATGCTGCATACCATTGAACATGAAAATACATTAAAAATAGAGTTTTATTTAAAAATAAATGAAGAAAATGTGACATATGTGATACAAAATGTGCAATGCATGTGCACAATCAAAGACACACACAATTATTTCTCATCTATTGAGCATACAGGTTGAGCGTAATGACAATGCTCACAATAACTGACTGATGAGAGTTTTTAAGGGTCTTCCCTGCCCCCTCCACTGCAGCCGTCATGCTTCCTTTCACATAGGTAAGTCCTCCAAGTGTACTACATCTGGATGTAATACCCTCCGCACTACATGGGTTAGACTTATTAAGAGTTTAATTTAACCTTACCTAATTGTGTCATAAGCATCGTCCCCATAGAGAAGGGGTAGTAGCTTTAATGCTACATATACGTTATAGACTTATCTGGTTGATGCTCCACACGAGTATCACTAGTCCAGCTTATTTCTACCGCATTGAACCTCTTTCATAGAACCAGCTCCTACTCGAGTAGGTTGGATTCTTGCTGTCGGTGAACTATACTATGGGCTTAACTCATTTTTCACTGATGAATCTAGGACCATATTCTTAGAAAGATCCTTAGTGAGAATAACTTATGTTGTCCAGGGTCAAAGAACGACTTAACAACCTTTATTTTCTAAGTGGTGACAGTCAGAGATTTAACTCTTTATGACCACATTATTATTGTTGGCCCAAAGGTCCATCACTCTAGTTTTGATGATGATTAACTCATGTAGTTATAGTACTAATGATCTTGTGTTTAATTAGTCTCAGATATTAATCAGGATCTTAGTAGGTATTTAGCTTCAACAAAGGAGTTTTAGAGCTAACACATGTAGATTCAAGAGCTCGCGCGTCAAGATCGCATCTAACAATCGGTTGGAGTCAAGCTCATTGGATCGTGTTTGGATCAAGTCGTCTTGAAGATGTAGATTGATAAGAAGACTTCAGTTTATTTAGATCTTGTATAAAGATAGATAGTATTGATATGCTCAAGTTCACACACACACACAAGTTCAATATGTTTGGTTTTCAGTTCAACCGATTTTAGTTTTCAAACATACATATATATGGTTTTCATGAATAGATAGAATCAAAACAAGTTTACATGGTTTAATGTATATCAGATTTCATCCATATACATGTATGCTTCATATATTTAGAAAAAACTTATTTTGATGATCCTATTCATGTGTTTGGAGTTCTGTATTTAACAAAACTAATTTTGGATTTCATGTCAAAAATATAGATATATCATGTACATGTGTATTGGATTATATCTATATAAAATATGCTTCAAAAGAGTTTAAATATCTTGTTTTTGTATTTATACAAGGTTGGGAAAAATCAGATTTCCATTTCAAAGTTTTGTTTTCAGAAAATACGGTTTCGTTTTAAAGCCTAATTTCAATATCACGAAAATAGTTCAAATGGTTTGTAATATGTGTTGATTTTTGATCACACATATTTGTTATTCAAAGATCTAACAAGAACTCATTTTTGTGGAATTTATGAGATTTTATTGGAATTAAAATAACTAAGTTTTCTGTCCCAAAATTCCAAGCCAGATCAGCTGGTGGTCGACCGGACGGTCGACCAGACCAGTGTTCGGTTGACCGGACTGGTCGACCGATGTGCACGAGACGTGCACAGAGTACCAGCCTAGAAGGTCGGTCGACCGCACGGTCGACCGACTGTAAGCACCCAACTCTCGGGTGTTGCCGGTCGACCGGGCCCGGTCGACCGACAGGCTTGGCCCGGTCGATCGGAGGCACAACGGTCAGAAATATGACCGTTGGCCGGTGGAACGACAGGTCGACCGGAAGGGCAATTCTTCCTTTTCCTGGCTGCTAATGGTCAGATTTTTGAGAGGCTATTTATATGCCTTTTCTAGGACTGTTTTATACAACAATTTTAAGAGCAAATTTTCCTACCTATACAAGTGTTTTAGCAGCAAGTTTTTGAAGTGTTTTTGTATCAAAAAGATTTATCTTTTATTTGTTTTCAAGGGTTAAAAAAATTAAGGAAAAATAGAATCTTTGGGAAATTGGTTTTGATCTTCATTTCTATTTCATTCTAATATTTTTCAAAGTATTTTTCTTTGTGATTTATTTTCCAAACACCTTGTTTTCTCACACTACAACTACTAACTCTTGGGTGATTTCTAACTCATATGAATTGTTGGATGTTTTTATTTCTAAGTCTTGTAATTAACAAGTCTTTTAATTCCAATAATGATGAGTAGTGTTTCAATTCTAGTGAATGCTTTGTATCACCTCCATATGATTCATGTGTGCCTCATTTAGAGCCTTGTCTCTTGAACAAGTGCCTTGATGGAACATGAAGATGGATCACTTTAGTATGCTAACTCATATTATATAAGTTTCTTATTTCATACTAGCTTGTTATAGCTTTGATGGACTAATGAATCTTACGTTCTTGTTTAGCATACCTAAGTGTGAATACCTATGTTCTATTATTGAGAATCTATTGGGAGCCAATGATCCAAGGAGGCCACCTAGCCAAGCCTAGATGAGAACACAACCTCAATTTGGAACAACATTGATTTGACAAAGCAAGATGCACTATTGCCAATAAATCTACATGAGGCATGAATCACCCAACGAGCCTAGTAAGTTAGTAGTGAAGAATGTTAGTTAGTCATGGCTTTCTCTTAATTAAATTTCAAAACTTCTTTCTAAAAACCTTCTCTTTTTTCAACATCACCGTTTTTCTTAAACCATCTTTCAGACCACTTTCCATTCCATTTTCCTTTTCTTAACAAAACTCTACAAAATTCTTCACTCTCTTTCTACCTTGTTTGTTTTTCCATTTTTAAACAAAGAAGAACTTTCGTTTTTCTTTCCAAAAACTTCAACATAAAAATCGTGAACACTTCCAACGCTAGTCTTCCCTACGGATACGACCCATTATAGCTTGTGCTACGAACGGTGATTCGAAGGAGTAAAGTAAATCTTCATACATATTCAAAGTTTGATAATCAGCACACGGACATGAACGGTTTACTCTAAACTCTTGCTCAACTCAATTTCTCCTATCGAACAGCGTCCAACGGCTTCTCAGTACCCAAAAATGTAGTCGGTTGCAGTCTTCTGAAATCGGATACATTATCAGGCCTCTGCTATATAGGTGCTGTCAATAATGCTTGCCGTAGGAGCTCTGTCTGCTGATGCTGACTCTCCATCATGTCATGAAGTACCCTCATCATGTTGTCGCCCTCTCCATTGGAACTATCATGAGAAGTGCCAGGACTGTTACGGGTTCTCCGTCCTCCATATCTGAAAGGAAAAAGATAGAAGGGTCTCAGGATCCATGGAAAAGATTGCAAGGAAGGAATAGATAACCCCGCACTTGCGATTGGAATGTATATTCAAGACTCGAGCTCTCCAGCTGCAAATTAATATGTCATTAATTTGCTAACTGGTTGTACTGAGGATGTTAGAACCTAGGCTTTGATACCACCCAGTGATGGCCCGATCCTGCGGGTACGGGGACGTCACTGTGACATATATACGCAGGTCAGAAATACCCTCACATATATACGCTAAGTATCAATACAAACAAGAATCAGAGGCGGAAGTACACTGGTAATATACATTCTAACAGAAAAGTATAAGTACATGGTTATCACAGAGAGTGATACAACATTACAAGAATATTACATCACCAGAAAATACCAAAGTACAATACATGAAGAGATATACAAAAGCTGAGAGGTGCTCACGAGTAGCAAGAGGGACCTCGAGAGCCAATTATGAGAAGAGCTGGGTGGAAAAGCTACGGCGACGTCCAAGCTTCTGCTGCGCTCTGATCGCCACGGAAGGATCCGCTGCGCACTCCAATCAGCTACAGCAAGGCCACCAAGGTCCGGGCTCTAAAATCTAGACATGAGAATTCAGGATTGTTAGATGCAACCCCGCGAGTGCATATGATAAAGCCAAGTGGCGTGCATATCAGGTACATGTGTACAAAAAAGGTGTATCGTGAATATAAGCACATATGAACATGAAATGAGATAGTAAGTAAAATAACTATAGGAAATCAGTTATACAAACCCACATTACTGATCTGTGAGATTAGTACGTTGAAGGATTAATCCAAACAGGAAAACCCTCATATATATGCCCTATACCTCACGTCACTGTAATCTGAGTTTATATAACCTGACTTTGCCTTCATAATAACATAATAATAAAACAGTATAGAAGCAATCAAGTAATCGCACAAGATAGCATACGTATAAGTGGTGAGCAATATAGATCAAGAGTATAACTAGTCAGATATCAGGAGCATATTATTATTATGTTATTAAGACTCATCTGATTTGTATACATCGGTATGTGTCTCATTTCGCATACCTCAGCATACAGACCGGAGAGTAAGTTATTGGAAACTGATGGAGATTGACAAACCATGCTTAGAATGGGTCCCGTATATGCCCGGAACAATGGTCAAGGAGTATCCGGTACTGAGCCGGAACGTACCACTAGGTACCGGGACTTATTGTACGCCCGAACAGGAATAGGATGTCACCGCTCCCACAGGAATAGGCCCAGGGGCTTATGGTACAACCGGCAGGCAGGTGAGTAGGGGTGCCAGTACACCCCACGGAAGCGCCTGGTGGCCTCCAGGTCGAATCTAAGTATATGGCCGCGCGACACTATAAGACCATCATAAACATGAAGACTATATTGGTACTCATCAGTTTTTCCCATTCTGGTATAAGTTGTCTAATTATTATAATTTGTCCAGCGATAATGTCCACAGGGTATTCACAATAGTCCTATATTCATGGTTATCCTATTACGGGGATCAACAGGAGTATAGTATTAGGAGTCTCCCTTTTTCAGGGGTTCAAGTATATAGGAATTCAGAAGCACAGGAATACCAAAATCTGGTAATAATATAATAATCATGCCAATTTTCCCCATAAAAGTGATAATAATGAATATGCAAAGAAATACAGGTGTCCGGTGTAATAGTGTCCAGTCAGGTGTCACAATATCGGGTTAAATGTATCAGTACCATGTAATAGCATGTCAAGTGTCAAGTGTCATATATCAGATATCAGGTGTCAAGTATAACATAGCAAGTACCAGTGTCAGATATCAAGTGTGGTGGATCAGGTGTCAAGTGTAAACATATAAGTGCCGGTGTCTGGTATTATGTGAGCATCATATGTTAGGTAACCATCCGGTCATGTTACATGGTACAGGGGAACAGTATAAATAAACATTTCAAACTCTTTATAACCATATTTATAACAATAATAAATTATTCTATTTATTAGCCATGCGAAGCTGAGCGAAGTGGGAGCATATCTAGGTATACCCAGTATAATACCAGTTCCACAAATTAGAAATCGGCCGACAGGTATACATAAAACATGCTAATTTTAGAAATCACTCGTATATCATATACTAACTTGCATAATGAGACATTACGTATTAAAAAGCAAGATAATAGTTATTAGGCATGTAACGATGGTAATAAAGCATGAAACACAAAGAGATGTGCTCGCCTAAAATCGGACGCAATACCGAGTTAAAATTCGGTAAATCCGAGAACATGTGCGAGCAAGCTACTAGCCCATATATATATTAATATATATACATATATATTATATATTATAAATATTAGAGAGAGAATGTGAGAGGAGAGAGAGAAGAGAGAGAGTTGTAGGAAGGGGGAGAGAGAGAGAATGTGTGTAGGGTATGTTTAAAAGAAGATAAATAAGGAAATAAAGGGGAGGGTATGATGGAAAATATAGAGATGTAATTAGGGGGTTAAAGAGGGGGTAGAAATGGAAAGGGAGAAAAAGGAAAGAATTAAAAGAAAGAAAGAAGGAAAGAAGAAGAAAGAAAGAAGAAAAGGAGGGGGGAGGGGGCAGCTGGCAGCCGGCCCACCGCCGGCGGCTTGGCGGCGGTGGCGGCGCCGCCGGGGAGCGCACCTAGCCCGGGGAGTGAGAGAGGGATGGGGTGGAGTTGTTGTTGGTATGTTGTTGTTGGTGGTGGTAGTTGGTGGGGGTGATGGTTATGGTGGTTGTTGGAGGTGGTGGGGAGTTGGAGGAGGAGGAGGTGATGATCAGGTGGTTGGAGTGGTGGATTTGGTGGAGATGGTGGTTAATTTTGGAGAAGAAGAGGATGGTGGTGTGTTGGGTTTGGTTGAAATTGAAGAAGAAGGAGTGGTGTTTGGGGACGATTGAAGTGGAGAAGGAAGTGGGGAGATGGGGGTGTGTGTGGCCAGCGGCTAGCGATGGAGGCGGCAGCTCCGATGGTGGAGGCGGCGGTGATGAGGAGTTGGGTGATGGTGTTGGAGTTGGAGATTTGAAATGGAGAGGATATGGAATGAGAAGGGGAGAAGAGAAGAAATTAATAGGAAGAAAAAGTGAGGGGGGAACTGGGAAGGGATGGCGGAGGGATGGGCTGCTATTGCAGCCCATCATGCCCTGTTGCTGCTGCAGGCAGCTGCAGAATGGGGTGCAGGGCATGGGGAAGGTAAGGGAGAAGAAAAGAAAAGAAAGAAAGAAAAGAAAAATGAAAAAAATAAAGGAAAGAAAAGAAATAGCATAAAATAATAAATAAATTAATAGAATATTCTAGAAGTATAAAGTAGGGGAGTGGAGAAGGAAAAAGTAAGAAAAGAGAAGAACGATAAATAATATTATTATTTTAATAGGGCAAAATTTGACTGCTTCAGAAATATTCCAAAAAATTCTTAAAAATATTAAATATTATTTTAAGATGATCGGTGAAATCAGATTCGAGAAATTCAATTTAGTTATTAAATTAAAAATCTTGGAATATTCCGGCAGTACCGGCGAACACCAAGAATCAGTCAAATTTGATAAATTTAGAAAAATCTCAAAAAAATGTATTTAGATAGAAAATAAAATTCTAAAAAGTATCTTGAAAGCCATTTCTAAAAATTTAATTCTGTTTGAAAACTAAAAGTCTGGGAATCGGTCAGCGATGCCAACCGACACCGATTTTGAAGATTTTGCAGAAAAATTCTGAAAAATTCTAGAAAATTATGAAAAATCTAAAATATTAGAAAATAGTGTTTGAAACTAAAATCGATCAAATTGGACTACCAGAAAGGTCAAATTGGGCGGTATGCCGGTATCGGGTTCCTGGTCCAGTCAGGGCTGACTCCAGTACTGAGAATCCAAATCTGATACCAAATAACATAAACAATCACAACTTAAAAACAAATACTGAAATAAAATTGAAACAATATGGTCAAAACATCAAGACACGAATCTGGGTACGTACCCCCGGAACGGGGTGCTACATCTTACGTCTCAATGTCTCGAGTTATGATTGTTAATCCTAAAAGCTTTTGCTAGTTATCTCCTCTTAGACTCTAACATAACCTTCTAATCAATTGTGCGCACCAATTGTAAAAATAAGACACAAGATTTAACAACTTAGCATATAAAATGTTTAAACTTTATAAACACATAGGAGAATTTGCACAAAATATAATCTTATGTTTTCAATACAATCCCAACATCATGCCCTTAGTTATGAAAAATTAGTTCATAACTATAGAAATAAAACACATTATAATATTAAAAGAGATCATGGAATAGAATAAATTAAAAGGAAAGTTAAAGAAAGGTAAGAGAGCACCAATAAAGATGAAGCCTTTGTTGGCCTAAAGGCCTTCCACTCTAGTTTTGATGATGATTAACTCATGTAGTTATGTGTACTAATAATCTTATGATTTTAGTTTCAGATCATTAATCAAGTTATTAGTTGGTGAAAGCTTCCACACATCTTTCACATGTTGATTCAAGAGCCCGAGCGTCAAAGATCATATATAGCACTTGCTCGGTGGATCAAGGAGTTTTGGAATCGAGTCGGCTTGGAGATTGCGCTCTACAAGAAGACTTTGGTATCATAGTTTAGTTTTGTGTTTAGATCCAAATTTGTAAAGATTAGAATAGTATGATAATGCTCAAGTTCACAACACACACGTTTCATGTTTTGAATATTAGTTTTTGGTTTTTCGATTTTAGGTTTAACCGATCTTGGTTTTCATGAATAGATAGATCAAAACAAGTTTACATGGTTTAATGTATATATGATTTGTTCTATATACATGCATGCTTTAATTTCCTAGACAAACTTAGTTTTGACTCCCTTATTCATGTGTTATATGTTTTGGTATTTTTGACAAAACATATTTTGGAATTAATGACAAAAAATATGATATATATTTGTTTCATGTATATTGGATTTCTATCCATATGCATCATGCTTCAAAGTGTTTAAATATCATGTTTTTGTATTTGGAAGAGTTTTGGACAAAACGTATTTTCTATTCAAAATCCAAGTTTTAGAAAATACAGTTTTTGGTTTTGGTAAAAATGATAAGACACAAAAATAGTTCATATTGATTGATATTTGAGCTAAACTTTTTACCACATGTTTATATATCAATGCAAAATGATAAAACTATTTTTGGTGATTTTTAGAAATGATAAAAGAATTTTTAAATATGTTTCTAACCCATTTTTCTGTTCCGGGCTTCACCAGTCGACTAAGTCAACTGACCAAGTCGACTAGGATGAAGTCGGTCGACCGGGCCGGTCGACCGACGTGCACAGATCTGTGCACGTTTGGAGACACTGGGACGGTCGACCGGCCTGGTCGACCGGGACTGAGAGCAGAGCTCTCTGTTTGTTTGGGTCGACCGGGGCGGTCGACCGGCAGCTGCCAACGGGCAGAAATTGACCGTTGGACGGTCGACCGGACCGGTCGACCGGCAGTGTATTTCTGGCAATTCTGCTGCCAACGGCTATATTATTCTGGGGTCTATAAATACCCCATTGGAAAGAGTTTTTCTCTAATATTTTTTGTGCGAATTTTTCCTTACTCTCTGGTGTTTTCACAGCAATTAAAAGAGGTTTTTGATTCAAATTGAACAATCTTTTTGGTGTTTTATTAGGGTTTGAAAAACCAAAGAAAAGGGATTTTGGGAAAAGTTTTTGTTTGAACTTCACTATCTTCATTTCTATTATTTCCCAAAGATTTTCTTTGAGTTGCTGGTTTCAAATCCCTAGGTTTTCTCCACACTTGAGCAAAAATCTACTATCTTTTCTATAGGATCTTTGTGTGTGAGAAAGAGATTGTTTGTGGTTGTTGTTTAGACCACCAAGTTAAAAACCCAATCTTTGCTTTGTGCCTTGCCCTCATTGTGTTGAGGAAGTTGTGCAATTGGGTTGAATCCCTCAAGTTGTGAGGTGATCCTTGTGTTTGCTTTGTGCTAATCCCTCGGGTTGTGAGGTGATTGTTTGTTGGATTGGAGCTTGCCTCAAGGAGGAGGTTGTTGTTGTAAAGAGAGGAGTTGGGTACTCCTTGTGAGAGTCCTTTGTGGACTAGCTAGTAGATTGGAAATCCTTCGTGTGTCGAAGGCGGGGATGTAGAGCTGGGTGCTCGAACCTCAAAACACATCTTGTTGTTTGCGCTTGATCCATTGACTCTCTCTCTATCTCTCTCTTACTTTGTGCCTTGCAAATACTCATATTGTACATTCATTATTGCTTGGCTTGGTTGTGTGTGTGCATCATTTGTTTATTGCACTTGAGTATATTGCATTAGTTTTTAAATTCCGCATTGAGTTGACTAGATTAGCATAATCACCTATTCACCCCCCCTCTAGGTGATCTTTCAATTGGTATCAGAGCTAGTGCTCCTGATATTTAGGTTTAACCACCTAGGAGTGAGATCTTGGTTTGCTAATCTTCATTTGCATTGTTCATTTGCACTCATTTAGTTTGCTCTCATGGATAGTCCTCCTATATTTGACCATATTAGACTTGATGTTTGGAAGGCCAATATGAGTAGCCATTTGAAAAGACTAGGACATCTAGTTTATCAAGCCTCCACTATGGAATCATTCCCCAATAGTAGCAAGCATAAGAAGGCAAATACATTAGCGCTTAGAACACTTAGAGCATCTCTTAGTGAACATCTTTTACCGGTGTTTAATCATTATGACTCGGCTTTTGCAGTTTGGAGCTTATTAACGTCTCCCGAGCTTCCAAGGATTATCAACAAGATGAGGAGATCTAAGAGAGAAAAGTCCGTAGAGCATTGCTTCATGGTCCAAGGGAAAAACTCCCTTGAGGTACAATCGGACACTCAATTAGATGATAGCTCTAGTTTCTATTGCCATGGTTGTTTTGAAGTTCAGACTTTAAATTTGGAACTTGCTCAAAAGCTTGAAAATTTTATGGAAAAACACAATCTTTTGAAAGAGAACAACCTTGTTTTGAAAAATGAATTAAAGGATTTGTGTTCTAATTTTGAATCGGTTTTGCAAGAGAAGGAAGAGATCACTAGTGAACGTGACTCACTAAGATCTCAACTAGACCTTGCCCTTGATGAGATTGAGATTTTGAAAAATAAAAATGATTGTAATGATGTTGTGAAAAACAATGAGGCTTTATCTTCTAAATTGGATTTTGTTTTAAAAGATAACCTTGTTTTGAAAAATAAAATTGATTCAATTACAAACGAATTGGATTTAGTTTTAAAGAAAAATGAATCTTTGCAAAATGAGATTGATATTCATGTGTGCCATGCTAGTATAGCTTCTTCTTCTTCTTGCACACCTATTGCATGCTCCACTTTATCTTCCACCATTGAAAATGATATAAATGTTTTGAAGATGAGTGTTGAATGTTTGGGCTCTACTTTGAGCCAATACACATTGAATCATTCATGTTTGGAAACCTTGGTTCGCAAGAAACAAGGTCCATCTTTGCATGCACACTCTACATGGCATACACATGCTTTTCACGGACACAACCATAACATGTATGCTCATGTGTACACATGTACACATTGTGGTCGAAAAGGCCACCTTGCTAGATTTTGTTATGATCGTGTTTATCATGAAAATTTAGCAACTAATTTTGTTTGGGTGAGAAAAGAAACTAACCCCTATGGACCCAAAAGAAAATGGGTACCAAAGACCACCTCTATGCTTTTTGATGTAGGTGGGAGCTCTCGCATCACGTGAGAGTATTGGTGCCTTGAGGTGGATGCATTCTAAGCTTAAATGAGAATCATTTGGATGCCACACTCTCAAGGGGATTTGGTGGGAGGACCACCGTGGTTTGGAGAACTAGAGATGCACCTTCATCGGTTTTGGTATCATTCTCTAACTCCCATTTTTATTTGCATGCTTATCTTGTTTATCTATTTATAGCATGTCATGTTTTGTTATTCATTATGCCTATGCCATGCTTATTAGAATAGTATTATACATGTTTAATTACTTGAGCACCCATGTTTTATATGGATCTATATTTAGTGTTCTCACCTTGTTTAAACTAACATGTATGCACTAGATCTAATGCACATGCATATACATAATGATCATGTGGATGTTTATGATTTTTTTAATCATGTTTTATTGTTTCATGATTAGTATGACATTTATCATGTCTATTAGACTTATGCTTTACATGATTAGTTGTTGAGACACCCATGTTTAGTATGGACCCATATTTTATGTTCTCTTTATGTTTTAGCTATCATGTTAATCATAGATCTAATGCACATGTCTTAGTCATGCTAATCATATGGTTGACTATGATTCTTTGTCTTAATAATTCATGTTTTGATTATTATGTTTATCATGTTGGGTTATGATTCCCGTTTTATACTTAATGATTTGATTACTTGTTTAGATGTTAGTTTTCATTAAGACTAGAATTTATACTTGCACATGTAGTGGGACACAAATAAATCTATATATATGTTTGTGCTTGGATGCTTATTTGTACCCATTAAATGTGCTAGTATAGCCTAGTTTTGATGATTCATGCATTTTAAACTTGTATTCCTATTTTTGGATTTGTTTTATGTGTATGAGTTTTCATTTCATGTATATGTTTATTTTGCCAAACCTTAAGATATACATGTATACCCTTTGAGTCATTTGCCTTTCATGCAAATCTATATATATGGACTCAATTGTGTTTAGGGATATGTATGTACACTTATTGTGTTGGCAATTCATACATATACCTTGAAATGAAATTAGTTTTGGTGAAAATCTAGTTTTTCTTGATTTCGTGTTTATTTATTTAACTTCATGTATATATCTTATCCAAACTATTGATTATACATATACATCTTTGAGCCACATGCCTCCATGCATATACTTTTGTGGACTCATTATGTTTAGGATATGTATGTATACTTTAGTTTGTACATGACATACATATGCCTTGAAGTTTAAATTATTTGGATGAATTTCATGTTTGCTAAGTGATTTCACATTTATAATGAATCTCTTGTTTTTAAGATGATTTCTATTGGTGATTTCACATCTTAGATGAACTTCATGTTTTCAAGGAATTTCATATGAGCCTAATTGAATATTTTCATGTTGATATGTGTCACATTCTACTTGTACACTCACTTTATTAGTTTACTCATGATTTGTTTTCATGAGAATTTGAATGAGCTTTATGGACTTTGAATGTTTAGTGATCATGTGATTTACATGTGTTTCATGAAAAACAATTTTGTTTTATTCCTTGCTTGAAGGATTTCGTACTAGTTTTAAAAGTTTTTCCTATAATTAGTTTGTATTCTTCACTATGGTAGAGATTTTCAAACATACTACATTTTCAAATCTATTTTTGAAAACCCCTACCTTCTATGGGAGGATGGATGGGAGATCATGTTCATGTATGCCTTATAATGAAAATCATTTAAAACATGAACCATGATTGGGAGGTATAATAATATGAAGTATACATTTGATCTTATTGTTATTTCAATTGGTATCATTGAATTCTTTCAATTGGTATCAATCTTGACATTTCTTGTATACTCATATATGTTTGTATGTATGTATGCTTTCCATTCCAAGAATATCAATTTCTATTGGTATCTATTTTTCATACATATATATGTTTTATTTGTGCTTATTATATCCCTATATCTTTAAGCACAAAATCTTGTTTATGCTAGTGCTTGAGCTTTAACTTTGTTTCAATTGATTACTTTTAAATTGGTATCAAACCTATGCATCATTTTAGTTGGTATTTCATAAAGGGGGAGAAAATTTAATTTTGTCTTTCAATTGGTGATTTTTTAATTGGTATTTATTTCCCACTCCCTTACTTTATGATTGAAAATTTCAAATTGGTATCATATGTTTAAAATGAAAATGATTTACAATTGGTATCAAAATTTTGTTTAGACATTCAAAATTTATTATGTTTAATTTCAATTGATATCAAGATGTTTCATGTGTTTTTGCTTAAAATTGGTATCAATATTTTTTTTGTTTGTTTCCTTTCAATTGGTATCAAGATGCTATTCTTTGACATATTTTCAATTGGTACCTTAATTGATTGTCACCTCTAGTTGACTTTGTTTTTGTTTTAGACAAAAAAAAAATATTATTTTTTATTGATTCATTGTTTCGAACAAAAAGGGGGAGAAATATTTAATTGATTTTTCAATTGATATTGGTTTTGCTTTTACCCCTTATTAAAGATTGATTCCTTATATTAAAAAAAAAGGAGAAGATTTTGTTTTGTTTTGGTTTTTACCCCTTTGTTGATGATTGAAAAAAAGGGGGAGAAGAATTTGGGTTTATATATGCATGTTTTTGTTTTACATATATTAAGTTTAATTTAGTTTAATTTTAATTGGTATCTAATGCATGTTTTATAATTGGATGTTTTGTAATTGGTATCTCTAGAGTGTAATTGGTATCTAGAGCATGTTTTGTTTTAAACATTTCATTGGAATTTTTATTGGAATTGGTATTGGTATCTAGAGCATGTTTTGTTTTAAACATTTCATTGGTATCTAGAACCCTTTATTGTTTATGCATAGATATGCATGTTTCATGTTTCATATTTAAGAGCCTTCATTGCATAATCATTATGTTTATTTGGTTATGCATGAGTTAAGGGGGAGCTTCTTTGAAGCTTAACTTTAATCCATGCATATATAACTCCATGAGTTTTGTCATCATCAAAAAGGGGGAGATTGTTGGCCTAAAGGCCTTCCACTCTAGTTTTGATGATGATTAACTCATGTAGTTATGTGTACTAATAATCTTGTGATTTTAGTTTCAGATCATTAATCAAGTTATTAGTTGGTGAAAGCTTCCACACATCTTTCACATGTTGATTCAAGAGCCCGAGCGTCAAAGATCATATATAGCACTTGCTCGGTGGATCAAGGAGTTTTGGGATCGAGTCGGCTTGGAGATTGCGCTCTACAAGAAGACTTCGGTCCCATAGTTTAGTTTTGTGTTTAGATCCAAATTTGTAAAGATTAGAATAGTATGATAATGCTCAAGTTCACAACACACACGTTTCATGTTTTAAATATTGGTTTTTGGTTTTTCGGTTTTAGGTTTAACCGATCTTGGTTTTCATGAATGATAGATCAAAACAAGTTTACATGGTTTAATGTATATATGATTTGTTCTATATACATGCATGCTTTAATTTCCTAAACAAACTTAGTTTTGACTCCCTTATTCATGTGTTATATGTTTTGGTATTTTTGACAAAACATATTTTGGAATTAATGACAAAAACTATGATATATATTTGTTTCATGTATATTGGATTTCTATCCATATGCATCATGCTTCAAAGTGTTTAAATATCATGTTTTTGTATTTGGAAGAGTTTTGGACAAAACGTATTTTCTATTCAAAATCCAAGTTTTAGAAAATACAGTTTTGATTTTTGGTAAAAATGATAAGACACAAAAATAGTTCATATTGATTGATATTTGAGCTAAACTTTTTACCACATGTTTATATATCAATGCAAAATGATAAAATTATTTTTGGTGATTTTTAGAAATGATAAAAGAATTTTTAAATATGTTTCTAACCCAGTTTTCTGTTCCGGGCTTCACCAGTCGACTAAGTCAACTGACCAAGTCGACTAGGATGAAGTCGGTCGACCGGGCCGATCGACCGACGTGCACAGATCTGTGCACGTTTGGAGACACTGGGACGGTCGACCGGCCTGGTCGACCGGGACTGAGAGCAGAGCTCTCTGTTTGTTTGGGTCGACCGGGGCGGTCGACCGGCAGCTGCCAACGGGCAGAAATTGACCGTTGGACGGTCGACCGGACCGGTCGACCGGCAGTGTATTTCTGGCATTTCTGCTACCAACGGCTATATTTTTCTGGGGTCTATAAATACCCCATTGGAAAGAGCTTTTCTCTAAGATTTTTTGTGCGAATTTTTCCTTACTCTCTGGTTTTTTCACAGCAATTAAAAGAGGTTTTTTGATTCAAATTGAACAATCTTTTGGTGTTTTTATTAGGGTTTGAAAAACTAAAGAAAAGGGATTTTGGAAAAAGTTTTGTTTGAACTTCACTATCTTCATTTCTATTATTTCCCAAAGATTTTCTTTGAGTTGCTGGTTTCAAATCCCTAGGTTTTCTCCACACTTGAGCAAAAATCTACTATCTTTTCTATAGGATCTTTGTGTGTGAGAAAGAGATTGTTTGTGGTTGTTGTTTAGACCACCAAGTTAAAAACCCAATCTTTGCTTTGTGCCTTGCCCTCATTGTGTTGAGGAAGTTGTGCAATTGGGTTGAATCCCTTAAGTTGTGAGGTGATCCTTGTGTTTGCTTTGTGCTAATCCCTCGGGTTGTGAGGTGATTGTTTGTTGGATTGGAGCTTGCCTCAAGGAGGAGGTTTGTTGTAAAGAGAGGAGTTGGGTACTCCTTGTGAGAGTCCTTTGTGGACTAGCTAGTAGATTGGAAATCCTTCGTGTGTCGAAGGCGGGGATGTAGAGCTGGGTGCTCGAACCTCGAAACACATCTTGTTGTTTGCGCTTGATCCATTGACTCTCTCTCTATCTCTCTCTTTACTTTGTGCCTTGCAAATACTCATATTGTACATTCATTATTTCTTGGCTTGGTTGTGTGTGTGCATCATTTGTTGATTACACTTGTGTGTATTGCATTAGTTTTTAAATTCCGCATTGAGTTGACTAGATTAGCATAATCACCTATTCACCCCCCCCCTCTAGGTGATCTTTCAGCCTTAAAGACTTCTCGCTGAAAGTACTCTAAGAATTAATGGCTAACATCAAAATTTTATTGTTTTTTGCTCAAAATAAAGAGAGAATAAAAATTGTATATTTTACAAGAGGCTTGGCAGTATTTATATAGAACAGAAAGCAGTAGAACCCTAGTTTAATATAAAAACCTAGGTTTCTTAATTTACATGAATTTCTGGGAAAATTCTATCCATAAGCACCGCCATAGTTCGGCCAGCTGGCCAAAAGTTCAGCTGGATGGCCGAACTTCTTGCTGTATTGGTGCTCTGTTTTTGACTCGTGTTGACCTCTGAGTTGGCATTTTCGTTAACTGGTCCACGGCTGCTTGGTAGAAATCTACGGCTGGGTGGCCAAACTTGTTGGCCCAAAGGCCTTCCACTCTAGTTTTGATGATGATTAACTCATGTAGTTATGTGTACTAATAATCTTGTGATGTTTAGTTTCAGATCATTAATCAAGATATTAGTTGGTGATTAGCGTCAACAAGATGATTTGGAAGCATTCACATGGTGATTCAAGAGCCCGGACGTCAAAGATGATATCTAGCACTCATTGGAGTCAAGCTCGATGAATCACGGAGTTTTGGATCGAGTCAGCTTGGAGAAGGCGCTCCACAAGAAGACATCGGTACCATAGTTTAGTTTTGTGTTTTGATCCAAATTGTAAAGATTAGAATAGTATGATATGCTCAAGTTCACAACACACACATTTTATGTTTGGATATTGGTTTTCGGTTTTTGGTTTAACCGATCTTGGTTTCATGAATAGATATATCAAAACAAGTTTACATGGTTTAATGTATATTAGATTTGTTCTATATACATGCATGCTACAACTATTTAAACAAACTTAGCTTGATAATCTATTTCATGTGTTTTAGGTTTTGTGTTTTAACAAAACTTATTTTTGAAATTAAAGACAAAAACTATGATATATATTTGTTTCTTGTATATTGGACCTATGTCCATATGCATCATGCTTAATAGTGTTTAAATATCATATTTTTGTATTTCAATGAGTTTTAGGAAAAATTAGATTTCCTATTGAAAAATCCAAGTTTAATAAAATACAAGTTTTGGTATTTGGTAAAAATGATAAGACACAAAAATAGTTTATATTGCTTGATACTTGAGTTGAAATGTTTATCACATGTTTATATATCAATGCAAAATGATAAAACTATTTTTGAAAATTTTTATATATTTTTTACAAGATTTATTAAAATATTTTCTGACCCAGTTTCTGACCCAGACTTTGGCTGACAGGCCAGGTCGGTCGACCGGACGGTCGACCGTACCAAAGGCCGGTCGACCGTTGCGGTCGACCGACGTGCACAGCCTTGTGCACGTCTGGCAGACATAGTGCCGGTCGACCGGGCGGTCGACCGGACCAGAGAGCCTTGCTCTCTGTATCTGGGCGGCGACCGGCCGGTCGACCGGAACAGAGAGTCTGCTCTCTGTATCTGGGCGGTCGACCGGACGGTCGACCGGGTTTGCCCAACGGTCATATTTTTGACCGTTGGCGATCGACCGGGTGGTCGACCACCAGCCTGTCAGGCTGGCAGATCAGCCCAACGGCTATATTTTGGAGAGGCCTATAAATACCCTATTTCTTGGGGGTTTAACTAAGATTTGAAGAGCTAATTTTTCCCTACTCTCTAGTGTTTTCATAGCAATCAAAAGAAGTTTTTGGACTTAAATTGAACAATCCATTTTGTGTTTTTACTAGGGTTTGGAAAATCAAAGAAAAAGGTTTTTGGGAAAAGAGTTTTGATTCAACTTCTATATCTTGATTTCAGTTTTTCCCAAGGATTTTTTTTGTGATTTTGATTTCCATTCCATTGGTTTTCTCCACACTTGAGCTACATCTACTTTCTTATTCTATAGGATCTTTGTGTGGGAGAAAGGGAATTGTTTGTGGTTATTTGTTAGATCACCAAGTTGTAAACCCAATCTTTGCTTGGCTTTGTGCCTTTGGGTTGTATCCCTCAAGTTGTGAGGTGATCCTTGTGTTGCTTTGTGCTAATCCCTCAAGTTATGAGGTGATTGTTTGTTGGCTTGGTGCTTTGCCTCAAGGAGGAGGTTGTGTTTGTAAGGAGAGGAGTTAGGTACTCCTTATAATTGTTATTGCCCCAAATCCTCGGTGGAGGTTCCCTTTGTGGGAGTCCTTTGTGGACAAGCTAGTGGACTTTAAATCCTTCTGGGTGAAGGCGGGGATGTAGAGCTGGGTGCTCGAACCTCGAAACATATCTTGTTGTTTGCGTTTGATCCCTTGACTCTTACTCTATCTCTCTCTCTCTTTACTTTGTGCCTTGCATCATTTCACATTGTTCATTCATACTTATATGCTTGGCTTGATTGTGTGCATCACTTGTTACTTGCATATTGTTTAATTGCAATTAGTTTTTAAATTCCGCATTTAGTTCAATAGATTAGCATTATCACCTATTCACCCCCCTCTAGGTGATTTCAATTGGTATCAGAGCCTACGCTCCTGATATTTAGGTTTAACCTCTTAGGAGTGTGATCTTGGTTTGCTAATCTTCATTTGCATTTTCATTTGCACACATTTAGTTTGCACTCATGGATAACCCTCTTATGTTTGACTTTTTTAGACTTGATGTTTGGAAGGCCAATATGAGTAGTCATTTAAAAAGCCTAGGACATCTAGTTTATCAAGTCACTACTAATGAATCCTACCCAAATCATATCAAGCATAAAAAGGCTAATGCATTAGCACTTAAAACACTTAGCTCATCTCTTAATGAAGATCTTTTACCGGTGTTTGATCATTATGATTCGGCTTTTGCAGTTTGGAGCATATTGACTTCTCCCGAGCTACCAAGGATTATCAACAAGTTGAGAAGATCTAGGAGAGACAAGTCCGAGAGCATTGCCTCATGGTCCAAGGGAAGAACTCCCTTGAGGTACAATCGGATTCTCAATTAGATGATAGCTCTAGCTCATATTGCTATGGATGTTTAGAAGTTCAAAATTTAAATGTAGAACTTGCCACAAAGCTTGAAAAATTCTTGGAAAAACATGAACTTTTGAAAAAGAAGAACTTTGATTTAAAAGAAGAAATGAAGGATTTGTGCTCAAGTTTTAAATCGATTTTGCAAGAGAAGGAAGAGATTACTAGTGAACGTGACTCACTAAGATCTCAACTAGACCTTGCCCTAAAAGATATTGAATTTTTGAAAAGCAAAAATGATTGTGATGATGTTGTGAAAAACAATGAGGTTTTATCTTCAAAATTGGATTTTGTTTAAAAGATAACCTTGCATTGAAAAATGAAATTGATTTCATTACAAAAGAATTAGATTTAGTTTTAAAGAAAAATGAATCTTTGAAAATTGATATAGATTCTCATGTTTGCCATGCTAGTGTAGCTTCTTCTTCTAGCACACCTATTGCATGCTCCACTTTATCTTCAAGTATTGAAAATGACTAAATGTTTTGAAGAAAAGTGTAGATTGTTTGGGCTCCACTTTGAGCCAATGTACATTGAATCATACACGCTTGGAAACCTTGGTTCGCAAGAAACAAGTTCCATCCTTACATGTACACCCATCACGGCATACACATGCTCATCACGGACACAACCATAACATGTATGCTCATGTGTACACATGTACACATTGTGAACGAAAGGGCCACCTTGCTAGATTTTACTATGATCGTTTACATATTGAAAATTTAGCAAATAATCTTGTTTGGGTTAGGAAAGATACTAACCCCCGTGGACCCAAAAGAAAATGGGTACAAAAGACCACCCCTTTGATTTTTGATGTAGGAGTGGGCTCTCGCATAACGTGAGAGTGTTGGTGCCTTGAAGTGGATGCGTTCCGTGCTTAAAGAATACAATTTGGATGCATCACTTTCAAGGGAAATTTGGTGGAGAGGACCACCATTGGTTTGGAGAACTAGAGAAGTGCCTTCATCGGTTTTGGTATCAATCTCTAACTCCCGTTTTTATTTACATGCTTTTTCATGTTCATCAATTTATAGCATGTCTTATTTTATGGTTCATTATATTTATGTCATGTTGATTAGATTAGTATTATACATGCTTAGTTATTTGAGACACCCATGTTTTATATGGATCTATTTTTAGTGTTCTCACCTTATTTAAACTAATATGTATGCCATAGATCTAATGCACGATGTTTATGATGTTTGTTTTGATGATTTATGTCTCGTATTATGCCTCATAATTTGGATATACGTTTAGATGTTAGTTCTCATTAAGACTAGGATTTATACTTGTACATATAGTGGGCCACAAATAAATCTTTATATATGTTTGTGCTTAAATGCCTATTTGTACCCATTAGATGTGCTAGTATAGTCTAGTTTTGATAATTCATGCATTTTAACCTATATTCTCATTTTGGATAAGTTTTTATGACTATGTGTTTTCATTTCATATATATGTCTATTTTGCCAAACTCTAAGACATACATGTATACCCCTTGAGTCATTTGCTTTTCATGCAAATCCTTATATATGGACTCAATAGTATTTAGGGATATGTATGTATACTTCTTGTGTTGACAAAACATACATATTCCTTGAAGTTTAAATCGTTTTCATGATTTTCATGTTTTTAGGTAATTTCAATTGGTAATGAAAATTTTGGTGTTTCATGTTTTCATGTTTTTAAGGAATTTCACATGAGCTTAATTAAATACTTTCATGTTGATATGTGTCACATAACACTTGTTCACTCACTTTATTAGTTTACTCATGATTTGTTTTCATGAGACTATGATATATGGGCTTTATGAATTTTGAGTGTTTAGTGATCATGTGATTTACATGTGTTTCATGAAAAACAATTTTGTTTTATTCCTTGCTTGAAGCATTTCGTACTAGTTTAAAAGTTTTTCCTACAACTAGTTCGTATTCTTCACTTTGGTAGAGATTTTCAATCATACTACATTTTCAAACCTATTTTTGAAAACCCCTACCTTCTACGGGCGGTTGGATGGGCGATCATGCTCATGTATGCTTTATAGTGAAAATCATTTTAATCTTGAACATGATGGGAAGATAGGAATATGAGATATACACTTGATCTTATTGTTGTTTCAATTGGTATCATTGGATTCTTTCAATTGGTATCAATCTTGACATTTCATGTATACTTATATATTTTTTATGTATGTATTCTTACATTTCAAATAGTATCAATTTCGATTGGTATCTAATATTCCATACATATATACTTGTTTATGCTAAGGCTTGAGTTTCAACTTTGTTTCAATTGATTTAGCTTTCAATTGGTATCTTAATTCGAGCCTTATCATAGTTTTAATTGGTATTTCATAAAGGGGGAGAAAATCTTGTATTTCATCTTTCAATTGGTATTTAGTATTCCACTCCCTTACTTTATGATAGAAAATAATAATTTCAATTGGTATCTTATGCCTTAAAAAGAATAATAATTTCAATTGGTATTAAGATTTATGTTTAGAAATTCAAAATTTGTAATGTTTAATTTCAATTGGTATCAAGATTGTTTATTTACAATTGGTATGTTGTTTGTTTACTTATCAATTGGTATCTATATGCACTTCATTGACACATTTTTAATTGGTATCATATTTATTTTAGACCAAAAGGGGGAGAACATCCCTTTATTGATTCTTTGTTTTGAACAAAAAGAAGAGAAGAATATGTTTTTTGTTTTGTTTTTAACCCCTTTGTTGATGATTGACAAAAAGGGGGAGAAGTATTTGAGTTTATATGCATGTTTGTTGTATGCATGTTTTATGTTTTTATTAAGTTCATTTGGTATCAAAGCATTATTTATAGAACATGTTTATTTTTAGTATCAAGAGCTTGTAAAAGAGATCATTAGTTTTGTTTTGCGTATATTAAGTTTAATTGGTTTCTAGAGCATGTTTATTTGTTTTTGAAAATTTCATTAGTATCTAGAACCTTTTATTGTTTTATGCATATTTATGCATGTTTCATGTTTAGTATTCATTGTATATATTTGTTGTTTATCCCTATGCATGAGTTAAGGGGGAGCTTCTTTGAAGCTTAACTTTAATCCATGCATATATAACTCCATGAGTTTTGTCATCATCAAAAAGGGGGGAGATTGTTGGCCCAAAGGCCTTCCACTCTAGTTTTGATGATGATTAACTCATGTAGTTATGTGTACTAATAATCTTGTGATGTTTAGTTTCAGATCATTAATCAAGATATTAGTTGGTGATTAGCTTCAACAAGATGATTTGGAAGCTTTCACATGGTGATTCAAGAGCCCGGACGTCAAAGATGATATCTAGCACTCGTTGGAGTCAAGCTCGGTGAATCACGGAGTTTTGGATCGAGTCGGCTTGGAGACGGCGCTCTACAAGAAGACATCGGTACCATAGTTTAGTTTTGTGTTTAGATCCAAATTGTAAAGATTAGAATAGTATGATATGCTCAAGTTCACAACACACACGTTTTATGTTTGGATATTGGTTTTCGGTTTTTGGTTTAACCGATCTTGGTTTCATGAATAGATATATCAAAACAAATTTACATGGTTTAATGTATATTAGATTTGTTCTATATACATGCATGCTTCAACTATTTAAACAAACTTAGCTTGATAGTCTATTTCATGTGTTTTAGGTTTTGTGTTTTAACAAAACTTATTTTTGAAATTAAAGACAAAAACTATGATATATATTTGTTTCTTGTATATTGGACCTATGTTCATATGCATCATGCTTAATAGTGTTTAAATATCATATTTTTGTATTTCAATGAGTTTTAGGAAAAAATCAGATTTCCTATTGAAAAATTCAAGTTTGATAAAATACAAGTTTTGGTATTTGATAAAAATGATAAGACACAAAAATAGTTTATATTGCTTGATATTTGAGTTGAAATGTTTATCACATGTTTATATATCAATGCAAAATGATAAAACTATTTTGGGGATTTTTATATATTTTTTACAAGATTTATTAAAATATTTTCTAACCCAGTTTCTGACCCAGACTGTGGCTGACAGGCCAGGTCGGTTGACCGGACGGTCGACCGTACCAAAGGCCGGTCGACCGTTGCGGTCGACCGACGTGCACAGCCTTGTGCACGTCTGGCAGACACAGTGCCGGTCGACCGGACCAGAGAGCCTTACTCTCTGTATCTGGGCGGCGACCGGCCGGTCGACCGGAACAGAGAGTCTGCTCCTGTATCTGGGCGGTCGACCGGACGGTCGACCGGGTTTGCCCAACGGTCATATTTTTGACCGTTGGCGGTCGACCGGGAGGTCGACCGCCAGCCTGTCAGGCTGCCAGATCAGCCCAACGGCTATATTTTGGAGAGACCTATAAATACCCCATTTCTTGAGGGTTTTAACTAAGATTTTAAGAGCTAATTTTTCCCTACTCTTCAGTGTTTTCACAGCAATCAAAAGAAGTTTTTGGACTTAAATTGAACAATCCATTTGGTATTTTTGCTAGGGTTTGAAAAATCAAAGAAAAGGGTTTTTGGGAAAAGAGTTTTGATTCAACTTCTATATCTTGATTTCAGTTTTTCCCAAGGATTTCTTTGTGATTTTGATTTCCATTCCATTGGTTTTCTCCACACTTGAGCTACATTTACTTTCTTATTCTATAGGATCTTTGTGTGGGAGAAAGAGAATTGTTTGTGGTTGTTTGTTAGACCACCAAGTTGTAAACCCAATCTTTGCTTGGCTTTGTGCCTTTGGGTTGTATCCCTCAAGTTGTGAGGTGATCCTTGTGTTGCTTTGTGCTAATCCTTCAAGTTGTGAGGTGATTGTTTGTTGGCTTGGTGCTTTGCCTCAAGGAGGAGGTTGTGTTTGTAAGGAGAGGAGTTGGGTACTCCTTGTAATTGTTATTGCCCCAAATCCTCGGTGGAGGTTCCCTTTGTGGGAGTCCTTTGTGGACAAGCTAGTGAACTTTAAATCCTTCTGGATGAAGGCTGGGATGTAGAGCTGGGTGCTCGAAGCTCGAAACATATCTTATTGTTTGCGCTTGATCCCTTGACTCTTACTCTATCTCTCTCTTTACTTTGTGCCTTGCATCATTTCACATTGTTCATTCATACTTATATGCTTGGCTTGATTGTGTGCATCACTTGTTACTTGCATATTGTGTAATTGCAATTAGTTTTTAAATTCCGCATTTAGTTCAAAAGATTAGCATTATCACCTATTCACCCCTCCCCTCTAGGTGATTTCAAAACTCTTGGTCCATTTCAGTCTCAGTTTTTTGTAAAATTTTTGAATATGCGTAAAGGCTCTTTTGAGATGTTCTAACTCTGCTTCAGATCTCTGGTTCTATATCTCTTTTATTCATTTGATATCAACAATTCGCCAATTGTTACTTTTTTCTTCTAATTTGCTTTTGACCTAAAATCTACAAAATAATACTAACAAAATACCCATGCATCATTAAATATAACAAATAATAGACATAAAAAGTAATGTAAAATATGTATATAAAGCACGCACATCACACTCTCATACCTACTTTTTGCTAGTCCTCGAGCAAAATCCTAATCTAAAAAGAAAAAGAAAAACTAGAAATTCTAAAAAATAAAATCCTAATCCACTTTCGTAGGACTCACGATTACACTTAACATGTGCAACAAGTCGTTAAACCCATAGGTTACCTTAGTGGACGAGTGTTATCTCGTGAGGGTTTTCAGCGAAGTACACCCACAAAATTCGGTGAAAGAATTTAAAAGATAAGAAGAGATTAAAGAAAAAAGGATAACCAAAAAAAAAAGAAAATATAAAAAAGAAGGATAAAAAAAAAAAAAAAAAATATATGTTTGGAGTGGTAAGCATCACAAATTTATAAGTTCTCTAGTTACTATACTCTCATTATCAAGTTCAATCTCTTATCAAGAATTCTATCTATTTTGTAGAGATTTTCAAATCTTAGCCTATATCACTATCCTTCCTAAGTTTTCCGATTCTATGCATCTTTGTGAGCATGTGATGGCTCTTAACTTGGTACTTTGATTCAAACTTTTCATACTTAAACTTTTTTTCTTTTTACAATATAGAAGTTTCGAAGTACTACCACTTCGTTGCCCTTTAGGCACTTCTTTTTTTTATTCATATATATAACTAATCTAATTCTCTTTTGTGTAAATATCAAGGTTTATTGAGGACAGGAACCTAACTAATTGATCATTAGACTTGTTATTATATATATATTATTTTTTCTTATCCAACTATTTTTTCGCGTAAATTCCAAGGTTTAATGAGGTCAAAGTATCTAGCTAATCAACAATTTTTTTCTTTTTTTTTCAAGTATTAAGAATCCTCATTATCCCAAACTTAAACCAATGTGTAAGTGTAGATAAGATGCATATTCACATGGACAAATTCTAGATGGTAATAATATTTTAAAATTTTTCATCTCTACTCAAATTTAAAATTCCATCAAATTGATATTCTTTGTCCAATTTAAGTTATATGGTTACTAAATCCCTTACAACTAGGTCAACTTACGACAAAATTTTTTTTTCAATAAAGAAAGAAATAAAAGAACAACAAACAAAAAGAAAAAAAAAATCTTACTATACAACTCCCCTTAAGCACGCCCCCCTCTCTTTCCTATGCTACTACTATCTCGTTTAGAACGTGGCCTCCTAAAATGTGACTCTTAAGTTTTCTTCTTCTTCTTCTGCCCCTTTATCAACTTGTATGTTATTTTTATGCCCTCTCAATAATGCATGAATGCACGATCATTTTCTGGTGGTTGCTGATTAAAGAATTCATCATCCTCCTCTTTTGATTTATTAGAGATGATGATGCAACATGAACATGTTCTTGTAGCATGGAAGGTACCCAATCAATTTACACTGAAGCATTATAAGATGAAGAAATAGTTTCAGCTTGAATATTAATTTTATCTTTTATAGCATGATTAAATTCATCTTCAAGCATCCATTCCTTGCAAATTTGTGTGCAAAAATGGATAGTGACATAAAGGTCTTTCGTTTATCTTTTGAGCTAGCAATGGTGTCCAATAGTGTGTAGTACATGCAAAAATCATTTTTCTTAGTCATTAAAATGTAGACAATATGTAAAACTTTATTGTAAAAGGATGAAACATGTGATACACCCAAGACATTATGATTTAAACATCTACATGATGTATACACATTCCTATATACTATTTTAGCGCTAATGCCACCCCCTTGAGGTACCTTGCAATGTTCTCCCATTAAGTGTGTATAATTTTCTAGGTTTCCCGATTTTTGAGTCCCTCTTTTCATAATAGGAATACCTGTTAGTTCAAAAATAGTTTGTAAATGCAAGATTTTCATCTCCCCTCTCCAATTTACTTCAATTATTCTTTGATTCCTATTAATGTTATTTTCTGAAAACCCATCATAAAACTCTTGTATTAGGGCAGGAATATAAAATTCATAATTGTTAGCATGCAACCGATAATCCCAATTCCTAGCCCTTATTTGATCCAGAAAATAATCCCAAATGCTTTGAATACAAGGAAAAATTGTGTTCAGCAAAAATCTTAGACATGATGAACTTGAAAAACTGAAAACTTCATAATTGGAAAACAGAGCACTTACTGTCCCTGAAAAATTCAGGGGAAAGTTTCTGCAAAGTTCGACTACCTGGCCGAACGTGCGGCTGTCTGGCCGAGCTCCTGTCTCGAACTTTGCGGATCTGATGGTTGAGGTCTCCGAAACTCCTTCTCCTAGCTGTAGAATGCTCTAGTTTTGAAAGGTTGGACTCGAATTTGTGAGAAGCAAAAGAAGATTGAAGTTAGTTTATATGAAGATGTATATACCATTTTCTCAAAACTACCCTTCATTTAAATTTCAAATTTTGAATCCTAAAAGATCTTGGAAACTGAATGCTCTTGGGAAAGGATGAGGGAGTTTTGAAATTAAAATTTTGAAAGTTTTTTAAGATTTTTAAAGAGGATGAAATAAAGACGATAAAAACAAGGAAAGGATAAAGTACAAAAAATTAAGGAAAGATTTCAAAAAAATTCAAAAAGAAGATTTGACACTACCCCCATACCTAAATTGTGCTATGTCTCCGTACACAAAATCAGGATTGAGAATTACTCCAAAATTTTCAAATTTGAACAAAAAATTTATATTTAAATCAAGATCTTTATTTAACACAAAACAATTCAATTTTGAAAACCACATATCTCGGAAACAGATCCAAAATCAAATAATTTGAAAAGTGTCTGAAAGATTCCTGGTCAAACGCCTACCATAGTTCGGCTGGCTGGCCATAAATTCAGCTGCCGGGCTTAACTTTTGGTTCTTTGATGCTCTGTCTTCTGGTACTCATGTTTGTGGTGAATTTATGGTTCATCTGGGAGTACTGGATCAGTCTACAGAGAGAGGTACCTGAGATACAGAAGACATAAGTTAGTATTAAAAATAATTAAAAATAGAAAAATAATAAAAGAAGTTAGAAAACTTGGGTTGCCTCTCAAGAAGCGCTTTAAGTTATAGTCATTAGCTAGACTTCCTCCTGCATATATAAGGTGCCTCATCAGGGAGGAAGGAAATATTGTATTTGGTGAAGTAGCCTTCCATGTATGATTTGTGTCGTTGGTCATTTACCTTGAACGTCCCCTTTGTCGGGTTATGAATTTCAATTGCCCCATGTGGGGTAGTACTTGAGTTACTTCAAAAGGACCCGACCATCTCGACGGAGGTGAGAATTGAATAGTAGTACTTTCTGCCCCTTTTGAATTCTTTTGACATAATATGCTTATCATGCATGATTTGGTCCGCTCCTTGTAGATCCTGGCATTTTTATAAGCATTGTTGCGAAATTCATCCATCTCATTGAGTTGCAACATTTTTCTCTCCCACATTCGCATGTCAAAATTGAGTAATTGCATTGCTTAATAAGCCTTGTGTTCTAACTCAACTGGAAGGTGCCATGCATTCGATAGGGGGACATCCCGATTAGTATCTTGAACGCAGTCCGATATGCCTATAAAGCATTATCGAGCTTTACTGACCAATCAGGTCATGACATGTTAACCGTTTTCTCTAAGATGCGCTTCAATTCTCTATTGAAAACTTCCACTTGGCGACTTGTTTGTGGGTGGTATGGTGTGGCCACATGGTGCTTTATTCTATATTTAAGCAAAAAAATCTTGAATTGGTGATTGCAAAAGTGCTTCCCACTATCACTAATGATCGTCCTTGGTGTTTCAAACCATGTAAAGATATTCTTCTTTAGGAATTTTATCACTGCACGTGCACCATTGGAAGGGAATGCAACGGCTTCTACCCATTTTGAAACGTCATCAACTGCACTAGGATATACTAATTGGAGAATGAGGATGGAAAGGGGCGCATGAAATCTATACCCCACACATCAAACAACTCAATTTCAAGGATGTTGTTGAGAGGCATCTTGTTACACCTAAAAATATTTTTCATCCTTTGACATGCATCACATGCTTTAACATGATCATAAGCATCCTTAAATAGCATAGGCCAATAAAATCCTAGTTGTAATGCCTTTGCTGATGTCTTGGTTGCACCAAAATGGCCTCCCACCTCTCAGCGTGGCAATGATGCAGAATGCTTTCCATTTTGTTCTCGGGTACACACCTTCGCACAATTTGATCCGCACAGTATTTGTAGAGAATTGGATCATCCCACTGGTAGTATTTAACATCTGCTAGAAACTTTTTCTTTCCTTTGAACGAAAGGTCAGGAGGGAATATACCACATGCTAAGAAATTTGCGAAGGGAGCATACCAAGGTGGTGATTTGGCAGTGATACTTAACAAATAATCATCAGGAAAAGCATCGTCAATGGGAAATTCGTTGGAGATCCTCCTCTTCTTGCTCAATGCGGGAAAGATGGCCTGCCATAAGATTCTCCACCCCCTTCTTGTCTTGAATTTTCAAATCAAACTCTTGGAGAAGCACGACTCATCTTATCAACCATGGTTTGGTCTCTTTCTTTGCAAGCAAATACTTGAGGGCAGAATGATCTGTAAATACAACAACTTTGGATCCAATCAGATAAGAACAGAATTTATCAAAAGCAAATAACACAGCAAGAAATTCGTTCTCCATTGTTGTGTAATTTTGTTGTGTTTCATTTAATGTCTTGCTTGCGTAGTACACTACTTGACAAATCTTATTCCGTCTTTGTCCCAATACAACTCCTAATGCGTAATCAATAGCATCGCACATTACTTTGAAGGATAGACTCTAACTGGTGCAACTATGATTGGTCTAGTGATCAACTTCTCCTTCAATAACTCGAACGCCTGCAAACAATTATTGGAAAAGTTAAATGGTTCACCTTTATTAATAAATTACACAAAGGTTTTGCAATTTTAGAGAAGTCCCTGAAAAATCGTCAAAAAAATCCTACATGCCCTAGGAAGCTTCACACACCTTTCACATTTGTTGAAGGTGGTAGCTTTTCAATGGTTTCAATCTTTGCATGGTCCACCTCAATTCCTTTCTCAGATATACGATGTCCAAGCACAATTTCTTCCTTCACAATAAAATGACATTTCTTCTAGTTGAGGACCAAATTTGTATCTTTACATTTCTGCAAAACTAGATTTAAGTTATGTAGACATGTATCAAAAGAAGGGCCAAAAACTGAAAAATCATCCATGAATACTTCTATAATTTGCTCAATTATATCGTGAAAGATAGCCATCATGCACCTTTGAAATGTAGCTCATTGCATAAACCAAAAGACATTCTCCTGTAAGCGAATGTACCATAAGGACATGTGAAAGTTGTCTTTTTTTTGTCTTCAGGTGCTATGGCAATTTGGTTATACCCTGAATACCCATCTAGAAAACAATAATATGCATGGCCCGCAAGTCTCTCTAATATTTTGTCAATGAAAGGTAATGGGAAATAATCCTTACGGGTTGCAGTATTAAGTTTCTTATAGTCCATACACACTCTCCACCCTGTGATTGTCCTAATTGGTATTAGCTCATTATTATCATTTTAACTACTGTGATGCCTCCTTTCTTTGAAACCACTTAAACGGACTGACCCAATTACTATCAGATATAGGATAGATCATACTTGCGTCAAGAAGTTTCAACACTTCTTTTCTTATCACTTCCTTTATTGCTGGGTTCAAGCGGCATTGAGGCTGAATCGAAGGTTTATTTTTCTCCTCCATCAAGATTCAGTGCATACAAACTTAAGGGATTATACCTTTTATATCTGCAATTATCCAACCAATCGCTGTTTTGTGATCTCTTAGCACACGCAAGAGTTTCTCTTCCTCGTTACTTGTCAAAGAAGAAGAAATAATTACTAATAGTATAGAATTCTCACCTAAAAATGCATACCTTAGATGTTGTGGTAACTCCTTGAGCTCTAATTTTGGTGCCTCTAGAGTGGATGGTGGAGCTGGTGAGGTACTTGCTCCAGGCTCTTCAGTCTGTTGCCTCCTATACTTAGGCAATAATGTTATTGCTTCCAAGTAGTTCGCACACTCTCTTCTTTCAAAATCATCCTCAGTGATGGTTGCTGAATGAATAAGGCGTGCCTCAAGTGGTTATGCTAGGGTCTCATTCTTAAACACTTCTGTCGTCACATTATCAATTATGTCAATATAATGACATTCATCGTGGTTGGAGGGATATTCCATAGCCTCAAAGACATTGAATGTGACCTCTTCATCCTGCACATGAAGAGTTAATTTTTTTCTGTTGCACATCTATTAATGTATTCCTGTTGCAAGAAATGGACGTCCCAAAATGAGAGCTTCTTCCCTATCCTGCTCCATGTCGAGTACGATAAAATCTGCAAGGAAGTAGGGCTTTTTCACCTTTACTAGCACATCTTCAATTACTCCTCTCGGGTATTTGATGGACCTGTTCACCAACTGAAGTGATACGCTAGTTGGTTTTGGTTCTCCTAGCCCCAGGGTCCTGAACACAGAAAGAGGTATCAAGTTAATACTGGCACCAAGATCACATAAGGTTTTTTTAAAATAAGAATTTTTTATGGTGCAAGGATAGTGAAACTCCCTGCATCCTTAAGCTTTGGAGGAAGCTTGCTTAGCAGAATAGCACTGCATTCTTCATTCAACATTACTATTTCATGATCCTCAAGTTTTCTTATATTTCTTAGGATCTTCTTCATAAATTTTGCGTATTTGGGCATCTGTGTTAGGGCCTCTGTAAAAGGAATGTTAATATGCAGTTTTTTAAATATATTTAAAAATTGAACAAATTACTTATCTGTAGTCCTTTGCTTGTGCTTCTGGGGAAATGGTAGTGGGGGAACATATAGCTTGATAACTGACTTCTTTGTAGGACCTTGTAGAGTATGATAATCTCCTAGAGTTCAGCTATCGGGCTGAGATTTCGGCTGGCTGGCTGAAATTTGGCTCTGTATATCTCCTGTCTTCTTCTCTTTTTCTGAGTTTTCATCTCCAGTGTCTGTTGGAGCAGGGTTTTTTTTCTCTGGAGACTTGGTCCTGTGTTAGGATTTTTCCATTTCTTAACATGATTGCCTTGACGTGTTCTTTGGGATTTACCTCTGTGTTGCCTGGTAATGATCCCTGTGGTCGATTGGACAGCAGGCTGAAAATTTGACTCATCTGCACCTCTATCTTATGAATTGCAGCTGCTTGGTTCTTCAAGTTGGTGTCTGTGGTGGTCATGAATGTTTGTGTAGTTTTTGGCGAGCTATTGCATTGTCTCCTCCAGACTTGGCTTCTTCTCTTGTGGTGTGGTGGCCTTTCTTGCTGTTGTTGAAAGTTATTAACCCTTGAAGCATTATTGTTGTTGTTTCTACCCCATCCTAGATTAGGATGGTTCCTCCATGTTGGTGTGTATGTGTTTGAATATGGGTTATTATTCCTTTGGAAGTTGTTCACGTAGTTCGCCTGCTCGTTTGAAGGGAGCCTAAAGTTGCCGACTTGCCCTTCATTGGCTGGTTGCCCTGCAGCAAATTCATCATATGGAGGGTTTTGAGTTTGGATGGCGCTTACATTGGTTGCATCGAGTTTCTTTGTTAATAATGCAAGTTGTGAATATATTGCAGAGATTGCATCTATCTCATGTACCCGGCTGCCTTCCTTGGCACGCTCGTTCTGATTGCCACTGGTAGATATTTGAGGCTATCTTCTCAAGAAGACCGTATGCTTCATCATGTTCCTTGCCCATGAGTGCTCCTCCTGTGGCCGCGTCAATTATCATCTTGATATTTGAATTCAATCCATTGTAAAAGAATTAGATCTCCAACCAAGCAGGAAGTCCGTGATCTGAGACTTTCCTGATCAATCTTTTGTACCTTTCCCAAGCTTCATAAATACTTTCAGATTCAAGTTGAGTGAAAGTTGTGAGATCACATCATAGTTTTGCCGCTTTAGATGGAGGGAAGTATTTTGTGAGGAACTTATTCGCCATCTCATCCCATGTTGCTGTGGTATTCTTAGGTAAAAAATTGAACCATGTCTTCTCTTTATACTTCAAAGAAAAAGAAAAAAGTTTCAACTTTATTACCTCCGGAGACACACCATTAATCCTTTGTGTGTTGCATATCTCTAGAAAACTAGAGATGTGTTCATTGGGGTCATCATATGGGAATCCCCCGAATTGACATGTGTGTTGCACCATCTGAATTAACCCCGACTTCAGTTCAAAGTTGTTTGCTTGAATTATCGGTGCAATGATCATGAATTGGCTCTAGTAAGAGAGGGAACAACGTAATCTCTCAAAGTTTTTCTCTCATTTTGTTCTGCCATTGCTTTTTCTCGATCTCGTCTCTCCTTGAGTAAACATCTGAAGGTTTTGTCAATCTCTAGATCAGGTTCTATGAGTTCTGCACTCCTACAATATCTCATCTACTGGTAACAGTAAATCTAAAGAAAACTCAACTCCGTTCAAAATAGGAATTCGGCTACATGGCTGATATTTTGACTACCTGGCTAAACTTTGTGCTCTGTTGAGGTTGAACTTCTGGTAACCAGCAGAGAAAAAGATTATTATATTAGATCTACAGATAGAATTTAAATCAGAATATAATCGATATTGTTGATATTGAAAATTATACAATCTCCAGCAATGGTGCCAAAAACTTGATGTGTTCGAATTCGAATGGCAAGTGTACCAATCGTTAACAAGTAATATAGAGTGAATAGAGTATCGTCTCACGACGATTGTTGTTCAAGTGCCAACTTAATCTTTCCTAGTTCAATTTAGTTGGAAGATGTTGTATGTAAACTATTATTAAAGAGGTTTGTCTTAATTATGACAAGAACTAGGGTAATAATTTCGGTAATTTTAATCAGATATAATATTATACTTGTGCTAATTCATCCTATTTATGCTAACAATCAGAATTCCCTAATCTAATCAGTATTTTCTCTCGAATAATACCAATTCTATATATTAAATTTAGAATCTACAATCTCTCGATCTAGTAGATTGCTAGTCAGAAGATGCATTAAGTATGATGGATATTCCTATTTGACTGCACAACTCTTATATCTCAACGTCTTGAGTTATGGTTATTAATCCTAGAAGCTTTTGCTAGGTTATCTCCTCTCAGACTCTAACCTAACCATCTAATCAATTATACACACCAATTGTAACAATAAGGCTCAAGATTTAACAACTTAGCATATAAAAGGTTTAAACTTTATAAAACATATAGGAGAATTTGCACAAAACATAATCTTATATTCTCAATACAATTCCTACATCATACCCCTAGTTATGAACAATTAGTTCATAACTATGAAAATAAAACACATTATAATATTGAAAGAGATCATGAAATAGAATAAATTAAGGAAAGTAAAAGAAAGGTAAGAGAGCACCAATAAAGATGAAGTCTTGAAGACTTCCCTGCTGAAAGTACTCTGAGAATTAATGGCTAACAGCAGAATTTTATTAATTTTTGCTCAAAATAAAAAAGAGAATAAAAATTATATATTTTATAAGAGGCTTGACAGCGTTTATATAGAATAGAAAGCAGTAGAACCCTAGTCGAATACTAAAACCTAGGTTTCTTAATTTACACGAATTTCTGAAAAAATTCTATCCATAAGCACTGCCATAGTTCGACTAGCTGGTCGAAAATTCGGCTGGTTGGTCAAACTTCTTGCTGTATTGGCGCTCTGTTTTTGACTCGTGTTAACCTCTGAGTTGGCATTCCCGTTGACTGGTTCATGGCTGCTTGGCGAAATCTACTGCTAGGTGGCCGAACTCTTGGTCCATTTTAGTCTCAGATTTTTGTGAAATTTCTGATTTTGCGTGAAGGCTCTTTTAAGATGTTCCAACTCTGCTTTAGATCTCTGTTTCTGCATCTCTTTTGTTCATTTGATATCAACGATTCGCCAATTTTAGCACTTTTCTTCTAATTTGCTCTTGACCTAAAATTCATAAAATAATACTAATAAAATACCCATGCATCATTAAATATGACAAATAATAGGCATAAAAAATGATGTAAAACATGAATATAAAGCACACACATTATTTACTATTGCTTTCTTTCACTCTATCTAACTCTACACACTCTCTATAATTATTTCATGCTCTTTGTTACTCTATTTATAATTGCTTTCTTGCTCTTGTGTTGATATTGTTCACTTGTGCTTATTAGTTTCTAGTAATTTTTAATTTCGTATTATTTGCCATACTCATATATGTAAATAACCTAGAGGGGGGTGAATAGGTGATGTACTAATCTAATGCCAAATAATGCGAAATAAAAACTTATTATGCAAACTAAACTATCACACAATGTATAACCAAAGAGTAAAGCTGAATCCCCGTTGAAGGGCTCTGGAATTCTCCTCAAATTCTTCTAGACTAAGAGTTGAGGTGCTACTATAGCTCTCTTGGTTAAATATAAGTGTGAAAACAAATACAATATCAAGCATATAAAGAATAAACAATAATCACAATGCAATATATCAAACGACCCAAGCAAGTATATCTATTGAACACAAATAATATCAAGCATGTAGTAGATGAGTACAAAGATAATAAGTGTTTGGATACATATATTGCATAAACATTATTACAATCCTACATATATTCCATAATAAATTATTACAAACTCACTTGTCTTAATGTCCTAATCCTTACAAGGTGATAAATAGAAGATAAGCATGAATCTTATCCAAAGTTCAAAGTTCAAATCAAATGGGGATCGACTCAAATTCAGAGAATCTAGAGGCTATTTTATCTGAGGAATAAATTTATCCGATAAGATAATATTATAAAAATTCAAAGGAACAACAAATTTTTGAAGACCCTATCGGTTTCGCTGAAAATAAATGGTTATCTCATTAATTCTAGAAGGCAAATTGAAAATTCAAGAGGATAAATGGATAAAGAGAAGATCAATAGATGTGATGAAGCAATTTAAATTCGGATTCAGACTGGATATATTTTAGCATTTTAATTATAACTTTCGCTACCGAAACTCAAATCTGATAATTCAAGATGATCCAGAAAGAAGATTTAAAGGGCTACAACCCTTACGATGATCACTATTTTGAATTCTATCATCTGATAAGTAATATACAGCAATTATCATGTCAATAAGCTTTAGATCAGAATTTTAGATAAATCAAATCAAGTTTGAAGATAAGAGGAAGATTCAAATTCAGAAATAGCCAGCTCCTCCTATCTCCCTACACTCTTCCTTATCTCTATTTTCCTATAAATATCTATATTCATTGAGAGAGAGGTACACAGAAAGAGCTGAAAAGCCAGAGAAAAGAGAGTTTTGAGTTTGTAATGCGAGATTGGAGAAGATCAAGGGCTTAGTAATTGATGCTTATTGAATGAAATTCAGAATTCTTCTTCAAGATCTTGCAGCGTTCATTCTAAATTTTTCTTTAATTTTCTCTTCTTTTAATTGCATATTTGATTCCATGAATTCATCACTAATCTTATGCATGTTCTTTTCTCTTTTCTTTTATTAGTTCTTTTGTTTTTGGCATCATTTGGAGGAGGAAGACATCAAGGCGATGACAAGAAACAAGTTCACTGGTTTATCTTCCTCTTCACTTCGTACCAATCTCTTAATTTTTTTATTCACTTTAGTTATTCAAATCATTGTAAAAAGGTTAGCATTTCTTTCTTCTTTTGCTTTCTTCATATTTTTATTTTTTTTGCTTTATTCATATTTTTATTTTGCTTTTGCTTTCTTCTACAAGATCTTTATTTTTTTAAAAAACAAAATTCTAACCTTCTTCTAAGAAATTTCTCAGCTAAAGTAAGATAAAAGTTAGATTTTTAATAACTAGATTTTCAAGAACAAGTCTCTGTGGATTCGATCCAATATTTTCCAATACACACTTTGCTAAAATGATTCTAGCAAGTTTAGGTTTCATAACTTGTTTGTGATTCAACAACGATGGAGTTTTTCATGAACTTCGAATTGCAAACAGCTTTTGGCGCCATTGCCAGAGACTTGTTAAAATTTTTTGTTTTGAAAATCAACATCTGACCTTTTTCTAGTTTAATATTAAAAATATTTTTAAAAAAATTAAAAAATTTGATTTCAGAAAATAAAAAAAAATTTAGAAAGTTAAATCTAAAAAAATTTCAAAATTCTTTTCTTTTTATCCCTAAGATCTAAACTTCAAATTTTCTTTTGCAGGGATATTGCATGAACAAAGGAAGACTTGCACAATAAGAAGAAGCTTGCTTGCTTTTGACATAATTGCTTTGCTAAAATAAAATAAAAAAATAAAAATTTGCTTGCTTTGGGTCGCCGGAAAGGTTAGTATTTTCTAACTCTACCCACGAATCTCTTGTCAGTAGGATTTTAGAGGTGCTTATTGATTGAATTTTGCACTGCATTAGTGCATATTTGCATAAAAAGATCTTAAGAGTTGTCCCCCCCCCACATAAGGTCGGGATTTCATCACCCGTTCCTTAGCTCAAAAATCACAATGCATATATTTTCCCAAACTTGAACTAAATTAAAAATCAATTAGAAACTTGACCACTCGAAATTCGAGCTCACTAAGTAAATTCATTTTGAGAATACTCTGGTGATTACTTTTAAGCTCGCGAGAGTAGATGGGCTTTCTTATCTAGAAAGGGCGACTTAACCACTACGGCGGTGCCTAGCCTAGAAGAAGGACCAATGGACTTTCTTGTCTAAGAAAGGGTGGTTGAAATTAGTAAGCGCCTGGCCTGGGGGAGAACCGAATCGCTTATTTAACGTCTTTAACCGGTCAGCCCACAATCTGTCCAACCCAATTAGGAGTTTTCTAACTAAGGAGAATTCTATTCTTTTAAGATTAGTGGTTAAAAAACTAATTACCTTTAAATTAAATTCAAGATAAAGAAAACACTTGATCGCAATTGATTGGTTGAGTCATTTGTATGTGCAACAAAAATAAAAAAAGAAATAATAAGTTAAAAAAATCAATTTTCATCCATCCCTCTACCCTTCTATCATTTTGAAATTCTTTTCTCCCATAGCCTATCCAAATCAAGATGTTAACAACTATTATCATGATAGGTCATTTTCTCATTCTCATCCACCATCTTCACCTTTGAGCTTTCATGGATACAATTAATGCACTAGTTCATCTTATACATCTCATCCTCCCATGTGGTGCCATCACTACTATGATTCATCTCATCCTTCAGAATAGTGTCCTTCAATAGGGTATTCATTAGGACTAGGTTAAAACCAATTCGACACATTTCAAGGACCTATGAACGAACCCTACCCATGAAACTTCAATTCGGAGGGTTGGAATTGTCCTCAATATTCATGGAATCAATCACATCAATTAAATTGGTCTTATACTGAATCATCACTTTCATCTTGGGGATTTGATAATAAACATGAGGATTTGCAGAGCACATTAGAGAAAAGTATAAGAATCATGCACGATGTATACTTCAAAAAAATCAACTTAATTAAGATCTAATCAAGACAAGTGCTCGCAGAGATAAGCATTTTAATGAAATAACGACTTATTTCAATCAACCTGCTTCAATACCAATTCCAGATCAAACTAAAAAGTTCCATCAGTGCTATAAAGTGAACCAATTGGACATACCACAAGAGTTCACACCACATGTTGACTCAAATCTGGAACCAGTGCCCTCATCTTTTCACTTAAACCAAATTAAAAAGTTTGAACAGGATGCTAGAGATATCAATGAGCTTGACACCCCGTCTTGCCATGAGCCACTAATTGAACAATTCTTTGATGATGATTCAATATTTTTTGAAGATTTGGTTAAGAATGATTTGGTAATGCATACAACTCTTTGAAGCATGTTGATTATAATATTGTGGATGTATGCGTGGATGATGAGCCTATGTTTCTTGAAGAATTATTTAAGGATGAGTGTTTTGAGAAGACATGTGTTGAGGAGCTCAAGTTTAAAGTTCTTTTTGAAAGAGAATTTGATTTGAGTATCTTCACTTTTCATGAGTCATCTAATAATCAATCTTTTAAAAACTGAGTTGAGGTCAATAAAACAGACGAAAAGGATCAAGATCAAGTAGACGATTTCAAAATTGAAACACTTTTAGAGTCTACTGTTAGGAAGCAAAACCAGAAAGAATTGGTTTTTCCTAATGAATTTTTCATGGGATCACAAATTAAGACGACTATTAAGGCATCTGATATACCCCGTGAATACTTTCTCAAATATCTATATCATCCCTTCCATTTGGATGAGAGTAAGACTAGAAGGGATGAAGTGCTAGAAGATATCAACCCTGTTAAAATCGACATTCCACTCCTAAATGTGATTAAACAATTGCCTGCCTATGCCACATTACTCAAGAAATTTTCCACTCAAATTGAAAAATCTTGGACACATATTTCAACATTCTCGAATGCGCCATTGTCCCGCTTCAAGGACCACGCAAGAAAACTGTTCAATTTTCTAGTCCAACATCGGAAGGCCATACATAGAGGTTGAGTGATATGTGATTGTGTTTGGCTGAAGACGTTAAATTTAGCACTATTGGGAGGCAACCAAGAGATGTTGTTTATTATTATTTTTTCTTTCTAGAGTTTTTATTTCTTTTCTATAGGGAGATGCTTTTATCCAAATTTGAGGGTGTGCCTTCATATTTTTATTTACTCATACCCCCTAGTTTATATGCTTATTGCAGCTCTCAAGGTACTATCCCTCAACTTGTTCATTTTCAATGCTAGCATAATGAGGATACATTTTAACATTGAGGACAATGTCAAGTTTAGGTGAGGGGGAGGATTTTAACATAAGTTATATTTTAGATTTTCTAAACAAAAAAAAACAAAATAAAAATAAAAATAAAAAAATAATGTTTTCTTTGTTACAAGAAAAAAAAACTTTTTGAAAAGAAAAATGATACTTTGACTTATTTTTGCAAGAAATTAAGTTAATTTTAAGGAATAAGAGAATCATATTTAGGATTTTTTATACTTGGTTGAAATAAGAATATTTGTTTAATTTCTAGGGATAGTAAGAAAAAATTGAAAAAGTAATCTAGTCTTGATTTTTACCTTGATAAAATATACATCTTTTATATACTTACATACTTCGGGTTCAAAAACAAAGATTATTTTGCCTTAAAAAAAGAAAAAAGAAAAAAAGAAGAAATATATACGCGCGCGCGCACACACACACACACACATATATACATATACATATATATACATATACTATATAATAAGAATCCTCTGATTAAGCTGAATTTTTGTGCCTTATAAAGCATGATTATTCACGGCTAAAATTGGTTCATATCACCAAATAAATCCTTAGTTTTGTGGCCTTGTTTGCTCAAGTCCTAAGACCTTAGGGTGTTTTCTCACCCGATGCCCTAAAACTGTCAAGTTTGGGAACCGATTAAGGCTCACTACATGGGCAAATTAGAAAGCCTAAGAAAGCTAAAGAATATTACCACCAATATATACATAAATAAGGCATAAGGGTTAGAGTTGAAGAACCTTTAGTCAAAATATTCACGGTCACAAGATGTATATGACTTAGGGTAAAATAATAGACTAGATGAGAATACAATTTTATTCCTAATCTTGATTGATAACAAATTCGAATAGAGGCTAAGTCTAGGGATGAATAGTTCAATGCTCCTATAACTTATAAGTTACTTAATACTTGTAAAAGCACTTCAAATATTTTCTCTTATTTTTCAAACGAATTTTCAAAAATACTAACAAATTGTTTCATTTCTTTATGAATTTTGTGGATGTAATCTATTGAAAACACTCAGGAGATTACAACTCCTCCTCTAGGGGTAACCTTGAGGTTTAAAAGCTTGTTTCACATGCGAAGTGCAATCGCGTGAGCTGCGAAAGTGGTCCAATAAAACCCTTAGGTTAATTTTGTTTTGCTCGAGGACGAGCAAAAAGATAAGTGTGGGGGTGTGTTTGGACACATATATTGCATAAATATTATTACATTCCTACATATATTTTGTAATAAATTATTACAAACTCACTTGTCTTAATGTCCTAAGCCTTGCAGGGTGATAAAGAGAAAATAAGCCTAAATCCTATCCAAACAAATCCAAAGTTCAAATCAAATAGGGATTGACTTAAATTCAGAGAATATAGAGGCTATCATATCTGAGGATTGGATTTATCAGATAATATAATATTAAAAAAATTTAAAGATATAACAAATTTTGAAGACCTTATCAGTTTTGCAAAAAATAAATGGATATCTCATCAATTCTAGAAGACAAATTGAAAATCTAGGATAAATGGATAGAGAGAAGATCAACGGATCAGATGAAGCAATTTAGATTAGGATTCAGACTGGATATATTTTAGCATTTAAATCATAACTTTCGTTACCAAAATGCAAATCTAATGATTCAAGATAATCTAGAAAGATGATTTAAAGGGTACAACTCGTATGTTGATCATTATTTCGAATTCTATCAGTTGATAAGTAATATTCAGTAATCAAGATGCCAATAAGCTATAGATCAGAATTATGAATAAATCAAATTAAGTTTGGAGATAAGGGGAAGATTCAAATTCAGAAATAGCCAGCTCCTCCTATCTCCCTACGCTCTCCCTTATCCCTATTTTTCTATAAATACCTATATTCTTTGAGAGAGAGGTACACAAAGAGAGCTGAAAAGCCAGAAAAAGAGAGTTTTGAGTTTGTAATGCCAGATTGGAGAAGATCAAGGGCTTTATAATTGATTCTTATTAAATAAAATGTAGAATTCTTCTTCAAGATCTTACAACGTTCAGTCTAATTTTTTTATAATTTTCTCCTTATTTTTATGCTATTCTCTTCTTTTAATTGCGTATTTGATTCCATGAATTCATCACTAATCTTATTCATGTTCTTTTCTCTTTTCTTTTATTAGTTTTTTTTGTTTTTGGCATCGTTTGGAGTAGGGAGATATCATGGCAGCGATAAGAAACAAGTTCACCAGTTCATCTTTCTCTTCCCTTCGCACTGATCTCTTAATTTCTTTTTATTCACTTTAGTTATTCAAATCTTTGCAAAAAGGTTAGTATTTCTTTCTTCTTTTGCTTTCTTCATATTTTTATTTTTCTTTTATTTTATTCATTTTTTTATTTTGCTTTTGCTTTGTTATACAAGATCTTTATTTTTTTTTAAACAAAATTTCAACCTTCATCCGAGGGATTTCCCAACTAGAGTAAGATGAAATTTAGATTTTAATAACTAAATTTTTAAGAACAAGCCTCTGTGGATTCGATCCTTTACTTGCCACTACACACTTTGCTAAAAAGATTTTAGCAAGTTTAGATTTCATAACTTGTACGTGATTCAACAACGATAGAGTTTTTTATGAACTTCGAATCACAAACAATAAGCATGCAAGATATAAACACAAGTGAGTTGAGAGAAAGATAAGCAATCGCAAACACGAGAGAATTGTTTTGAGGTTCGAGCAACTTGCTCTACGTCCCCGCTTTCACCGCAATAAAGGATTTCCACTATAATCAAACCAGCAAGATCACTTTGTACCTTAACATCTGCAACGAGCTCCCTCAAGAACTCTTAGACTCGTAAGTCCCTCACTTATTCACGCAAGAACAACACACGCGAACCCGCAAGCTCGCCGAGGCCGCAACCTTGAACATCTCCTCAATACAAAAATGAAAACTTTGTAATCACTTCTTAATCACAAACAAACAGTCTCACATATAAGGATCCCTAGAGGATGGATATAGCAATAAAAAGCTCAAGCTTGTGTGAAAAAATAAGATAGATTTTGTGGTGAAAACTCAAGGAAATTCTTTTGAAAAAGATCAAGAAAAACACTCTTGATAAACTCTCCTTTTGATATGGAAGTTAAGCTCAACAACATATTGAGAAAACTCTGTGGAAGATAGAAAAAACTAGCTCCAAAACTTGTGTAAAAATCTTACCCAACACTGGCCGAAAAGTCCTATTTTATAGGTTATCCAAAAACTAGCCGTTGGGGCCAGGATGACTGGCCAGTCGACCGGCCAACAGCCAAAATCTGACCGTTGGGGTTGCCAATCGACTGCCCCCAGGCCACAGAGAAATGTTTCTCTCTGTTGGTTGACCGCTCAGTCGACCTCCACCCAACCGAGAGTTGGGTGAGTCAGTCGGTCGACCCCTCGTCGACCTGCCCGTGTTTCGATCGACCGGTCGGTCGGCCGAGGCAGGGCTCTAGGTTGTGCACGTTTTTGTGCACGCCATTCGACCGCTCGGTCCACCGAGCCTGCCTTCGATCGACCGGTTGGTTGACCGCAAGTAGCCCCAAATCCAAAATTTCAAGGTTTTTAAAGATCTTTTTAAATCTAATTTAAATACCAATAAAATTTCCATAAATCCCACAAAAATAAGTTCATTGAAACACTATGAAATAAAAATATGTGTGGTAAAAAATCAACACATATTACAAACATGTAGAACTATTTTTGAGGTAAAGAATTTAAACTTTAAACCAAAAATCGTATTTTTCAAAAATCTACTTTTAAATGAAAACTTGTACAAATACAAAAATAAGATATTGAAGCACATTTGAAGCATAGTAAAATGATCCAATGCACATAGTAAATGAAATATACTTATTTTTGACAATAAGCTCCAAAATAAGTTTTGATAAAAACAAAATTTAAACACATGCTCATCAAAATAAGTTATCTAAACAATATGAAGCAACAATATATATGAATGAAATTCAATACACATATTAAACCATGTAATTGATAAAATCTATTCATGAAACTGATATATGTATTGTTGAAACTTAAAACCAAAATGGTTAAACTAAAAACTAAAACTATTTAACATGAAAACAATATAATCAATTTTGTGTATGTGTATGAGAAATCCATAACTAATCTATCATTTACATTTTATCCTAAAACAAAAACCTTAAACTTACAAACATGGACTCAAGTCTTCTCTTGAAAATCTTCTTTTCATGTCGACTTGATCCAAACTTGATCCAAATAAGTTAGACTCCTTTTTGAGTAATTGATGTGATCTTGAAGTGCGAGCTCTTAAATCAACACGTGCTAGCATCAAAACTTAACTTCGAATCTTTTATTGAAGCTAAACACCGACTAAGATCTTGATTGAATATCTGAAACTTAATAAACACAAGATTATTAGTATTATAACTACTGAGTTAATCATCATCAAAACTAGAGTGATTGCCTTTGAGCCAACAATCTCCCCCTTTTTGATGATGATAAAACTCATGGAGTTATATATAAAACTCATGGAGTTATATATGCATGGATTAAAGATAAGCTTTATACAAGATCCCCCTTAACTCATACATAGTTATAAAACATAAATATATTCAATGAAGCACATATAAAAAAGATATTAAATAAACATAAATATATATGCATAAACAAAAATAAACATGCATATATAAACTCATTCTTAATTTCTCTCCCCCTTTTTGTAGACGGTTGAAACTTCCCCTGCATACATGCATTACATGAAGAAAGAGATGACTAGACTCTAACCCATATAAGCATAATATACAATATATAAATGGAGATATTAAGCTCTCCCTATACACGTGTACCATATAAAGAAAAGAGGTCAAGCTCTTCTTTATTTACTACACTCAACATGAATCTATATGTAGAGGAGATGTTAATTCCCCTTACATATAAGAAAAACGTAGCAAAATAAATTTTGAAAATCACTTAAAACAAATTTTGATGCCATTTGTAAATATAAAAACAAATTTTGATAACCAATTGAAATAAATTTGATACCAATCGGCATAACAAATTTTTGGTACTACTTAAAAAAATTGATAAACGGATAGAAAATATACTAGTAGATACCACTTGTAGATATCACTAGTAGATACCAATTTTGCAATATAAATACCAATTGTAAACAATTGATACCAATATGAAAATATAATCATTTTCTTAAACAAAATATTTTCTCAAAAAGAGTGGGAGTGAGATACCGATTAAAAACAAAATCAAGAATTTTCTCCCCCTTTTTGAAATACTAACAAAATTAATGCATAAGCTTGTATAAGATACCAATTGACATTTAAAAACTAAATCAAGCTTAGCATAAAATTATTTATGCTATAAAATATATATGTATAGACATTGTTAACTAAGCACAAGAAATCATATATATGTATGTGTGATCCATTTCAATACCAATTGAAATATGATGCACACACATATGTAAAACAAGTATGAATATACAAAAATTAATTTTCATGATATGTATGTGTATAACTCATAACTATCACCCTATCATGCACATGTTTAAAGGAATATTCAATAAGGCACACAAGGCATGGTCTCCTAACCAACCACCCTTAATAGGGTAGAAGTTTTCAAAAATAATTATTTTAAAAATAGTTTAGCATAGGTTGAAAACTATACCGCTTGAAGATTAAAGAACTAGTTTTAAGGTAATTTTTGAAAACTAGTACGAAATCCTTCAAGTAAGGAGCAAAACATACTTTATTCCATGAAAACATGCTTAGTTACACGAGAATCGATAGTCAAAAATCCATGAAGCACATATATTAGCTCACGAAAGCAAAATCATGAGTAAACATAAAAGTGAGTGCATAATAATCATGTGAATAACACATTGATGAAATAAAACAATAAGACTCAAAAATCAAAACTAGCATGAAATTCTTTTTCTTAAAAACATGATATATCATATAATCATGCAAGAATCATCAAAACTAGGACATACAATATACAAGCAAACATAAAATGAGTACACAAAAGAACTAAAGTGTTTATAGTATGAAGATCAAGTGTAACTCAAGAATTGTACATGTATAACATAAGTTTTAATAAGATTTACATATGGATATATGACATAAACATTTAAATCAATATATGATTTAATGTAAAGCATATAAAAGCATGAATTAATCAAAAGAAATAGGCATGTAAATCTATTTTAAAATATGAACATTATTTTCAAAAATATATGCATAGCTGGGCAACCAATCAACTCAACATTAAGTACAAAAACAATACATGATTGAGTCTAAGTTACTACAGTAGCATATAAACATTTAAAACTATTTTAAAAGTGGAGGATGAAATGGTTACCAAAACTGATGTAATCAATCCATTTCTCCAAAATAAGATGATCCTCTGCCATGCTTTCTTGATAGTGATGCATCAATTTGGTTTAATCTTAAAGTTTGAAATGCATCCACCACCAAGGCACCAATCCTCTCACGTTTTGTGAGAGCCCACACCTACATGAAAAACAAGTGGTGGAGATTTTGGTACCCATATCTTTTTATGTCTACGGGAGTTAGTGGCATAGAGAACCCAAACATTCTTATTTGTAAAATTTAAAGAATTTAATCTATCAAAATAAAATTTTACAAGTTGGCCTTTGCGACCATAATGTGTATATGTGTACACTCTAGCATACAAATGAGTGTGATGTGTATGAGCATGGTGCGTCTAAGATGTATGTCGTGTGGTATGTGCATGAATATGTAAAATTTGTTTCTTACAAAACATGGATTCTAATGTAGAATGATAAATTGCACATTGGCTCAAAGTAGGGCCCAAACAATCAATGTTCTTCTTCAAAATATAAATATCATTTTTTTCAATTTTAGAAGAAGAAACATGAGCATGAGAGACAAAATTCTTTTTCACTTTAGAAAAAGAAATCTTTTCTTTTTCTTTCAAAACAATTTTCCTTTTCAAAGCAACATTTTCCTTGAAAACAATCTCCTTTTCTTTAGAAATCAAAACAACTTGGTTTTTCAAAACTTCATTTTCTTTTGAAATAATTTCAAATTTAATTTGAAAAGAATATTTTTCTTTTAAAATGGAATCATTTTTTATTTAACAATGAATTGTTTTTCCTTCAACTTCTCATTTGCAATTTTTAACAAATCATATTTTAAAGAAATTTTTGACAAAATGATGTAAACTCACCATATGGCATCTCAACTTCTTTATCAAGCTCAGATTCGGAATTTACCTCAAGGGGGTCATCCCTTGGATCATGTAGCACATGTTGAAAGTAGTACTTCTTTCATCCGAGTAACTCTCCTTGTCATGTGGCGTTTGTTCTCCAAGAGTGATGAGAGTGTTCCAAACTATAAAAGTTGAATCAATGTTAAAAACTCTATATAAATATTCATCATTTAAGGTTAGCTTCAAAGTATGAATGACTTTTGCTTTAGCCTCACGATGTTTGCCATTTAAAAAATATGAATCTTTAATAATGGCAAGATAGACATGACTACCTAGGGCCTTGAGATACATAGACATCTTAACTTTCCAAGTTTAGAAGTTTAGAATATCAAACATGGGAGGTGCAATGAAATCCATGTGTGTGTATGCAAATGTTGTGATTAGCAAAAATAGGATCTTTAACTCTAGGTTATTAGACCCAAATCAAGAGCACGAAGCTCTAATACTAATTGTAAATTACCTCAAGGGGGGTGAATATGTGATGTGCTAATCTAATGTCAAATAATGCGGAATAAAAACTTATTAGGCAAACTAAACTATCACATAATATATAACCAAAGAGTGAAGCCGAATTCCTAGTAAGGGCTCTGGACTTCTCCTCAAGATTCCACTAAATTAAGAGTTGATGTGTTACATAACTCTCTTGGTTAAATAAAAGTGTAACACAAATACAATATCAAGCATATAAAGAATAAACAATAATAAGAATGTAAGATAAAACAACCCAAGCAAGTATATCTATTGAGCAAAAGTAATATCAAGCATGTAACAGATGAGCACAAAGATAACAAGCATGCAAGATATAAACACAAGTGAGTTGAGAGAGAGATGAACAATCGCAAACACGAGAGAATTGTTTCGAGGTTCAAGCCACTTGCTGTACGTCCCCGCCTTCACCGCAATGAAGGATTTCCATTATAATCGATCCCGCAAGATCACTCGGTGTCACAATACCTACAACGAGCTCCCTCAAGAACTCTTGGACCCACAAGTCCCTCACTTGTTCCCACAAGAACAAACACACGCGAACCCGCAAGCTCGCCAAGACCGCAACCTTCAACTTCTCCTCAATACAAAAATGTAAACTTTGTGATCACTTCTTGATCACAAACAAACACTCTCATATACAAGGATCCCTAAAGGATGTATATAGCAATGAACAGCTCAAGCTTGTGTGAAAAAATAAGATAGATTTTATGATGAAAACTCAAGAAAATTCATTTTAAAAAGATTAAGATAAATACTCTTGATAAACTCTCTTTTTGATAGAAAGTTAAGCTCAAAAACTTATTGAGAAAACTCTGTGGAAGATAAAAAAAACAAGCTCAAAACATGTGTAAAAATCTTCCTGAAAACTGGCGTAAAAGTCCCATTTTATAGGTTGTCCAAAAACTAGCCATTAGGGCCACGATGACCTGTCGGTCGACCGGCCAATGGTCAAAAGTCTGATGGTTGGGGTTGCCAGTCAATCGCCTAGTCGACCTTCCCCAGGCCACAGAGAAATTTTTTTTCTCTATCAGTCGACCGCCACCTAACCGAGAGTTGCGTGAGACAGTCGGTCGACCGGCCCATGATCGACTGGTCGGTCAACCGAGGCAGGTCTCTGGACTGTGCATGTTTTGTGCACGTCGGTCGACCGCTCGGTTGACCGAGCCTGCCTTCGGTCGACCGCAAGCAGCCTTAGATCCAATTTTTAGGGTTTTTAAATATTTTTAAATCCAATTTAAATACCAATAAACTTTTCATAAATCCTACAAAAATAAGTTCATTGAAACACTATGAAGTACAAATATGTGTGATTAAAAATTAGCACATATTACAATCATGTTGAGCTATTTTTGAGGTAAAGAATATAAACTTTAAATCAAAAACTATATTTTTCAAAAACCAACTTTTAAATGAAAAACTGATTTTTCTAAAATTTGTACAAATACAAAAATAAGATATTGAAATACATTTGAAACATAGTGTGTATGGAAATGATCCAATACACATAGTAAATAAAATATACTTATTTTTGACAATAAGCTCCAAAATAAGTTTTGATGAAAACAAAACTTAAACACATGATATAAACTCATCAAAATAAGTTATCTAAATAATATGAAACAACAATGTATATGCATGAAATTCAATACACATATTAAACTATGTAAACTTGTTTTGATGAAATTTATTCATGAAACGATATATGTATTTTTGAAACTCAAAATCAAATTAGTTAAAATAAAAACTAAAACTATTTAATTTGAAAACAATATATTCAATTTTGTGTGTGTGCGTGTGTACTTGAGCAATTCACAACTAATCTATTTTTACATTTTATCTTAAAATAAAAATCTTAAACTTTCAAATATGGACTCAAGTCTTCTCTTGAAAATTTTCTCTTCATGTCGACTTGATCCAAACTTATTCCAAACGTGCTAGACTCCTCTTTGAGTATTTGATGTGATCTTGAAGCGGGAGATCTTTAATCAACACATGCTAGCTTCAAAACTTGTCTTCGAATCTTTTGTTGAAGCTAAACACCGACTAAGATCTTGATTGAATATTTTAAACTTAATAAACACAAGATCATTAGTATTATAACTATATAAGTTAATCATCATCAAAACTAAAGTGATGGGTCTTTAGGCAAACAATATAGCCATCACCTATTCACCCCCTCTAGGTGATTTTATGTAGTAGGTATAGTATGGGATGTGTTTACTGCATATGACAATTGGTGTTCGCTGACATAATTAATAATAATAAACTGTCCATAATGTACTGTGACTAACTGTGTACACCTGTCTGATTCATATATGACATGATAGAGATCGGACTGTACACATGATTTGACTATACTACGTTGTTCTAGAGTAGTCTGTTGTCATTATTGTTTATTTATATTTTGTATGTTATAGTGTTCGTAATGTGACTGATTTATTATTATACCATGTTTTATCACTTCATATACCTGTGCACCTTCTCTTATTTTACATACTCATTTGGAGTATTTTGACTCTCCTGGATTTGCATATCCAGGTCCGGCCTATTTCTTTTGTTGAGCAGGTATTAGGAGGATCACACACATTACAAGGAGCCAAAGTTTCTTATATGGTCATCTTACTTCTGGATTGACTATGTTGTTCCTCTCTATTGTTATTTTGTCCTATCAATTCTCAGTATATTGGACCTAGTGCTTGTTCTATTCTTTTATTCATCTGTTATCATGTGTGGGCATTTATATGCACCGCTGCAATGATATTGATTCAACATAGTGTGATATAACTTGTTTAGGTTACTTTGACTTAGCGTATATTCTTTGGGTATTTCCTCGCATATATGTCACCGACTCCCATCGCGTCTCCGCTTCAGTATATTTTGGGAAGCGGGGTGTGACGTACCAATCAATTTCACCATCTGTTTTACACTTGATCTTGTACACCCACTTGACATTTATTTTCTTGTGATTTTATGAAAATGTTGTCAACTCCCAGGTGTCATTCTTCTTGATGGCGTGGATCTCCTCCTCCATTGCTGATCACCAACAATCTCTTCTATGGCTTCTTAGAAGGTGAGAGGTTCATGATCAATATAGGCAGAAAATATTAGTCTCTCCATCTTTTGTCTGTTCAAGGATATCCCTGATGCTTCTAATTTTGAATGGACCTTGGTCATGACAGATCCATTGTTGTTACTTTCCCCAAAAGATGGATAGCCTTTCGCAGAAGAGGGTGTTGTATGGTGAAGAGGTGGTGGTGTAGCTCGTGAACCTCCTGTGGAGATCATCAAGCTCATCCTCCACGAGTTGCACTTTGGTTGTTTCTTCTGTGCTCCAGTTTCATGATTTTTTTTCATTTAAAATGACATCTCTACTAACCACTAGTTTCTTGGTTAGTGGGTTATAGAGCTTATACGCCTTTGACTCCTCACCATATACTATGAAAATGTATTTTTTCACTGCAATTGCAAGCTTCTTCCTTTTGACTTCAGGTAGTTGAGCATAAGCAACACACCAAAACTTCATTGGTGTGCCACACTAGGCTTGTAACCACTCTATGACTCTTGAGGTGTCTTGTTCTTCCTTGTCTTTGTGGGGTATCGATGGAGCAAGTAACTGAGCACGCCAAGGCTTTTGCCAAGAACTGCTTCAGTAGTCCTTTTTCCTTGTGCATGGTTCTTGTCATGTCGAGGATAGTCCGGTTCTTTATTTCTACAATATCTTTTTGTTGTGTTGTGTAGGCAGTAGTAAATTATCTCTTATGTCTTACTCCATGCAATATTCTTGAAACAGATTTGAGATGTACTCACCACCTCAGTTAGATCGGAGAGTTATTAGCTAGTGGCCACTCTTCACTTCAACAAGAGCTTTAAAATGCTCGAAAATAGCAAAGATAGCAGATTTTTCTTAAGAATATACACTCAAAACTTTCTACTGAAGTCATGGTGGGAAGAAGTTGCAATGGTGCCTCCGCCCTCCACGACTTTCCACTAGAAATGGAAGTCATAGTTGCTTGCCAATCACACAACCTTCACAAATATGACTCGATGGATCGATTGCTGGTAGGCCTTGTACTATGCCAGTTGTAGATATTAGCTTCAGGTCGTTGAAGTTTAGATTACAAAAGTGAAGTGCCACTTCCATGACTCATTCTCCATGAGTTCTTGAGAACACTTCTCGATTTTCGTGTTTAGATGCAAGAGAAATATGTAGTTCCTTGTCATCTTAACACAAGTTATGAGGCCTCCTTTTATATTTTTCAACCAAAGATGGTTGCTCTTCATATGTACTTTGTATGCCTTCTCGAGTAATTAACTGATGCTGAGAATATTACTATTCATATTAGGAATATCGTAAACATCAGATATATACTCTGGCTTACCATCCTTTTGGTAGATTTTGATCTTCTCTTTACTTTCAACAAGGAGTTTTAAAGAATCTCCTAAGCTCACGCTTCCATGAACTCATTTCGCGAGTTCCATAAACTCCCTACACATGTGGTTCCTAGCACTCGAGTCAAGATACCAAGCATCATTCTTAACACTAGAATCATCATAAGCAAGAAAAAAGTAAAGTTATTCCCCACATCATTTGTTGCTTCAGGGATATTGAAAAGATCTTCAGTTCTGTGTCAGTAATCTAAGACATAGTGTCTAAATTTTTGACAGATGTAGTACTGAAAGTTTTTGTTGTTTCCACATCCAGATGTGAATATTCCCCGATTGCTTCATCCTCGACCTCTGAAGCTTTGGACCTCCAGTTAATTTTGAGTGGTTCTTTATAGGGGACCACGTCCCCTGCCTCTATCACAACCATGGCCGCTACTATGTGAGACTCAATCACCTAGAGTTAGTTTTGACTCTAATGCTTGTTCTAAAACTAAAGAACTAGTCTATTTTTGCATGTGTTGCTCATGAACTTGGAGAGATCCCAAGAGCTTCAATATTGAGATCTCCTCCAAATTCTTTGACTCCTCAATTGCCGCCGCCACATGTTTGAACTTTAGTGTGAGAGATCGAAGCATCATCTCCATGACTCAGATATCCTCCATCTTTTCTCCATTTCTCCTCAAGTTATTCACGACTACTATTAATCGAGAATAATAGTCGAAGATATTTTCTTCATCTTTCATGTTGGCGACTTCAAGATCTCCCTCGGAGTTTGGAGATGAATTCTCTTCACCCATTCGACTCCTTTGTAGATAGTGGAAAGAATTTCCGACGCCTCTTTGCTCGTCTTTGCTTCAACAATTCTCTTGAAGGTAGACTTTTCCAACTCTTGATAGAGTAGGAAACGAGCCTTCGCGTCCTTTCTTTCTTTGCTTCTAAAGAGCATTCTTCTCTTCAGGGTGTATGCGGCTTCTACGACTAGTGTGAGTTTCGTTAACCCATCAACAGTTAGTTCTCACAATTCTTGAAAATCAAATAGAGATTTCATCTGAATTGACCAATTATCATAGTTATCTTTAAATAACTTGGGTACATGTTGATTGACGAGATTATTGGTGGAGGCCATGAGGAGAAGAGAAGAATAGATCCAACTGGCTTTGATACCAATATTGTATATTAATCTATGCACTAATATACTTTAGTCTTTTTTTTTAAGTGGAAAAGAGAACAGACAAGAACTTTTTTCTTCTAATACTTTAATTCTCATTCAAATTTTGCTTGAAAAACAAAGAACTACATCAGCTCTTTTATATGCTTCAAAAAACATAAACAAGCATACCAACCATCCACAGCAGTCTCTATTTTAATGCCAGAAATAAATAATAATAAAGCAATGCGTACGGCTCTTATTCTTTAGAAAACTGATGACTCTCTCACTTTCAAAAACTGATGAAATAAACCACACTCATTTTTGATTTGATATTCCAACAAACACTACCACACATTTCTCTTTCTTTTGCTAGGCTTGCAATACACACCTCACATTATTATCGTTCCATGGAAATGGAGAGAAGGACCCATGTGGGCATTCTTTCCTCTCCACATGCTAAAGGTCTTCGGGCAATGCGCATTGGCTACCTCCCTGTAATGCAGTAAATAATGTCACCTTTATATTGAATGGGTCCAACATTGCAAGTCAATTATAGAACCCAAGGTCTTCAACCCTTTGCCACATGCCACCATAAAGCTTTGACTCTCTATAGAAGTCAAATGAATGGATGGGCCAATGCATGCATGCTTGAAGCTGACCTTCCGAAAATATTTACAGTACTAGGGAAAAGGAGGACTCACTTATAGTGTCCGCCATTTTGTTTCCTTTACAGGGGAACCACACGAAGCCGAGTGAGTAGTACTACCTGCAGTAGATTCTCAAAGTCAATGAGCCTCTGGCTTGTTTTGCGCATTGCCTTCCATAGAATGAGTCAAACAGTCGCACATTGGAACAGCCTTCAATGATTCAGCATCTAAAGATCCGTCAATTCTCAAAAGTCTTGACCCAGATGACGAAAGAACTTAGTATGAGCCTCTTTGTTTTGATAGACGAGTAACAGCTGCAGTCTTCGGCGAAATAATGGTTGATATCGTATGGTGTACTGATGATATGTATATATACCTTATGTGAAGATTCCTAGGCAGTTTGCATCCAGTTTTCATGACATGAACCTGAGTAAAATGATGACAGAAATTCATTAGTTTTCTGCAGGAGGATATATACATCTTCGGGCACTACTTATTTCATTACCAATGCCTCGAAGGTTGCTTCGAATGTAATATGACTCAAAGATATGCCTAAGCACTAATACAACGAGATTGTGTTGAGATTATGATAAATCAATCACTATCAATTCTTATAAAACATTAGTTCCTGCAGATTATATGGCAGACTTAAGCATATACACATGAGCTATTTCTGTAAGAGAGAATGGATAAATTCCTATAACTATGTACTTAATGCTAGTCCAAGTACTTTCATATTGGGACTTTAGAAAGTTATTTTATTCGAAATGTTATTGTTCAGAATAATCAATGTGAAAAGATTTCGGATCTATATTGTTTCAGCTTTTCCAAAGGTTTTGTGTAAATTGATTTTAAGAAAATTTTAACGTTGGAACTCTTATTGTTTTGCAATACAGCAGGCTATGTTGAATTGTTGATGTTCTCAACAGGCCGATAATAGATTTTATTTTATTTTATTTTTTTTAACTTTTTCTCTTTTTTTCAGGCGGAAAACCGTGATCCCCTCTTGCCCCTTGTTCTATTTTTATTATTCTTTTTTTTTTTTTTTTTTGTATGTGTCTTATCTTTGTTGACGTTAAGACACATATACCATATTAATTTACACATAAACTAATTAAGTGGAGCCAAAAGCTTTCTTCACATAAACTCCTCTCCAAAGCCAAAATCATTCTTCACCATTCTCAAGGATTGGTAACTTGAGAGCTTTGAGATCCAATAGCAGATCTATCCCGGATGCTTGGCTATTTTGGTGCTCGATAATTTTGTTGCCACTATTATAATATGAATGTATTTAGCAATTATAAGTTTATTTGTTATAAACAATGACTCCAATAAGAGTATACTTATCTGATTTATATTCTTACCTATAATCTCTCCTTGATGCTACTTTACCTTGCCTACCTCTTTGTACAATATTGTGAGAAACACTAGGCTAATATACAGAAAACGTGACAATGTTAGTTCAAAATAATATTACAGCAAAAAATATAGCTATTTTACCATATTTAGAACATTTGCATCAATTGTGTATCCCTCCATCTCCCTGCCAATTGTAGTCCCTTGTCCCGCAACCATGGTTGCTAATTCATTTGGAATCACACTATCAAGGTATGTGCCCCTGGTGATGACATGTGATCCCTGAGATGTACTAGCCTTTTTTCTTCCTCTTGGGCCATTTGTTCCTCTTGTATTATCCCACATAGTTGGACTGCCCCTTCCCCTAATATCACCTCCCCCTCTTGACCCACCTCTTTCTCTACTATCAGTTCCTTACTGTGAGTGTTAGTTGAAGCATCTGTTATCTCTCTCATAGTTGCTATTGCCTGCTTCTTGAGCCTCCCCTTATCTCCAGTAGTCACTCTAATTGGATCAGGTACATGTGGGTTTCTACAAGTTATAGTATTGTGCTAACTAGAGAAGGATCACGAACTCCGCGACCACAATTACTAGCCGAGATCGACAATGAGATCTTCTAATCAAGAAGAGAACGATTCAATTAGATTAAGAACGTACAAGGGTTTCGATTTGAGTCACAGGCGAAGGGCGACGAGGTTTCCGGTGGAGAGATTTTTTGGTGGGGAATTGTGGGTGGGTGGGTAGTGGGGAACGGTGTTTTGAGTGAAATTTAAAGTTATAAAGAGTTTTCACCAGGATTAAAGGGTAGGGGAATTTAGGTCTTTAAATTACCAAAGTTAACGCCATTAGAGACTAAAGTGGGAAAAGTATAGTTGGTGGTAGTATTTTGAGATTTTGATAGTTTGAGTTTTTTTTTTTTTTTGTGAAATAAGTGATAGTTTGTGGTAGTTTTAGGAAAATTAAATGTTGGAACTCTTATTGTTTTGTCTACACTGATTTTAAGAAAAATTTAATGCTGGAAATTTAATTTTTTTGTAATACAACAGGCTATATTGAATCATTAATGTTCTCAATTGACTGATATTATTTTTTTTCAATTTTTTCTTTTTCAAATGGAAAATGGTGATCCCCTCTTGCTCCACTTGTTCTATTTTTGTTATTTTTTTTGTATGTGTGTGTGTCTTTGTTGGGGTTAAGACATGATTCGTGCTCGTGCTTTTCCCAGTTTCCTGTAATTTTGTGGTGAAACTTTGTATTAATTTTAATAGAGTCAAATTTCTAGTGCAAATATTCTCATTTTTAGTGGCTTTTGCTTTTTTTTTTTTAGCAGTCAGATGCAAGTTGAGATGATAATGGAGCTAGGGAATTATAATTTTAGGGTATAATATTGAAAGTGTGTAACGCCCCACCCTAACGAATACGGAGACGCTACTGCGACGTGATATATGCAGGATAGAAACATCCTCACGTATATACGTTAAGCATCAGTACAGACCAGAATCAGAGTACAAAAGTACGTAGTGTATACACATTCCAACATAAGGAGTACAATTTACAAGGTTATCACAAAGCATGATATAATATTACATATACATTATATCACAGCCAGGTACAAAAATAAGATTTACAATATGTACAAAGAGGAAATTCTGCGAGCTGGCAGGAAGAGTCAGGAACAGAAGGAGCTGGGACTAGTCATCATGCTTCGAGAGGTAAGCTTGATCTTCGGTGAAGGGCTCCACTTCAATCCAAACTTCAGAACCTACACATGCAAGTCCAGGTGAGTCAGAAACTCCCCAACAAATGTTCAGGTGAATGCCAAGTGGCATGTAGAGATAAGTATATGTGTATTGATATATTCAAATCAGTAAATAGGCATCAAAAGCTGTGTCATGTGTACATGAATAATAAGCATGTGATGGAGGCATACCATGATGTAAGTGATAAAGCATGAATAAATCTTTTATTACTATTTTTAATATTTATTCTTATTACTCATCCTATCCCTATGTCTAGGTAAGTGTAATAGCGTCCTAACACACATACATCCACATCTATATAAGTCGAGGCTGTTACTGGAAACCAGCAGGGTATCAATAAATAATGTTTACAATGGTCCCGTGCATACCCGGGACCACGGCCCAGGATGTTCCATTGCTAGTGTACAAAGCTTACCGCGAGGCATATAGGAGGATCTTGTAGGATGCCTTTTTTTCAAGATGGTACCAAGGAGGGAGCCAATGCTCCCCTCGGTCACCTGGAGGCCCGCAGGTCGAACCGGAAGTTTTACTTGCACAATATACCTAATACCACTGTAAAACATGAGCATATATTGATATCCGCAAGTTTCCCCTGACCCGGTGTAAGTTGTTCTTTTTATGATTTATTTGGTAATTATCAGATTCTAGGAATGTGCAGGAGCATGTCAGGAATGTCAGGAGTACATAAGTACTATCAGGAGATCAAGTTAACATTCCTGTGAGTGATACAAGTTAGGTATAGCATGTTGAATGACCAGTAATAGTAATTTAGGTGTCAGGTGGTAACATGCTAAAGGTCAGGTGTCGGGTGATAGCATGTCAGAAGTCGGATGATAGCATGGCAAGCAATAACAAATATTAACCGTTAATGCAGCTAACTAGTAAGCAAACGAACATCCAAGCAGAGCTAAGCAGTGCTGGAGGCACGGACAGCGAACAATGTTTAACACTAAAGCGCCTGACAGAGCTAATGACGCGGCTTAGAAGGCGAGTCTAAAATCTGACAGAGGTCCGCCTAGATTCTAGTGGTAAAGTATTGAGCACTAAGCATGCCTACAAGGCAGAGTTGAGAAACTTGACGGTCTAAGCACATATCTCTTTTGAGGAAGTGGGCGAGAGCCTGAGGCTAAAGTACGCTCGGGGTTTGAGCGCACTCTCGGTAGCTATCACGAAGCCCATAAGGGTACAGGCCTAAAATCAATTGGGTAGCCAGCCCGAGAGTAGGCTGAAACCCAAAGTCGATGCAAAGGTGCCTGCTCGAGATGTTAGTACCACACGAGCATACATTAAAACATAAGACAATTTAGGCTACCGTAGAGTAGTGAAGCCTGAAGGCTGAGTAGAGAGCTCGAGACCAAAGTACGCTCGGGGTCTAAGCGTACTCTCAATAATTATCACGAAACCTATAAGGGTACAAGCCTAAAACCAATTGGATAGCCAGTCCGGGAGTGGCCAGAAAATTCAGAGTTGATACAAAGGTATCTGCACGAGATATTCTACACTATTACAAGCATTACAGTATATTAGTCTGGTACAAGTCAAGACATGTCCATATAATACAACACACCCACCCATACAATTACACCGAATTGATACTAAATATAATACAATACCAATTCTATTACAAATCCAATTTTGTGAGGAAAGTCACCGGCTAAAACACCAATTTTTTAAAGCTTTGCGCGTCCGAGTTCCCGAGCGAGAAAAACATGAAGCGAGAGAAGTAGAGGGGGGCTTGGCCCTATGGTGGCCCCCGGTCCTAGAGGTGGTGCGCCACCCTATGGTGGTGGCCTAGGTAGTGGCCAGCCATGATAAGAGAGAGGAGAGGGTGAAGGGAAGGTGTTGGAGTAGGTGGTGGTAGTAATTTGGTGGAGTTGGATTTTTTGAGGAGAATGAAAAGGAAATTGAAGGAGTTAAAGATGATGGTGATGTTGAAGGTTGAAATAGGAGTGATGGAGGTGGTGGTGTTGTGGTGAGAGTGGAGATGGTGATGTTGGAGAAGAATAAAAAAGATGGCGTGAAGATGGAAGATTTGTAGTGGTGGTGATGAAGTTTGTTGAAGGTGGTGAAATTGTCAACAGAATGGTCGCCAGAGTGGTTGTCAGAGAAGAGGGGCTTAGCCCCTAGCCAAGGATGGTGGCCAGTCTAGTGGTTAGTGGTGGTGGTTGTTTGGTGGAAGGTAAAGGGATGGTGAAAGTTTTGATGGTGTTTTGGAGTTTGTGGTAGATTAAATAGAGATGGAGGAGGAAGAAGATGATGGTAGGGAGTTGGAGAAGTTGTATTTGTTATGGTTGTTATGGAGATGAAGGAAGAGTTGGTGGTGATTAGGGTTTTGATGGAGAAATAAAAAGGGAAGAAGAAGAAAAGGGTTTTGTATTTAGAATTGGAGTTAAAGGAGAATAAAAAAGGATTAAGGTGATGGTTTCATTTTGTAAAATGGAGAGGGGTGAGGTGGCCTTGGTCGGCCATTGTGATTGGGAGGGGAGTTGAGTGGTTTAGGATATTGTGAAGGAGATATTTTGGTGGAAAGGTGTAGAATATAATGGAAGAAAGGAGAATGTTTTAGAATATGGTGGAAGAAAATGGAAGGAAAGAAAAAGGAAAAAGAAAAGATAAAGAAAAAATATTTGATTGGAAGAAAAGTGAAAATAATTAGAATGTCGGATTCCCCGGATTCGGTTGCAGATGCGTGAAACTTTTGAAAAAATACCAGAATCGTCTGAAAATCTAGTATCTCAGAGCTACCTACAAAAATTCTCAAAAATCAATAATATTATTTTAATAATTATGGTGAAATATATTTTAAGAAATTATTTATAATTTTTAAATTAAAAATCTTGAAATTGACCGCCGATACCAGTTGACACCATATCTGGCCGAAATCTGTTAAACTCTGAAAATTCCTAAAAAATGTATTAAGATAGTAAAAATTATTCTAAGAAAATATGTCAAGCGGTTTCTTAAAATTTGAATCTATTTGTAAATTAAAAATCTGGGAATAAACCTGCGGTACCGCTAAATCCCGATTTTAGGGTTTTTCTAAAGATAATTCTGAAAATTTCAAAAAAATCATAAAAATTCTAATATATTGGAAAAAAGTGTTTGAAACTAAAATCGATCAAATCTAATTATCAGAGAGGTCAAATTATGCAGTACTGTTATATGAGCAAAAATAAATAAGAGAAAATAAGAAAATATGCTCAAAAAATTGGGATACGTATCTGAGTACATATTCCGAAATGGGGTGTTACAATCCATTCACCTTACAAAAATTTCATCCTCAAAATTTTGATAAGGGGGATGTGAAGGTAGAAAAAAATAGCGAGAAGGAATTTTACCAACTAAGATGTAAATAGTTGAGGGTAACACTCACGAATAATATCCTCTCGTTCCCATGTAGCTTCTCCTGGAGCATGCCTATTCCAAGAAACAAGTACTAATGGTATTGCCTTATTTTTAAGGGTCTTGACACTTCTATCTAGAATGGCCATCGGCTGTTCCTTGTAGGATAAATCTGGTTGTAGTTCCAGTTCTGAGTGATCTAGAGTATGACTCTCATCCTTAACATACTTTCTAAGCTATGATATGTGAAATACATTATAAAATCCTTCTAATGATGGTGGTAATGCTAATCAGTAAGCTACATCTTCCACACGATCCAAAATCTCGAATGGGTTGATGTATCTCGGACTAAGTTCCCTACGAGTACTGAATCAGATTACCCTTTTGCTTGGTGATATCCTTAAAACTACATAATCACCTGCTCTAAATTTCAATGGTCTTCTGTTAGTGTCAGCCCAACTTTTCTGTCAGCTCTGTGCTGCCCGGAGGTGATCTCTAATAATTCTGACTTTATCTGTTGTCTGAACTAGTATACTGGCCCCAAGAGTCTTCTTTCACCGACTTCATCCCAGCAGAACAGCGACCTCCATTTTCTACCATACAAACTTCAAATGGAGCCATCTTGATAATGGCCTGATAGCTGTTATTATATGAAAATTCTGTTAAATGAAGATAGTCTTCCCATGACCCTTTGAATTCTATCATGCAGGCTCGTAACCTGTCTTCAAGAATTTGGATAGTTCATTCAGACTGCCCGTCTGTCTGACGATGATATGAAGTACTAAACTTCAGACGAGTTCTTAGGTTTTCTCAGAGACTTTTTCAGAAATGCGATCAGAATCTTATGTCTCTATCTGATAAGATGCTAACTGGAACTCCGTGCAGACGAACTATTTCATTAATATATTTATCTGCAAGAACTTCTGTTTACTGACCTACTCTGAAAGGTATGAAGTGAGCTAATTTTGCGAGGTGATCATTGATTACCCATACTGCATTATTACCCTTAAGATTGTGGGGTAGAGCTATAACAAAATCCATGGTGATATGTTTTCACTTCCATTCGAGTATCAATAATGATTGTAGAAGTTCAGCTATTCTCTGATATTCTATCTATATCTGCTGGTAAACCAAGCACTTGGTCAAATACTGGGCTATCTCTCTCTTCATATCATTCCACCAAAACTTCTGCTCCAAGTCTTGATACATTTTAATTCCTCCTGAGTGTATGGAATAAGTTGAACTGTGTGCCTCTGCCAGAATTTTCTATCGAACTTCTCCTTGTCGTACACAGATTCTGTTACCAAAATAAAGTGCAACATTCGAATGAAAACGGACATCAGTCCTTAGTCCAACTTCTACTTGAGCTCTGAATTTCTATAATCTGGGTCTTCCTTTTGAGCTTCTTTAATTTCATCCATCAGGGTTAGTTGAATCTGAAAAGTTATTAACTAACCTGACTCATCAATTCCTTGTACTAGCATTTGTACTAGTACTTTGTACTCTGATTTTCTGCTCAAGGCATCTGGTACTGTATTGACCTTGCAAGGATTGTACTGCTAGTCTATGTCATAGTCTGCCATCAATTCAAGCCACCGCTTTTGCCTCATATTTAGTTCTTTCTGCGTGAAAATATACTTAAGACTCTTGTGATCAGTATAGATTAATACTTTGTCACCCAGAAGATAATTCCTCCAGATCTTCAATGTGAATATTATCGCTGCCAGCTCTAAGACATGGGTTGGATAATTTCTCTCATGTAGTTTCAATTGCCTGGATGCATAAGCTATGACATGATCATGCTACATCAATATACATCCTAGGCCTTTTCTAGATGCATCACTGTATATAACCATCCCCTCTGTTCCTGAGGGAGTCTTCAAGCTTGGAGCTGTAATAGTCTTTCCTTTAATTTTTTGAATGCTGCAGTCATTCCTCTGTCCATATATACTATTATCCTTTTCTGGTGAACTTTGTTAACGGGGCTGCAATTTTAGAGAAGTCTTGGACAAATCTCCTGTAATATCTGGCTAGTCCAATATAACTTTTAATTTCTGTTACTGCTCATGGAATTGGCCAATTCTTTACTACCTCGATCTTGCTGGGTCAACTGAAATTCCTTCTTTCAAGACTATATGATCAAGAAAGCTATACAATCTAACCAGAACTCAAACTTGCTCCGCTTAGCATGAAGCTGTTCTTGCTAGAGAGTCTGCAATACTATCCTTAAGTGTTCTATATGCTTCTGTCGCTCTTGGAATATATCAAAGTATCGTCGATTAATACAACAACAAACTGATCCAAATGCGGCAAGCAAACCTGATTCGTTAAATCCATAAAGTCTGTTGAGGCATTGGTCACTGTGAAGGGCATGACTAGAAACCCGTAATGACCATAGCGAGTTCTGAATGCTGTCTTCTGAATATCCTCTTTCTTCACCTTTAACTAATGATAACCTGACTGTAAATCCAATTTAGAATATACTCGGGTTCCATTAAGTTGATCAAAAAGATCATCAAGTCTTGGTAAGGGATACTTATTCTTTATGATAACTTTGTTTAATTCCCTATAGTCTATGCATAATCGCTTACCACCATCTTTCTTACTGGCTAATAGCACTGGAGCTCCCCTTGGTAAAGTACTCGTTCTAATCAATCCCTTGTCAGAATATTCCTGTTACTGTTTCTTAAGAATCTCTAACTTAGTTGGTGCCATTCTGTATGGAGCTTTAGATACTGGAACTGTGAATGGTATCAATGGAGAACTCAACCACTTTGTTGGGTGGGAGTCCTGAGATCTCTTCAAATGCTTCTGAAAACTCAATCCAAACTGGTACTTCCTTCTTCTGACTCTCAGCAGTAGTTATCTGTGTTTTTCTCTTGGCAGACTTTTGTTCTCCGTCAAATTGAAATTCAGACTGATGTAGTATTCTAAAATAACTTTCTTGTTCTGACAATCAATAACCGCATAGTATTTGCTGAGCTAAGTTATGCCTAAGATCACGTCATACCCTCTAGTATCTAGTACGAGCATATCTACTGCTAATGTCTTGTTACATAGTTCTACTATGTAATCTATACAAATTCTATTAGAGATGACTACCCCATTTTCGGTACTAATCTCCCACTGGTAGTCTAAAAATTTAATAGGTATAGATGCAAAGCAGTAAAACTATCTGATATGTAACAATGAGAAGCGCCAGAAGCAAAGAGGGTTAGAACAGGTTTAGAGTGTACCGATCTTACCGGTAATTACCTCTTCAGAAGTTTTAGCCTCTTTCGCTGTTAAATTGTAGGCTTATCCCCTTTCACGACCTGCTACAGTTCTAACTCCCCTTTGGACTGGGCAGATAACCTGTTGTCGTGGAGGGAGAGGGGCCCTTTTAACCATTGGTCCTGGGTTATTCTGTCCATTTGGTACTTGAGGTACTGTCAAAGCTCGATTTATTACTCCAGTTCTTTTATGGGGACAACCTTCTATTGTGTGGTCACTGGAACCACAGGCCAGGCATAAGCCATTTAACCTACGATAATCCTTTTTGAAAGTGACCTGGTTTCTGACAATAATTATAAACAATAAATGGTTGGGTTATCTAAGGAGGGGCTAGTCGAAATGGTCGTCTAATTATCAGGACTTTTACAGCTCTGACTGGACCTCCTCTGCCCAATTGTTGAAATGGCCTCTTCATGGCCTAGTTCCTTATCTAGTTAAGTTTCTTTTTCTCTAGTCCTCGCTCCATCTCCCAAGCTATAGTGAGGACCTGGGAATATGTTTTCAGCTATTTGGGAATTAAGTGGACTTGAATATCCATTTGCAAGCCCCACTGAAATCTACTTGTCCGATTCTCTTCGTCGGTCACCATATATGGAGCAAAATGGCTAAGCCTTAGGAACTCAGTGGCATACTCATTCACAGATCGGTTCCATCGTTGAAGTCAAATGAACTGTTCTTCCATCTCCTTCTGAGCTGTGGTAGGGAAGAATTTATCATAAAAGCTCTTAGAGAACTGATCCCAAGTGATGGGTTTATCCAGTCTCGCTTCTTCAGCTAGCCACCATGTTCTATCTACATCTTTTAGTTGAATCTTGGTTACCTCTACCTGATTTTCCTCTAGGACCTGAGCTGCCTTCAAAAGATCAGAGATGTCGATCAGCCAATGCGTGAAATCTAGTGGTCTCTCTTTCCTTATGAATATTATTGGCTACAACTGCCTGAAGTCTAATACGTTGTCCGGCCTTTGTTCCTTAGGAGCTGCCATTAATCCTTGCTGAAGGAATTCTGTCTGCTTCCATTGATTCTCCATCATATTATAGATAGCCCTCAGAATATCTACATTCTCGCCCGTGGGTCCATTCTGTGATTGTCCAGAGCTGTTATGACCCATCCTTCTATCCATATCTATGTTGGTAGAAGATGACTGGAGACTGGAAAGCAAAAAGATAGATGGATTTTAAGAATCAAGTGGAGGAGTATCAGAAAGGAATAGATAACTTTGTACATTGTAGTTGGATTGTATAACCGAGACTCATGCATTCCAATTGCAAACTAATATCCTATTAATTTTTTGTTTGGTTGTACTGTAGGTGTGAGAGCCTAGGCTCTGATTCTAACTTGTAACGCCCCGCCATGACGGATACGGAGACACTATTGCGATGTATATATGTGGGACAAAAACATCCTCACATATATACGTTAAGCATCAGTACAGACTAGAATCAGAGTACGAAAGTATGTAGTGTATACACATTCTAACATAAGGAGTACAATTTTCAAGGTTATCACAGAGCATGATGTAATATTACTTGTACATTATATCACGGCCAGATATAAAAGTAAGATTTACAATATGTACAATATAAAAAATGGTCACGAGCTGAGAGAAAATTCCGCGAGCTAGCAGGAAGAGTCAGGAACGGAAGGAGCTGGGACTAGTCAGCCTGCTCTGAGAGGTAAGCTTTATCTTCGGTGGAGGGCTCCACTTCAATCCAAGCTTAGAACCTGAACATGCAAGTCCAGGGGAGTCAGAAACTCCCCAACAAATGTTCAGGTGAATGACAAGTGGCGTGTAGAGATAAGTACATGTGTATTTTCATATCCAAATCAGAAAACAGGCATCAAAATCTGTTCCGCGTGTACATGAATAATAAGCATGTGATGGAGGCATAACGTGATGTAAGCGATAAAGCATGAATAAATCTTTTATTATATTTTTAATATTTATTCTTATTAGTTGTCCTACCCATATATCTAGGTATGTGTTATAGTGTCCTAGCACACATACATCCACATCTGAGTAAGTTGAGGCTATTACTAAAAACCAGTAGGGGTATCAACAAACAATGTTTATAGTGGGTCCCGTGCATACCCGGGACCACGACCCAGGATGTTCCGTTGCTGATGTACGAAACCTACCAGGAGGCGTATAGGATGGTCTTATAGGCCAGCCTCCACTCAGTTACCTAGAGGCCCTCAGGTTGAACTGGAAGTTTTACTTTTACAACATACCTAATACCACTATAAACACGAAATATATTGATATTCACAAGTTTCTCCCGACCCAGTGTTAGTTGTTCATTTTATGATTTATTAGGTATTTATCAGATTCCAGGAAGTGCAGGAGCAAGTCATTAATGTCAGGCGTACATAAGTACTATCAATAGATCAAGTTAACAATCCTGTGAGTGGTAATTACAAGTCAGGTATAGTATAGTGAATGAACGATAATAGTAATTTAGGTGTCAGGTGGTAACATGCTAGAGGTCAGGTGTCAGGTGATAGCATGTCAGAGGTCGGGTGATAGCATGACAAGCAATAGCAGATATTAACTGTTAATGCAGTTAACTAGCAAGCAAATGAACATCCAAGCGGAGCTAAGTAGTACTGGAGGTACGAACAACGAACAGTGTAACACTAAAGCGCCTGACAGAGCTATTGGAATGACTCGACATAGAAGGCGAGTGTAAAATCTGGCAGAGTTTCGCCTAGTTAAATCTAATGGTAAAGTGTTGAGCGCTAAGTATGCCTACCAGGCGGAGCTAAGAGACCTGACGGTCTAAGCGCACATCTCTTTCAAAGGAAGTGGGCGAGTACGCTTGGAATCTGAGCGCACTTTCTGTAGTTATCACAAAACCCATATGGATACAGGCCTAAAACCAATTGGGTAGCCAGGTCGAAAGTGGGCTAAAACCCAAAGTCAGTACAAGGGTACCTATGCGAGATGTTCGTACCAAACGAGCATACATAAAAACATGAAACAATCTAGGCTATCGTGGAGTAGTGAAGCTTGAAGATTGAGTAGAGAGCCCGAGACCAAAGTACGCTCGGGGTCTAAGCGCACTCTCAGTAGCTACCACAAAAACCATAAGGGTACAGGCCTAAAACCAATTGGGTAGCCAGCCCGGGAGTAGGCAGAAACTCAGAGTTGATACAAAGGTACCTGCACGAGATGTTCTACACTATTACAAGTATTATAGTATATCAGTCCGGTACAAATCAAGACATATCCACAAAATACAACACACCAACCCGTACAATTACACCAGACTGATACTAAATACAATACAATACCAATTCTAATACAAATCCAATTTTGCTAGAAAAATCACTCACCTAAAATAGCAATTTTTTAAAGCTTTGTGTGTCCGAATTCTCGAGCGAGGAAAAACACGAAGCGAGAGAAGGAGAAGGGGGCTTGGGCCTATGATGGCCGCCAGCCCTAGGGGTGGTGAGCCACCCCGTAGTGGTGGCCTAGGTAGTGGCCTGCCATGATAAGAGAGAGGAGAGGGTGAAGTGGAAGGTGTTGGAGTAGGTGGTGGTAGTAATTTGGTGGAGTTGGATTTTTTTTGGAGTAGAATGAAAAGGGAATTGGAGGGGGTGAAGATGATGGTGATGTTGAAGGTTGATATAGGGGTAATGGAGGTGGTGTTGAAGTGGTGAGAGTGGAGATGGTGGTGATGGAGAAGAAGAAAAATATTGTGGTGAAGATGGAAGGTTTGTAGTGGTGATGATGAAGTTTGTTGAAGGTGGTAAAGTTGTCACCGGAATAGTCACCGGAATGGTCGCCGGAGTGCTTGCCAGAGAAGAGGGGCTCGACCCCAAGCCAAAGATGGTAGCTGGTCTAGGAGGGGATGGTGGGGTGGTGGTTTTGTGGAGAGGTTTAGTGGTGATGATAGTTTTGGAGAAGGTAAAGGAGATGGTGAGAGAATTGATGGAGTTTTGGAGTTTGTGTTGAATTAAATGGAGATAGCGGAGGAAGAAGACGATGCTAGGAAGCTGGAGAAGTTGTATTTGTTATGGTTGTAGTGGAGATAAAGGAAGAGTTGGTGATGATTAGGGTTTTGATGGAGAAATGAAACGGGATGAAGAAAAGGGTTTTGTATTTGGAATTGGAGTTAAAGGAGAAGAAAAAAGGATTAGGGTGAGGATTATTTTTGTAAAATAGAGAGGGGTGAGGTGGCCTTGGCGGGCCATGGTGATGGGAAAGGGGAGTTGAGTGGTTTGGGATATTTTGAAGGTGATATTTTGGTGAAAAGGTGTAGAATGTAATGGAAGAATGGAGAATGTTTTAGAATATGGTGGAAGGAAAAGGAAGGAATGGAAAAGGAAAAAGAAAAGAAAAAGAAAAAAAAGAAAATATTTGATTGGAAGAAAAAGTTAAAATAATTAGAGTGGAGGATTCCCTGGATTCGGTTGCGGATGCGAAAAACTTACGAAAAAAATATAGGAATTGTCTAAAAATCAAGTATCTCGAAATGACTTGCAAAATTCTCAAAAATTAAGAATATTATTCTAAGAATTATGGTGAAATCCATTTCAATAAATTCTTTACGGTTTTCAAATTAAAAATTCTAGAGTCGACCGCCAATATCGGTCGACACTACATCTGGCCAAAATCTGTTAAATTCTGAAAATTCTTGAAAATTATATTAAGATAGTAAAAGAGTACAATTATAAAGTTAACAACAGATTTGACACAATATTACAAGAATATTATATCACTGATAGGCACAAATGAGAGAATACAAAGAGATATATAAATATGAATAGTACAAATGGCGCTCACTAGTACAACAGGAAAACTTGAGAGTCGAGCAGGGGGCTTGGAAGGATAGGGCTTCAGATAGTCTGTCGGTGGTCCATGCTTCAGCTACGCATCTCTTATCAGTAACAGAAAGAATTCATAAGCTCTAAACTCTGAGACCTAGACATGAGGATTTAGGGGAGTCAGAATTCCCCAGCGAGTGGTGATGCTAACGCCAAATGGCGTGCATAGATAAACACACCTATATTGATAAATCCGAATCATAAATATGCATTGAAAATCATGTTGTAAGCACAAGCATACAGGAGTAAGTAGATAAATAACAAGTTATATCTAGCAGGAAATACTCATGGTATAATAAGATAAGGGCAGGTAACTAGCGGAATAGAATGCAAGTAGCAAAGCAGGATGTAAGAAGCTATAATATAACAATAGTCATACAATGAAATATGATGTAAAACCCGATGAAAGCATACTCGACAAATCATACAACGGATACATAGTTGGCATATTTTATTATTATTACTCGTCTTACCCAGATGTCTAGATATGTAAACTAGCGTCCCAGCACACATATATCCACATCTGAGTAAAGCAAGCTTGTTATTGGAAGTCAAAGGGGGTATCAACGAACAATGTTTACAGTGGGTCTCGAGCATGCGTGGGACCACGACCCAGAATTGTTCCATTGCTGGAGGAGGGAACCTGTCGCAAGGCATTCAAAAGGGTCTTATAGGATGCCCTTTCAAGATGGAACCAAGAAGGAGGGAGCCAGTGCTCCCATTGGTCACTTGGAGGCCCAAAGGTCGAAACAAAAGATTAGTTGCACAACATACCTAATACCACTGTAAATACGAACATATACTGATATCCGGAAGTTTTCTCCGACCCGTTGTAAGTTGTCTCATTTTATGGTCATTAGATAATTATCCAATTTCAGGAATGAGCAGGAGCAAGTCAAGAGTATCATAAGTACATGTGTATCAGGAGACGGTTTGTACTGGATATATCAAGATGTAAACAAGATGTCAGATCATTGATCGGGGGAAAATCGTGCACGAAAAGTGTATGTTTTGAAATCAATAGTTAAAAGTGTGTGCTTTGGCTTTCTCGATACTTCTGTTATAGCATAGAGGCTAAACGGGTCGAATCCACAGGGACGGGAAGCGATAGAAGTTTTACTAGAATGTTCACGTGTGTGTTAAAGTTTCTTCAACATTTTAAAGAATCAAAAGAAAGAAAACAAATAATGAAAAGAGAAGGGTATGGTGAAAACAACGAAGTGGGAAACATAGAAAAGAATGTATTTGTGGTTTTTGATATTGATAAAACAAAGTAAAAAGGAAAGAAAACTCATGACTACTAACTACTAATGGCTCCGCTAACTATGCTAACCTCTTAGTGATAATTGCCTCACATGTATCCTTGGCCATCACTAGTTCTTGGTTCAAGAGCGTTTTAAAACATGACCCATAAGATATCTTTTACATCCAAACTCAACAAATAAGTACAAGCTACACTCAACCATCAAAACTAAATAAGAGTAAGCATGGAGTAAAGTAATATTAGCTTGTTAGAGAGTTAGCTTATTAGAGAGTTAAGATCCATCATCATGAGCTATCAATGGCTCTTACAAGAGCAAGGCCAAGTAGAGGCTATAAAATTCATGTAGATTATCAAGTAAGAAGTTAGCAAGTTAGTGGTTAGTAGTTAGTTGCCATGAGAGAAAATTAGCTAAGCATATAAAAGAAGTTAGGGAGAAAAAATAAAGAAAGGTAAAGGGAGAACCATTCATAAATTGTTACCTTCTATTATAAGCACTTTTGCTTCCAACCATGTATTACTCTCTCTACTATTACAAGATCTACAAGAAATGAAAAATACAAAGGAGGAAGAAGAAGAAGAACTAATCTAAACTATCTTAAGAAGAAGAAACTACTCTAAAATTATATTGCAACTAAAGAAAACTCCGCAAAACCTTTTCTCCTCATGCTCTGAAAATCCCAGGGTATTTATAGGCAAAACTAGGCAACAGGGTACAGGTACAGAGCCGCGCTTCAAATCTTGGCACGTAGCTCCATACCAGAGTAGCAGAAACGCGGCTATAGCCGCGTTTCCGTGGCCATAGAGTGGTCGCGCGCGCGACACCACCTGTCACACGTTGTCATGTCGCCCCCTGTCGATTGTACTTACTGGTTTCCTAATTTGGGCCCTGATTTTGACGAAATCACCCTCTAAGGTCAATGGTTATCTTTGTAGGCTTTTAATCACCAATTAAATGGTGATATTGGGTCTTCTTCATTTCATGTTATTAACCTAGAAACATGCAAGAGAGGTATGATTAACAGAATTTAATACTAAATAAATGTGCAAATGTGGTATGAAATATGCAATTTTAGAGACTAATCACACCCCACACTTATCTTTTGCTCATCCCAAGCAAAACAAAAAAATAAACTAAGAAGATTATTACACCACTTTCGCAGGTGACGCGATTGCATTGAGCATGTGCAACAGCCGTTAAACCTCTAAGTTTCCCTAGAGGAGGAGTTTTGTCTCATGAGGGTTTTCAGCAGATTACACCCACAAAATCTATAAAGAAAGAAATCAAATATTAGTATTTTGAAAATACATTTTGAAATAGTGAAAAGTGTTAAAATATTTTGCGAAAATTTAAGTGATCCAAGGTCATAGGTTAACAGAAATTATTTTTCCTTAAACTAAGTCGAAATGCAAAAATCTTGTTATAAATTAAATGTAAGAATTTAAAATTGAATTGATTCTTTGATCTTTCATATAACTCTTAGAAAAAATGCACTTTGTGAATAGTGAAGATTTTTGAAATATCGACTCTAACTTTTATGCCATTTATTTATATTATTATTATTATTTTCTCTTAGTTTTCTTAGACTTTCTTATTTACCCGGGTAGTGAGCCTTTAGCTGGTGACTCCCAAATCAGATAGTTTTAGGGCACCAGATGAGAAAACATCTCTTAGACTTAAGGACTCGAGTAAACAAGGCCACAAAACTAAAGGGGATTATTTTATTTTTGTCCACCATTTTTAGACGTGAATAATCATGCTTCCTGAGGCATAACTATCCAGCTTCAATAAGTGGCTTTTTTATCATCATTTCATTATTTTATATACATATATATATATATATATATATATATATATATATATATATTATGACATTTTCAGTCTTTATTTCAATCCCAAAAATTTGTATAAGTGTGAAGTGCATAAATCTAAGGCAAAAAATTCAAGATCGAATTATCTTTCTAATCTTACTTCCTTATCCTAAAATTTAAACAAGATCTATTATTTTGACCTAGTTTAAAAATTCATAATTTTAGGTCTTTCTAATTCCTAATATAATCTTAATTTTCTTAAAATAGATCAAAACTATTTCTCTTATTTCAAAAAGTTTTGTAAAAAGAAAAGAAAACAGTTTTTATACAAAATAAAATTTAAAAAGTTTCTAAGAAGAACTGTAAAAGAAAAAAATGTAAAACTGACTATGTTAGTAAATCCTCCCCCACACTTATCTCATGCATTATTCTCAATGCATCGTGAATGTATATATACATGAAATAAATGGAAAGGGAAGGAAAATTACCTCTTTATGGTGGCTCCGGTGGTGGTCTAATTAGTCAACGAAATGTGACCCAATTAAAAAAATGTGGATTTAACAGGAATCCACCAGTGACCTCTCTAGTATGACCCAGTAAAATGTTAGAGAATATGATCTTATTGAAAAAATTACCCCTATTCAATTTCTAATTTTTAAAAATAATTATTGAGTCATTTTCTTCAACATTCTTGTCCAACAATGAAGTGCAATTTTTAAAGATGATTGATTTGGACTCAAATGGAATAGGAACAAAAATCGAACCAACTCGAGAATTTGACTCATATCAAGTCAAGATTCAAAGGTAAGAGTCAAAATTGGTTCAAAAATGGGGTCCAAATCAAAGAATTGATGTTCACAGACTTTCCCATCAATGAAGTGTGATCATAAGATATTAGTGATTCAATTTCACAGTGTACTAGTACAAGATTATATGTTGACTACAGAATAGAGAAAAAAATCTGGTAAAGATACCAGAGTCATTATTGAATCAAAAAGTGAAAAAGGAATCACCAACTTGAGGCTCAGGATCACTTTCATATTCAATTTCAATTTCAGGAAGGGGATAATTTGCCAAAATATCAATGTGATTTTCAAACCTTGGAGTTGGTTAAGTTTCAATGGATTTGCTGAAATTGAATCTTGATTTCCAAAATAGCATGATTCTTGGGTCCAATCGGTAGAGTTAGGGGTATAAGGATTGGCCAAAGGTTGACAAGAAAGACTTTTCTCGCTCTTATTGATCAAATCGCTCATTATTGAGTCTAACCTACTGATAGGCCGGGTAGCAAAATTTTGAGTCTGAATCATGTCTTCCATACTTTTTTGCAATTGGTTCTTCTTAAAAAGGTGAGTGTGAAAGTTGATTTTGAAAATTATGGTGAGATTGTGAGTCTATTAGATATTGAGTTTGTTGTTCGGACTCATGCAAGAGCTTCATACTCAAGTCCAAAACTGATGGTTGTTCATTTTGAATTGGTGTGACTGGAAAAGATGAGCATGACTTATGACAATTTGGTTGAGATGATGAGTCCAACATATTTTGAATTTGTTGTGCCATTTCACAACAGACTTCCAAACACTTTTCTATCTCAGATTTTTCTTCAATTGGATGTTCTAGAAAAGGAGTATATGGAGTTTGATTTGGGAAGGATTGTGAATTGAGCAAATTTTGAATTTATTGTTGGGACACAAGCATGGCTTCCATACTCCTTTCCAAATTAGATTTTTCTTCGGTTGGTGGGGAAGGAAAAGGAGGATATGAATCCAAATTGGGGAATGAAAATTATGGACAAGGTGCTTGAAAATTTGACTCGGGGGAGGTGAATCCCCATGAACTCTGTGAAGAGTGAAAATTATTTAAAAATTATAGTCAAGGATTAGGTATATGGGTTATATTGAGTTGGATAATCCCAATCCGGCATATATAGTTGGTTCATGTTGTACATAGCCAGGTCGTAGTTATCCGAATCAAATGAGGTCAGGGTGAAATATGGATTCATATTGTTGGCCCAAAAGGTTACACTCTCCATTTGTTTAGAGTTTTGATGATAACAAAACAAATAAGAGCTATTTGGTACTAATAAGTTTGTTCAAGATAAGTTTCAGGTTAGTACCATATTTGGAGGCCATTGCTAGCTTTTGCAAGAATTTCTAGGTCCATGGAGCAAATAAGGCACATGGCACATCAAGGAAGGAACTTAGAAGAGAAGGCTCTAGCAAGGCATTGCATGGCTCAAGACTTCAAGATTGCTCAAGAGATTTCATTAGTTTTGTTTCTAGTTTTATAGTTTTGTTAAAGAATAGTGAGTAGGTTTGAAGCTCTACCACATACGTTTTTGCGCACATATCATTTCCAAATATATTCCCTATATATATGTAAAAATTATTTTAACTTAAAGCCTTTTTCTTATAAACTCAATTTTGGGTACTATACTTATTTCAAATCAAAACTATTTTGTTTAATTTCAAATCCCCTTCAAAATTCTGTTTCAGTTTTGATTTTTGGCCTGAGCCGGTCGACCGACCGGTCGACCGACACTGTGTCAGGTCAGGTCAGTCGACCGACCCAGTCGACCGGACTTCTGGCAGTTTTGGTGCGTATCCGTGTGCACGTTCTTCGGTCGACCGGGCGGCCGACCGAAGCCCTTCGGTCGACCGGCTCTCTGTTTCTGCCCAGTCGACCGACCGGTCGACCGGAAGCCCGCAACGGTCGTATTATTTGAACTCCGGTCGACCGACCGCTCGACCGAAATAGTCGTTTGAACAGTAATGGCTATTTTCTTAAGTTGTTTTATTTTGTCTTTTTCTTTCTAAAAGGTGTTTAAATAATATTTGCTGAACTTAATACTTCCTAATTACCTCTAAGTGGGTTTACTAATTAATCCCTAGCCCTCTCCTATAAATAGGGGTGATTAGGGAGAGGTTTAATTCACAACAAAAGTTTGCAAAAAAAATTTCAAAAGTTTAAGGCATTCAAAAGAAACTCATTTCTTGGTTTTTGTGCTGAAAATCTCTCTCATTTTCTGAAGTGTTTTTTAAAAACTCTCTGATTTCATTTTCTTTTTCCACTTACATACAAGAGCTTCAATCCTTTCATTGTTCTACAAGGATTTTTGTAAGGGAAGAGAACTTTTCAAAAGAGAGTTTGTGGTCTTTTAATCACCAAGAGAGAACTTGTACTTGAGATTGTGGAGTTAGGTACTCCGGTGTTTTTGTAACATCTTTGTGAAGTTATAGTGGTTAAAAATCCTTCTGGGGAAGGCGGGGACGTAGAGCTGGGTGCTCGATCCTCGGAAAAATTCTCGGTGTTTGCGTTTGGTTTACTTGCTCTTGCTTCTTACTTTACTTTCATTTCTCTTATTACTTGCTCTCTATTTTCATTGCAATATTCACTTGTTTTCATTCATCTTGTCAATCAAAGTCCCAAACAACAAGATTGCATTGTGCACCTCCAACTCATATCCAGAGGAATCACGAGGAAGGAGTTCAGAGCCCTTCACGGGGAATCCGGCTTCTAGTCTTATTTTGGGAGATTGTTGCATCATAATTTTTATTTGTGCATTGATTAGCATTATCACCTATTCACCCCCCTCTAGGTGATTTTCACATATTATGATTGAAAAAATTATTATTGTTAAAATCCATTTTGCAATTTACAAAAACAAAAACAAACAATCAAACAAACAAACAAACAAAGAAAAAGAAAAAGAAAAAAAACAAGCCTATGCTACGATTGACTTAGACTTAGACAACTCCTGACTGATTAGACTGTCCACAGGGGGTACATTGTCAAAATCTGACCACGAGTTAATCGGTCAGGTAGGGGCATGATCAGTGGGAGGTATCCTTGCTAGAGCAACGAGCCTAATTATGACAAATCACTGTTCTTTAAGGTTTCGCCTCTCAATCCCCAACCTTCGACACCGATTTGACAAGAGTCAACTTCTAACAATTTTTCCCTTAGGTCAATCTCCTAAATGAGTCCGAGATGTCTCTAGGGGCCAACGTCTACAAAATTTTATTTAGGCTTAGGTTGTGTGAGTAGGGAGGTGATTTTTGGGTTAAGGGAGGGTAATAACTTCCCCACATTATGTTGTATCGGGATACGCCCTTAAGTTTCAATTTGTGAAAGTGTACAATATAGATAAGAATGAACATACAAAGAGAGTAAATCACCCACGTGTTTGTTCTATACTATATGGAATGCCATATGTATACCTCCGTCAAGATCACAACAACAAAAGAATAAAATACAGTATATTGGAATGAAAATTGACACGTGCCTAGATGCAAATGTCTAAACTGTTTTAAAACATTCAATTTCTATACTTTAGTTCTTAAAATTATTACAGTGCACAAGTAATATAACCAAAAACTAGCAGCAGAATATAAGAATATACAAGAATATACCCAACCACATAAAAGCAAGTGCGGACTTCTGCAATGCTAAAACATTAACCTGCACACCAAAAATAAAGAAGAAAAGTTAACAAAATTGTGAAATCAAACCATTCCCATCCACGACAACGACGCTAAAATTTGATCGGGGGAAAATCGTGCTCGAAAATTGCATGTTTTGAAATCAATAATTAAAAGTGTGTGCTTTGGCTTCCTCGATATGTCCGTTATAGCATGAGGCTAAACGAGTCGAATTCACAGGGACGGGAGTGATGAAGATTTACCAAAATGTTCACGTGTGTGTTAAAATTTCTTCAACGTTTTAAAGAATCAAAAGAAAAGAAAACGCAGAATGAAAAGAGAAGAGTACGGTGAAAACAAATAAGTAGGAAACATAGAAAAGAATGTATTTGTGATTTTTTATATATCGATAAAACAAAGTAAAAAAGAAAAGAAAACTCATGACTACTATCTACTAATAGCTCCACTAACTATGCTAACCTCTTAGTGATAGTTGCCCCACATGTATCCTTGGCCATCGCTAGTCCTTGATTCAAGAGCGCTTCAAAGTATGACCCATAAGATAACTTTCACATCCAAACTCAACAAACAGGTGCAAGCTACACTTAAACCATTAAAACTAAACAAGAGTTAGCATAGAGTAAAGTAATGTTAGCTTGTTAGAGAGTTAGGATGTTAGAGTGTTAGAATCCATCATCATGAGCCATCAATGGCTCTTGCAAGAGCAAGGCTAAGTAGATGCTATTAGATTCATGTGGATTATCAAGTAAGAAGTTAGTAAGTTAGTGGTTAGTAGTTAGTTGCCATGAGAGAAAATTAGCTAAGCATGTAAAAGGAGTTAGAGAGAAGAAAATAAAGAGAGGTAAAGAGAGAACCTTTCATAAGTTATCACCTTCTATTACAAGCACTCTTTCTTTTCAATCATGTTCCACTCTCTCTCCCCTATTACAAGATCTACAAGAAATGAAAAATACAAAGGAGGAGGAAGAAGACCTAAACTATCCTAAGAAGAAGAAACTACTCTAAAGCTATACTACAACTAAAGAAAAACTCCTCAAAATTTTTCTCCTCATGCTCTGGAATCCTAGAGTATTTATAGGAAAAACAGGGCATTAGGGTACAGGTACGGAATCGCGCGTCAAATCTTGGCGCGCGGCTCCACACTAGAGTCGCGGGAAACACACCTATGGTCGCGTTTTCGCGGCCATAGCGTGGCCGCGCGCGCGGCGCCGCCTGTCACGCACTTTCATGTTGCCCCCTATCGGTTGTGAAAATCACCTAGAGGGGGGTGAATAGGTGATAATGCTATTGCACAAATAAAAATTATGATGCAACAATCTCCCAAAACAAGACTAGAAGACGGATTCCCCGTGAAGGGCTCTGAACTCCTTCCTCGTGATTCCTCTGGATATGAGTTGGGGGTGCACAATGCAATCTTGTTGTATGGGATTTTGATTGACAAGATGAATGAAAACAAGTGAATATTGCAATGAAAATAGAGAGCAAGTAATAAGAACAATGAAAGTAAAGTAAGAAGCAAGAGCAAGTAAACCAAACGCAAACACTGAGAATTTTTTCGAGGTTCGAGCACCCAGCTCTACGTCCCCGCCTTCCCCAGAAGGATTTCTAACCACTATAACTTCACAAAGATGTTACAAATACACCGGAGTACCCAACTCCACAATCTCAAGTATAAGTTCTCTCTTGGTGATCAAAAGACCACAAACTCTTTTTTGAAAAGATCTCTTCCCCTACAAAAATCCTTGTAGAACAATGAGAGGATCGAGGCTCTTGTATGTAAGTGGAAAAAGAAAATGAAATCAGAGAGTTTTGAAAAACACTTCAGAAAATGAGAGAGATTTTCAGCACAAAACCAAGAAATGAGTTTCTTTTGAATGCCTTAAACTTTTGGAATTTTTTTTTTTTGCAAACTTTTGTTGTAAATTAAACCTCTCCCTAATCACCCCTATTTATAGGAGAGGGCAAGGGATTAATTAGTAAACCCACTTAGAGGTAATTAGGAAGTATTAAGTTCAGCAAATATTATTTAAACACCTTTTAGAAAGAAAAAGACAAAAATAAAACAACTTAAGAAAATAGCCGTTACTTTTCAAACGACTATTTCAGTCGACCGGTCGGTCGACCGGAGTTCAAATAATACGACCGTTGCGGGCTTCCGGTCGACCGGTCGGTCGACTGGGCAGAAACAGAGAGCAACGCCATCTCAGTCGGCCAGCCGCCCGGTCGACCGAAGGGCTTCGGTCGGCCGGGCGCACGGATACGCACCAAAACTGCCAGAAGTCCGGTCGACTGGGTCGGTCGACTGACCTAACCTAACACAGTGTCGGTCGACCGGTCGGTCGACCGGCTCAGGCCAAAAATCAAAACTGAAACAGAATTTTGAAGGGGATTTGAAATTAAACAAAGTAGTTTTAATTTGAAACAAGTATAGTACCCAAAATTGAGTTTATAAGCAAAAGGCTTTAAGTTAAAATAATTTTTACATATATATAGGGAATATATTTGGAAATGATATGTGCGCAAAAACGTGTGTGATAGAGCTTCAAACCTACTCACTATTCTTTAACAAAACTATAAAACTAGAAACAAAACTAATGAAATCTCTTGAGCAATCTTGAAGTCTTGAGCCATGCAATGCCTTTTTAGAGCCTTCTCTTCTAAGTTCCTTCCTTGATGTGCCATGTGCCTTATTTGCTCCATGAACCTAGAAATGCTTGCAAATGCTAGCAATGGCCTCCAAATATGGTACTAACCTGAAACTTATCTTGAACAAACTTATTAGTACCAAATACCTCTTATTTGTTTTTGTATCATCAAAACTCTAAACAAATGGAGAGTGTAACCTTTTGGGCTAACAATCTCCCCCTTTTTGATGATGACAAAACAAATAGGTTATAATAGAAATAAAAGAGAGGATGTAAGCTCCCCCTCAAATTATGCCATATTAAACAAAGAAAAATCATATGAGTTGCAAGCAAAAACCATGAGACTAAAAATCATAAACGCCATGAGATATAAAACACTTGCAAACTCAAATACAAGAATTCATGAAAAACACATCAAAAACCAAAACCAAAAACATATATAAACTCATACGGAACCAAAACCATATGAACTCATATTTTCATACATAAACTCATTCTCCCCCTTTTTGTCATACATCAAAAAGGGTGAAGAAAACATTGTTATTCAATAACACAAACATTAAGTTCACCACAAATAAAAGAAAATCTAACAAAATCAAGTAGTTTAGTGAAAATATCGGCAAGTTACAAATCCGTAGAAACATAATCAATATCTATATCCCCTTCTTAAAATGATCTCTAAGAAAGTGATATCTAATCTCAATGTGCTTGGTCTTACTATGTTGATTTGCATTCTTAGTCATATGTATAGTACTAGTATTATCACAAAATATTTTTATATGGTTATAATGCAAATCATAGTCAAGGAGAGTATGTTTCATCCAAAGGACTTGTGTACAACAAGCCCTCGCGGCAACATACTCCGCCTCGGCGGTTGAGAAAGCTACGGAATTTTGTTTCCTAGAGGACCATGAACAAGACAATTACCAAAAAATTGACATGTCCCACTAGTACTCTTTCTATCTACTCTACAACCCGCATAGTCGGCATCCGAATAACTCGTCATTGAGAAATCTCCGATTTTCGGATACCAAAGACCCATTCCAATTGTGCCCTTAATATAACGAATGATGCGTTTTACCGCAAAAAGATGGGACTCTTTGGGACACGATTGAAATCTAGCACAAAGACACACACTAAACATGATGTCCGGCCTACTTGCCGTCAAATACAAAAGACTACCTATCATGCTTCTATACAATTTAATATCAACACATTTACCTTGGTCATCCTTATCAAGCTTGGTTGTAGTTGCCATGGGAGTGTTGCAAACTTTAAAGCCTTCAAGTCCAAACTTTTTTACGAGTTCCTTTGCGTACTTGGCTTGACATATGAAATTCTCATCTTGCAATTGCTTGATTTGGAGTCCAAGAAAGAAATTCAATTCACCCATGGAAGACATTTCAAACTCACATTGCATAACCTTTTCAAACTCCCTGCATAAAAACTCATTAGTAGAACCAAAAATTATATCATCAACAGAAATTTGCACAATTAAAATGTCATTATCAACATACTTAGTAAAAAGAGTTGTGCCTACTTACCTTTAACAAAATCATTTGAAATGAGAAAACTAGAAAGCCTTTCATACCAAGCTCTTGGAGCTTGTTTCAATCTATACAAAGCTTTATCAAGTTTAAAAACAAATTTAGGATGAATATGATCAACAAAACTGGGAGGTTGTTCAACATAAACTTCTTCATTAATAAAACTATTCAAAAATGCACTTTTCACATCCATTTGAAAAAGTTTAAAATTTTTAAAAGATGCAAAAGCTAGTGTCATCCGTATGGTTTCAAGCCGTGCTACGGGTGCAAAGGTCTCCTCAAAGTCAATTCCTTCAACTTGAGTGTAACCTTGGGCCACTAACCTAGCTTTATTCCTAATGACATTTCCAGACTCATCCATCTTGTTTCTAAAGATCCACTTAGTACCAATATTGGTCTATCATGGGGCCTAGGAACAAGGTGCCAAACTTGGTTGTGCTCAAATTGATTGAGTTCCTCTTGCATGGCTAGCAACCAATATGAGTCCGCCTCGGCTTCGAGGATGCTTTTGGTTCAAAATGAGAAATGAATGCAAAGTTTACCACATAAGTCATGGAGCTTGGAGCGAGTTGTTACCCCTTTAGAGACATCACCTAAGATGAGTTTCTTGGGGTGATTTGTAACGTATCTCCAATCTTTAGGAAGCGGTTGAGAGCTTTCGTCTTTATCCTCTTGAACATCACCAATAGGTTCTTGCTTTTCTTCTTGAGCGGGTGAGTCCTTCAAGGATAGTCTCTCCATGTCTTCACCTAATGGGTCAATCTCTACAACATTCTCAACAATCACATTAGATTCTTCAAATTTAACATGCATGGATTCTTCAATGGTAGGTGAAGATCTATTGAATACTCTATAAGCTTTGCTAGTAGTAGAATATCTAACAAAGATTGCTTCATAAGCCTTAGCATCAAATTTACCCAAGTTATCTTTAGTATTCAAAACAAAACACTTGCATCTAAAAACTTTGAAATATGCAACATTTGGTTTTCTAGAATGATACATTTCAAAAGATGTTTTGGAAGAATTTTTACACAAATAAATACGATTTGAAATATAACATGCGGTGTTTACGGCCTCGGCCCATAAATATTGAGGGAGGTCATATTCACTTATCATGGTCCTAGCCATCTCTTGAAGTGTTCTATTTTTTCTTTCTACAACTCCATTTTGTTGTGGAGTTCTAGGACATGACATTTCATGCTTGATTCCCTTTTCATCACAATAAGTCATGAAGAGTTGGTTAACAAACTCACCACCTCTATCACTCCTTATTTTCAAAATCGAAAAACCTTTTTCTTTTTCAACCCTTTTCGAAAAACTTTAAAATGAGAAAAAGTTTGATCTTTGTGTTCCAAAAAGAAAACCCAAGTAAAACGGGAGAAATCATCAACTAAAACAAATGCATATCTACTACCATTTAAGCTCTTAGTTTTAGTTGGTCCAAAAAGATCCATATGAATTAATTCTAATGGTCTAGTTGACATGATATCCTTGATTGGTTTGAAGGAAGACTTGGTTTGTTTCCCAAGTTGGCACGCACTACAAATGCGGTCTTTCTCAAACTTCAAGTAAGGTATACCCTTTACCAATTCCTTAGAATTAATCCTAGAAAGATGGTCAAAAGATGCATGTCCTAATCTTCTATGCCAAAGCCAAGAATTTTCATCAAAAGCATTCAAGCATTTAGTAGAACAATCCAAATTAAGCATGTCAATGATATAAACATTATTATCACGAAATCCGGTAAGAATACAATCATTGGTTTTACAATCAAAAATCTTGCAAGAAGAATCATCAAAAACAACTATAAGTCCACGGTCACAAAGCTGACTAATGCAAAGCAAATTATGTTTCAAACCATCAACAAGAACAACATTTTCTATAATAGGAGATGCACCAATTTGAATGTTACGTATACCGATAATAGTGCCCTTGGAGTCATCCCCGAAGGTGACGGTGCCACCTTCCATGTACCTTGATAGGGTTGTAAAGTTATTGATGTCCCATGTCATGTGTCTTGAACAACCACTATCAAGGTACCACCGCTACTTACGTCTTGGAGCCTTGGTGTGTACCCACATCAAATAAATTAGGACTTGATTTGGTACCCACATTTTCTTGGGTCCTAAAGAGTTAGTGCCATGAACCCAAAAAAGATTATTTGATCTATTTACTTGGTCATAACAAAACTTAGCCAAATATCCATTCTTACCACAATAAGTACATCTATACACTCTACCATATTTAAAAGCATAGTGAGTGTGAGAATTGTGAGCATAAGGAATCTTGACATGAGAATCTTTAGCATGAGAAGTGTGCTTTTTAGAAAACATTTCTTCAAGTTTCTTAGTGTTAAAAGCACAATCCTTTAAAGCCTTTTCAAAGTCAACAATTCTAGTTTTAAAGAAGAAATTCATTTTCATCAATCTTAGGAAACTTTCTTTACAAGCAACTTTGTAAGCACTAAATTGATTTTGAGTAGAAATGAGATTGGAAGAAATTTCATATTTTCTATAGAAACAATAGCAAGTTGATTTTTAGAAAAGCAACTTCCTTTTCCAATTTAGAACATTCAATCTTTTTATTATCATAGGTTTCCGAGAGTTCAACAAAAGCATGTATAAGAACTTCTTTACTTAATTCATCTTCTTCATCAAGGGGTTGAGGGGTTACCTTTGGTGTGTTTGCCATAAAACACATGTTTGCCGTGTCCACCTCGTCTTCGGATTCGCTTTCTGAATCCCGTGTGACTTTGTAGGCTTTCTTTTTGACCGGCTTCTTTGGCTTGAAGGAGGAAGTCATCTTCTTCTTGAAATTCGGGCAATCCGCCATGATGTGTCCGGGCTTTCGGCAATTGTAGCAAATGTTCTTCTCTCCTCTTTTCCTTCAAACTTCCTTCTAAAGTTGAGCTTGTTCTTCTGGTACATTCTCTTCACGTTTCGCACAAGAAGGGAGAGCTCCTCATCTTCTTCTTCATTTTCTTCATCGTCATCAAGAGTGGAGGAAGACTTGAAGGCTATGGATTTCTTCTTTAGAGGAGCGGCTTCTTCTCTTGCCTTCTTTTCCATCTCATGAGTCTTCAAGTTTCTAATGAGACTAATGAGGTCCATTTCATCCTTGTCATTCAATTCTTTCAAGATGGTAGCCTTTATCTCCCATGAAGAAGGAAGAGCCCGAATCACTTTTCGCACCTTTTGGTCATTGAAAATATCATCACCTAAAGAGGAAAGAGCATTGGTGATTTTATTAAACCTTGTAATCATGCAATCAATAGATTCATCATCAATCATTTTAAAAGATTCATATTAGGACCTCAAGAGATCTATCTTAGCTCTCTTTACTTGTGATGTCCCCTCGTGTGTGACCAACAAATGTTGCCAAATCTCATAGGCGGATTGGCAATGTATTACCCGTGTAAGGTCATCCTCATTCAAGGCGGTTAGGAGGGAGTTTTGGGCTTTTGAGTTAGCCTCATATTCTCTAAAGGTGAATTCGGTCCAAGTGCTTTCATCACTATCGGGTACAACATAGGGCTTGGTCAAGGATTTTGCAACTAAGCTACCTAAAGATTGTAAGAAAATAGTCATCCTAACCTTCCAAATAGGGAAATTAAGTCTATCAAATTTAGGAGGGATTTTGATGTTGTCGGCCATGTTTACTAGTGTATGAATGATAGAATGCAAATGATGATTAGCAAATTTTAAGGATCTCTCTAAGAATGTTAAGCCAAACCTAGAGTCCAAGCTCTGATACCAATTGAAAATCACCTAGAGGGAGGGTGAATAGGTGATAATGCTAATCAATGCACAAATAAAAATTATGATGCAACAATCTCCCAAAACAAGACTAGAAGCCGGATTCTCCGTGAAGGGCTCTGAACTCCTTCCTCGTGATTCCTCTGGATATGAGTTGGAGGTGCACAATGCAATCTTGTTGTATGGGACTTTGATTGACAAGATAAATGAAAACAAGTGAATATTGCAATGAAAATAGAGAGTAAGTAATAAGAGCAATGAAACTAAAGTAAGAAGCAAGAGCAAGTAAACCAAACGCAAACACCGAGAATTTTTCCGAGGTTCGAGTACCCAACTCTACGTCCCCGCCTTCCCCAGAAGGATTTCTAACCACTATAACTTCACAAAGATGTTACAAATACACCGGAGTACCCAACTCCACAATCTCAAGAACAAGTTCTCCCTTGGTGATCAAAAGACCACAAACTCTCTTTTGAAAAGATCTCTTCCCTTACAAAATCCTTGTAGAACAATGAGAGGATTGAGGCTCTTGTATGTAAGTGGAAAAAGAAAATGAAATCAGAGAGTTTTGAAAAACGCTTCAGAAAATAAGAGAGATTTTCAGCACAAAAACCAAGAAATGAGTTTCTTTTGAATGCCTTAAACTTTTGAAATTTTTTTTTTGCAAACTTTTGTTGTAAATTAAACCTCTCCCTAATCACCCCTATTTATAGGAGAGGGATAGGGATTAATTAGTAAACCCACTTAGAGGTAATTAGGAAGTATTAAGTTCAGCAAATATTATTTAAACACCTTTTAGAAAAAAAAAGACAAAAATAAAAAAACTTAAGAAAATAGCCGTTACTGTTCAAACGACTATTTCGGTCGACCGGTCGGTCGACCGGAGTTCAAATAATACGACCGTTGCGGGCTTCCGGTCGACCGGTCGGTCGACTGGGCAGAAACAGAGAGCAATGCCATCTCAGTTGGCCAGCCGCCCGGTCGACCGAAGGGCTTCGGTCGGCCGCCCGGTCGACCGAAAAACGTGCACACGGATACGCACCAAAACTGCCAGAAGTCCGGTCGACTGGGTCGGTCGACTGACCTGACCTAACACAGTGTCGGTCGACCGGTCAGTCGACCGGCTCAGGCCAAAAATCAAACTGAAACAGAATTTTGAAGGGGATTTGAAATTAAACAAAGTAGTTTTGATTTGAAACAAGTATAGTACCCAAAATTGAGTTTATAAGCAAAAGGCTTTAAGTTAAAATAATTTTTACATATATATAGGGAATATATTTGGAAATGATATGTGCGGAAAAACGTGTGTGATAGAGCTTCAAACCTACTCACTATTCTTTAACAAAACTACAAAATTAGAAACAAAACTAATGAAATCTCTTGAGCAATCTTGAAGTCTTGAGCCATGCAATGCCTTGTTAGAGCCTTCTCTTCTAAGTTCCTTCCTTGATGTGCCATGTTCCTTATTTGCTCCATGAACCTAGAAATTCTTGCAAAAGTTAGCAATGGCCTCCAAATATGGTACTAACCTGAAACTTATCTTGAACAAACTTATTAGTACCAAATAGCTCTTATTTGTTTTGTTATCATCAAAACTCTAAACAAATGGAGAGTGTAACCTTTTGGGCCAACAGATTGTACTTGTTGGTTTCCAAATTTAAGCCCCCTAATTTTGACGAAATCACCCTCCAAAGTTAATGGCTATCTTTGTAGAAAATTAATTGGTGATTTTAGGTCTTCTTCTTCATTTCATGCCATGAACCTAGTGAAATCACCTAGAGGGGGGGTGAATAGGTGATAATGCTAATCAATGCACAATAAAAAAATATGATGCAACAATCAACCCAAAACATGACTAGAAGCCGAATACCCCGTGAAGGGCTCTGAACTCCTTCCTCCTGATTCCTCTAGATATGAGTTGGAGGTGCGCAATGTAATCTTGTTGTATGAGTATAAGATTGACAATATGAATATGAAACAATTGAATATAGCAATGAATGTAGAAAACAAGAAATAAGAGCAATGAAAGTAAAGCAAGGAATAAGAGCAAGTAAACCAAACGCAAACACCGAGAATTTTTCCGAGGTTCGAGCACCCAGCTCTACGTCCCGCCTTCACCCAGAAGGATTTCTAACCACTATAACTTCACAAAGAATTGCAATCACACCGGAGTACCCAACTCCACAATCTCAAGTACAAGTTCTCTCTTGGTGATCAAAAGACCACAAACTATCTTTTGCAAAAGCCTCTTTCCCTTACAAGAACCCTGTAGAATAATAGTTAGAATTGAAGCTCAAATATTGTAAGTGGAAAAAGGAAATGAACTTGAGAGAATTAGAAAATAAAACTTCAGCGATGAGAGATTCTTCAGCACAAAAACCAAGGACCAAACTCTTTTGAAAGCCTTTGAAAACTTTTGAAACTTTTTGTAAATGCTTGTTACGTAAAACCTCTCCCTAATCACCCCTATTTATAGGAGAGGGCTAGGGATTAAAGAGTAAACCCTCATAATGCTAATTAGGAAGTATTAGACCCAGAAAATATCATTTAAACACGTTTAGAGAAGAAAAAGACAAATTTAAAACGTGTTTAAAAACTAGCCGTTATGGCTGAAACGACTATCTCGGTCGACCGGCCGGTCGACCGGGTTCAAACAAAAGAGCCGTTGCAGGCTCTCGGTCGATCGCCCGGTTGACCGAAACAAACAGAGAGCAACACCACTTCAGTCGGCCAGCCGCCCGGTCGACCGAAGGTCTTCGATCGACCGCCCGGTCGACCGGGAAACATGCACACGGATACGCACGAAAACTACCAGAAGTCCAGTCGACTGGGTCGGTCGACCGATCTGACCTGACTTAGTGACGGTCGACCGGTCGGTCGACCGGCTCAGGCCAAAAGTCAAAATTGAAACATAATTTTGAAAGGGATTTGAAATCTAACAAAACAGTTTTGATTAGAGATATATATAAAACATAAAATTGAGTTTGTAATCAAAAGGCTTTGTATTAAAATATTTTGTATATATTTATAGGGAATATTTCTAGGAAAGGCAAGTGCGCAAAAACGTGTGTGTGTTGGAATATGGAGCTTCAACCCTATTCACTATTCTTTAACAAAAACTATAAAACTAAAACAAATCTAATGAAGTCTTTTTGAGCAATCTTGAAGTCTTGAGCCATGCAAAGCCTAGCTAGAGCCTTCTCTTCTATGTTCCTTAATGTGCCATAAGCCTTCTTTGCTCCATGAACCTAGAATTTCTTACAAAAGCTAAGCAATGGCCTCCAAACATGGTACAAACCTGAAACTTATCTTGAACAAACTTATTAGTACCAAATAGCTCTTATTTGTTTTGTTATCATCAAAACTCTAAATAAATGGAGAGTGTAACCTTTTGGGCCAACAATCTCCCCCTTTTTGATGATGACAGAACAAATAGGCTATGTTAAAAAATAAAAGAGAGGTGTAAGCTCCCCTAAAATTATTTTACATTAAACAAATAAAAACAATGTAATATGCAAGCAAAAACCATGAGGCTAAAAACCATGAGGTATTAAACACTTGCAAAACACTTAAACTCAAATACAAGAAATCATAAACACTTTGTAAAAACAAAAACAATATAAATTTATATTGGAATCAAGACCATAATAAACTCAAACTTATTCTCCCCCTTTTTGTCATACATCAAAAAGGGTAAGAAAAATATTTTTATTCAATAACACAAACATTTAGTTCACCACAAATAAAGGAGAATCTATCAAAATCAAGTGTTTTAGTGAAAATATCGGCAAGTTGCAAATCCGTGAAAACATAATCAATATCTATATCACCTTTCTCAAAATGATCTCTAAGAAAGTGATATCTAATCTCAATGTGCTTGGTCTTACTATGTTGATTTGCATTCTTAGTCATGTGAATAGTACTAGTATTATCACAAAATATTTTTATATGATTATAATGCAAATCATAATCAAGGAGAGTATGTTTCATCCAAAGGATTTGTGCACAACAAGGCCCCGCCGCAACATACTTCGCCTCGGCGGTTGAGAGAGCTACGGAATTTTGTTTTCTGGAGGACCATGAAACAAGACAATTACCAAGAAATTGACATGTCCCACTAGTACTCTTTCTATCTACTCTACAACCCGCATAGTCGGCATCCGAATAACTCGTCATTGAGAAATCTCCGGTTTTTGGATACCATAGACCCATTCCAATTGTGCCCTTAATATAACGAATGATGCGTTTTACCGCAATAAGATGGGACTCTTTAGGACACGATTGGAATCTAGCACAAAGACACACACTAAACATGATGTCCAGCCTACTTGCCGTCAAATATAACAAACTTCCTATCATGCTTTTATATAACTTAATATCAACACATTTACCTTGGTCATCCTTATCAAGCTTGGTTGTAGTTGCTATAGGAGTGTTGCAAACTTTTGAGCCTTCAAGTCCAAACTTCTTTACGAGTTCCTTTGCATACTTGGCTTGACATATGAAATTTCCATCTTGAAATTGCTTGATTTGGAGTCCAAGAAAGAAATTCAATTCACCCATGAAAGACATTTCAAACTCACATTGCATAACCTTTTCAAACTCCTTACATAAAAACTCATTAGTAGAACCAAAGATTATATCATCAACATAAATTTGCACAATTAAAATGTCATTATCAACATGCTTAGTGAAAAGAGTTGTGTCTACTTTGCCTTTAACAAAATCATTTGAAATGAGAAAACTAGAAAGCCTTTCATACCAAGCTCTGGAGCTTGTTTCAATCCATACAAAGCTTTATCAAGTTTAAAAACAAAATTGGGATGAACATGATCAACAAAACCGGGAGGTTGTTCAACATAAACTTCTTCATTAATAAAACCATTTAAAAATGCACTTTTCACATTCATTTGAAAAAGTTTAAAATTTTTAAAAGATCCAAAAGCTAGTGTCATCCGTATGGCTTCAAGCCGTGCTACGGGTGCAAAGGTCTCCTCAAAGTCAATTCCTTCAACTTGAGTGTAACCTTGGGCCACTAACCTAGCTTTATTCCTAATAATATTTCCGGACTTATCCATCTTGTTCCTAAAGATCCACTTAGTACCAATTATTGGTCTATCGTGAGGCCTAGGACAAGGTGCCAAACTTGATTGCGCTCAAATTGATTGAGTTCCTCTAGCATGGCTAGCAACCAATATGAGTCCCCATCGGCTTCGAGGATGTTTTTGGGTTCAAAATGAGAAATGAATGCAATGTTACCACATAAGTCATGAAGTTTGGAGCGAGTTGTTATCCCTTAAGAGACATCACCTAAAATGAGTTCCTTGGGTGATTTGTAGCGTATCTCCAATCTTTAGGAAGCGGTTGAGAGCTTTCCTCTTTATCCTCTTGAACATCACTAATGGGTTCTTGCTTTTCTTCTTGAGCGGGTGAGTCCTTCAAGGATAGTCTCTCCATGTCTTCACCTAATGGGTCAATCTCTACAACATTCTCAACAAGCACATTAGATTCTTCAAATTTAACATGTATGAATTCTTCAATGGTAAGGGAAGATCTATTGAATACTCTATAAGCTTTACGAGTAGAAGAGTATCCAACAAAGATAGCTTCATAAGCCTTAGCATCAAATTTACCCAAGTTATCTCTAGTATTCAAAACAAAACACTTGCATCCAAAAACTTTGAAATATGCAACATTAGGTTTTTTAGAATGATACATTTCAAAAGATGTTTCGAAAGAATTTTTACACAAATAAATACGATTTAAAATATAACATGCGGTGTTTACGGCCTCGGCCCATAGATATTGAGGGAGGTCATATTCACTTATCATGGTCCTAGCCATCTCTTGAAGTGTTCTATTCTTTCTTTCTACAACTCTATTTTGTTGTGGAGTTTTAGGACATGACATTTCATGCTTGATTCCCTTTTCATCACAATAAGTCATGAAGAGTTGGTTAACAAACTCACCACCTCTATCACTCCTTATTTTCAAAATCGAAAAACCTTTTTCTTTTTCAACCCTTTTTCGAAAAATCTTGAAATGAGAAAAAGTTTGATCTTTGTGTTCCAAAAAGAAAACCCAAGTGAAACGGGAAAAATCATCAACTAAAACAAATGCATATCTACTACCATTTAAGCTTTTAGTTTTAGTTGGTCCAAAAAGATCCATATGAATTAATTCTAATGGCCTAGTTGACATGATATCCTTGATTGGTTTGAAGGAAGACTGTTTCCCAAGTTGGCACGCACCACAAATGCGGTCTTTCTCAAACTTCAAGCAAGGAATATCCTTCACCAATTCCTTAGAATTAATCCTAGAAAGATGGTCAAAAGATGCATGTCCTAATCTTCTATGCCAAAGCCAAGAATTTTCATCAAAAACATTCAAGCATTCAGTAGAACAATCCAAATTAAGCATGTCAATGATATAAACATTATCATCACAAAATCCGGTGAGAATATAATCATTAGTTTTGCAATCAGAAATCTTGCAAGAAGAGTCATCAAAAACAACTTTAAGTCCACGATCACAAAGTTGACTTATACTAAGCAAGTTATGTTTTAAACCATCAACAAGAACAACATTTTCTATAATGGGAGATGCACCAATTTGATTGTTACCTATACCGATGATAGTGCCTTTGGAGTCATCCCCGAAGGTGACAGTGCCACCTTCAACGTACCTTGATAGGGTTGTAAAGTTGTTGATATCCCATGTCATGTGTCTTGAACAACCACTATCAAGGTACCACCGCTCCTTACGTCTTGGAGCCTTGGTGTGTACCTATATCAAATAATTTAGGACTTGATTTTGGTACCCATATTTTCTTGGGTCCTAAAGTGTTAGTATCATGAACCCATACAAGATTATTTGTTCTATTTATTTGGTCATAACAAAACTTAGCCAAATGTCCATTCTTACCACAATAAGTGCATCAATACACTCTACCATATTTAAAAGCATAGTGAGTGTGTGACTTGTGAGCATGTGTAGATTTAGCATGAGTGTTGTGTGTAGTGTGAGCATGAGGAATTTTGACATGTGAAGCTTTAACATGAGAAGTGTGCTTTTTAGAAAACAATTCCTCAAGTTTCTTAGTGTTGAAAGCACAATCCTTCAAAACTTTTTCAAAATCAACAATTCTAGTTTTTAATGAAGAAATTTCTTTTTCATCAATCTTTGAAAATTTTGCTTTGCAAGCAACTTTGTAAGCACTAAATTCATTTTGAGTAAAAATAAGATTTGAAGAAATTTCATCCTTTTCTTTAGAAACAATAGCAAGTTGATTTTTAAGAAAAGCAACTTCCTTTTCCAATTTTGAGCATTCTATCTTTTTATTATCATAACTCTCCGAAAGTTCAACAAAAGCATATACAAGTACTTCTTTACTTAATTCATCTTCTTCATCAAGAGGTTGAGGGGTTACCTTTGGTGTGTTTGCCATGAAACACATGTTCGCCGTGTCCACCTCGTCTTCAGACTCGCTTTCTGAATCTTAAGTGGCTTTGTAAGCTTTCTTTTCGACCGGCTTCTTTTGCTTGAAGGAGGAAGTCACCTTTTTCTTGAATTCCGGGCAATCGGCCATGATATCTCCGGGCTTTCGGCAATTGTAGCAAATGATTCTTCTCTCCTCTTTTCCTTCAAATTTTCTTTTAAAGTTGAGCTTGTTCTTCCGGTACATTCTCTTCACGTTTCGCACAAGGAGGGATAGCTCCTCATCTTCTTCTTCTTCTTCTTTATCGTCATCAAGAGGGGAGGAAGACTTGAAGGCTATGAATTTCTTCTTTTGAGGAGCCGCTTCTTCTCTTGCCTTCTTTTCCATCTCATGAGTCTTCAAGTTTCCAATGAGACTTATGAGATCCATTTCATCCTTGTCATTTAATTCTTTCAAGATGGTGGCCTTTATCTCCCATTATGAAGGAAGAGCCCGAATCACTTTCCGCATCTTTTGGTCATTGCTAATATCATCACCTAAAGAGAAAAGAGCATTGGAAATTTTAGTAAACCTTGTAATCATGCAATCAATAGATTCATCATCAATCATTTAAAGCTTTGATATTGGGACCTCAAGAGATCTATCTTAGCTCTCTTTACTTGTGATGTCCCCTCGTGTGTGACCAACAAATGTTGCCAAATCTCATAGGCGGATTGGCAATGTATTACCCGTGTAAGGTCATCCTCATTCAAGGCGGTTAGGAGGGAATTTTGGGCCTTAGAGTTAGCCTCATATTCTCTAAAGGTAAAGTCGGACCAAGTGCTTTCATCACTATCAGGTCTAACGTAGGGTTTGGTCAAAGATTTTGCAACTACTCTACCTAAAGATTGTAGAAAAAAAGTCATCCTAACCTTCCAAATAGGGAAATTAAGTCCATCAAATTTAGGAGGGGTTTTGATATTATCGGCCATGTTTACTAGTGAATGAATGGATGAATGCAAATGTTGATTAGCAAATTTTAAGGATCTCTCTAAGGATGTTAAGCCAAACCTAGAGTCCAAGCTCTGATACCAATTGAAATCACTAGAGGGGGTGAATAGGTGATAATGTTAATCAATGCACAATAAAAAAATATGATGCAACAATCAACCCAAAACAAGACTAGAAGCCGAATACCCCGTGAAGGGCTCTGAACTCCTTCCTCCTGATTCCTCTAGATATGAGTTGGAGGTGCGCAATGCAATCTTGTTGTATGAGTATAAGATTGACAATATGAATATGAAACAATTGAATATAGCAATGAATGTAGAAAACAAGAAATAAGAGCAATGAAAGTAAAGCAAGGAATAAGAGCAAGTAAACCAAACGCAAACACCGAGAATTTTTCCGAGGTTCGAGCACCCAGTTCTACGTCCCCGCCTTCACCCAGAAGGATTTCTAACCACTATAACTTCACAAAGAATTACAATCATACTGGAGTACCCAACTCCACAATCTCAAGTACAAGTTCTCTCTTGGTGATCAAAAGACCACAAACTATCTTTTGCAAAAGCCTCTTTCCTTTACAAGAACCCTGTAGAATAATGGTTAGAATTGAAGCTCAAATATTGTAAGTGGAAAAAGGAAATGAACTTGAGAGAGTTTAGAAATAAAACTTCAGCGATGAGAGATTCTTCAGCACAAAAACCAAGGACCAAACTCTTTTGAAAGCCTTTGAAAACTTTTGAAACTTTTTGTAAATGCTTGTTATGTAAAACCTCTCCCTAATCACCCCTATTTATAGGAGAGGGCTAGGGATTAAAGAGTAAACCCTCATAATGCTAATTAGGAAGTATTAGACCTAGAAAATACCATTTAAACACGTTTAGAGAAGAAAAAGACAAATTTAAAACGTGTTTAAAAACTAGCCGTTATGGCTGAAACGACTATCTCGGTCGACCGGCTGGTCGACCGGGGTTCAAACAAAAGAGCCGTTGCAGGCTCTCGGTCGACCGCCCGGTCGACCAAAACAAACAGAGAGCAACACCACTTTAGTCGGCCAGCCGCCTGGTCGACCGAAGGTCTTCGGTCGACCGCCCGGTCGACCGGGAAACATGCACACGGATACGCACAAAAACTGCCAGAAGTCCAGTCGACTGGGTCGGTCGACCGATCTGACCTGACTTAGTGACGGTCGACCGGTCGGTCGACCGGCTCAGGCCAAAAGTCAAAACTGAAACATAATTTTGAAAGGGATTTGAAATCTAACAAAATAGTTTTGATTAGAGATATATATAAAACATAAATTGAGTTTGTAATGAAAAGACTTTGTATTAAAATATTTTGTATATATTTATAGGGAATATTTCTAGGAAAGGCATGTGCGCAAAAACGTGTGTGTGTTGGAATATGGAGCTTCAACCCTATTCATTATTCTTTAACAAAAACTATAAAACTAAAAACAAATCTAATGATGTCTTTTTGAGCAATCTTGAAGTCTTGAGCCATGCAAAGCCTAGCTAGAGCCTTCTCTTCTATGTTCCTTCCTTGATGTGCCATAAGCCTTCTTTACTCCATGAACCTAAAATTTCTTGCAAAAGCTAAGCAATGGCCTCCAAACATGGTACAAACTTGAAACTTATCTTGAACAAACTTATTAGTACCAAATAGCTCTTATTTGTTTTGTTATCATCAAAACTCAACAAATGGAGAGTGTAACCTTTTGGGCCAACACCTAGAAACATGCAAGAGAGGTATCATTAACAGAATTTAATATTAAATAAATGTGAAGTTGTGGTATGAAATATGCAATTTTGGTGACTAATTAGTCTTCATTCGCATTATCATGATAATTATAAGAGTCAGGTATGTCATGCAGGATGCCAGGTGATAGCATGACAGGAGGGTGATATTAAGCAGGTGACAAGTGATGGCATGGTATATGCAAACACGTCAAGTGATACAGGAAAATAGTACTGATATATGAGATTAGTATGAATACTAGAAAATCACGTAGTTTCAGAAAAAAATATTATAAGTAAGATTTTAAACTCTTCACAACCTTTAATAAAAGAATTAATAGACATGTAAGCAGGTAATTAGCGAACAAGCAACATCGAAGTGGAGCTAAGCCAGCTGGAGGTATGAACAGCAAACAGTGTTTAACACTAGAGTACCCGACAAAGCTTCTGGAATGACTCGGCTTAGAAGCCGAATCTAAAATCTAGCAAAGTCTACCTAAGCAAATCTAGTTGTAAAGCGCTGAGTACTAAGCATCTCTACCCGGCGGAGCTGAGAGACCTAACGGTCTAAGCGCACTTCTCTTTCGAGATAGTGGGCGAGAGCCCGGAGGCTAAAATACGCTCAAGGTCTAAGCGCACTCTTGGTAGCTATCACGAAACCCATAAGCGTACAGGACTAAAACTAATTGGGTAGCTAGCCTAGGAGTGGGCAGAAACCCAGAGTCGGTAGAAGGGTACCTGCACGAAATGTTAGTACCACACGGACATACATATAAGCGTGATAATATCTAGACTATCGTAGACTGGAGAAGCATGTAGGCTGATAGGGCCCGGAGATCGAGTAGAGAGCCAGGAGGCTAACGACCACGAAGGGTCGGCCACGCATGGTACAAAGTTGTAAAATGAGTACATCACAGGAATGGTATATGTACAAGACTTAAACTATCTTAGTACAAGCATTCATCACAGGCACATACATGTACAATCATGGACACTCGACCACATACAAATACAGGGATACCGCCTAATACAAAACATATTCAAATACGAAATAAAATACACGTCAATCTTACGAAGCGTGGAAACCCAAATTAAGGCGAGGACACTCGCCTAAATCTTCAAAAAGCTGAAAGCTCTGAAATCCCAGTAACTCGCACACGCGCCATAAAATATATATATAATTTAGAAAGAGAAAGATAAGAAGAAAGAGAGAAGATAGATAAAAAGTGAGAGCTAGGGAGAGAAGGAATTCTAGAGAGAAAGACTAAAGACTAGAGAGAAAGACCTAAAAGAGAAAGAGAGATTTAGAGAGAGAAAATATAGAGAGAAAAGGAGAAAGAGGGATAAAGAGAGAAAGAGATGAGAGAAAGAGAGAGGGGAGAGATGAAGAGAGAAAGAGAGAAAGAGAGTTGGAGAGAGAGATAGATGAGAAAGAGATGAGAGTGAGAGAACACGGGGGTTGTTGCCCCTGCTCATGCACAGCGCCCCCCAAAGGGGGTGCACGGTCTGGCCGTCGGCCAGGCCGCACCAGGTGGCGGCGCTATGGCGACGCCAACCATTGGCGGGCAGGGATGGCCATCGGCGAGCCCAAAAGAGAGAGGGGAGAAAGGGGTGGAGTTAATAAAGGAGATGATAGTTTTGGTGATGATTTTGGGTGGTGGTGGAGAATTAAAGGAGATGGGAGGAGGAAGAGAAGTAGGGTGTTATGAGGGTCGAGTTGGAGTGGAGAAGATGGTGGTGGTGGTGGTTGATTTGAAGAAGAAGAAGGTGGAGATGGTGGTGGTTTTAAGCAGGAAGAAGATGGAGGTGGTGGTTGTTAATGTTGTTGTTGGTGATAGGAGGAGGAGATGGCCGGAGGTTGGGTGGCGGTGTGGGCTTGGCTGGAGGTTGGTGGGGCCGCGGTGGAGGTAATGGTGGTACCGAATCTTGGAGGAGAGGGATTGAGGGGAAATTGAGGAGTGAGGTAGAGAGAGGAAAAGGAAAAGAAAAAGAATTAGAGAGAGATTGACAATTAGTGGGAAAGAGCGAGAGAATTTTAAGAGGAGGAGGAAGGAGGGGAGGGACTACATCGGCGCCAGGGAGAAGAAGGAAAATGGGAAAGAAAGAGAAAGAAAAAATAAAAGAAAAAGGAAAAGGAAATAAAAAGAAATGGGGAAAGATATTTTGGGGGTTGTGTGGTGGAGGAATTTTGGGGGAAAAGAAAAGAGGAAAAAAAGAAGAAAATAGAGGAAAAGGGAGTGGATGTGAAAAATGGGGAAGAAAAGAAAAAAATAAAAGAATAATATATAGATAAGACTCTAGATCTGGGAAAATCCTAAAAACACTGAAAATGCCAGAAAATTGGACTGATCCGGAAAGGTCTCGAAAAATTTTTTATAAATAGAAAATATTATTTTAAGGTCAATCAAATCAATTTTCAGAAATAAAATTCAATTTTTAAGTTAAAAATCTTAGAGTCAATCGTCGATGCCGGTCTGCACCAGTTCGGCCGGATTTTGATAAACTCTAAAAAATCTCAGAAAATGCAAAGGAGAAAATACGATTCTAAGAAGCAATGTGAAAGCGGAATTCAGAAATTCAACTCCGATTGTAAATTCCCGAAAAATGTATTCATATAGTAAAAATTATTCTAAGAAAACATGTGAAAGAGATTTCTAAAATTTTGACTCTATTTATAAATTAAAAATCTGGTAATAAACTAGGGTACCGATTAATCCTGATTTTAGGGTTTTTCTAAAAATAAATCAGAAAAAATCTAAAAAATCATGAAAATTCTAATATATTGGAAAACAATATTTGAAACTGAAATTGGTCAAATCAGATTACCAGAGAGGTCAAATCATGTAGTACTCTTATATGAGCAAAAATAAATAAGAGAAAATAAGAAAATATGCTCGAAAATCAGAATATGTATCTGAGAACGTATTCCGAGGTTGGGGTGTTACAATGGGTAACTTGTAAAGTCGCCTAGCGGGGGCGTGAATAGGTGAAGTACTAATCAAATACAAAATTTAAACTTAGGGTAATAAAAACTAAACACACAAAATAAATTTCAAAAAGTAAAGCTGAATTCCCAATGAAAGGCTCTATAACTTCTTCTCAAGATTCTTCTTTTATAAGAGTAAAGGCGCTTCAATAGCTCTCTTGGTTCAAAGTCAGTGTAGGCATAATATTAAGCTATAAATGAGCAATAATATCAATATAAGATATAAATAAGAGTAGAGTTGAGTTTCGAGGTTCGAGCCACTTGAATATGTTTTAAGGTTTGAGCCACTTGCTCTACATCTCCTCTTTCACCTAGAAAGATTTTTACTATCTCCACCAAAAAACTTATAAAAAAACAATCTCATACACAAGAGGAGGGCACAAAGTCAATGAATCTCTACATAAGATGTGGGCACAAAGCAAGGCACAAAGCCAATACACCTCTATACAAGAGGAAACCACAAAGCAATTAAAGGCAACACTTGGTGATCACAAAATCACAAACTAGAAATCTCACAATACAAGATCCTAAAGGATAGATTTGAGGATAAAAGCTCAAGCTTGTGAGAAAACAAAAATTTTGAAATTGAAGCTCTAAAGAAAACACTTGGAAAAACTTCTTTGAAGATATAGAAACTTGATACTCAAATCATGTATTTCCCAAAAAACATTTTTCTTGATTTTTTAAAACTTTTCTAGAATATTAAACACAAATTTTTATCTTCAAAAAACTTGTAGAAAACTCTCAACTATGACCCCTATTTATAGGAATAGGGTCGAAATGATTAGAGAGTAAACCCAGATGTTAAAATATTGATTAAACCCAAGTAAAGTAAAATATATTAATTTGGAAATAAGACAAAATCATTTAAAATCAAAATTAGTCGTTTCTGAAATTTTACCAGAGATTGATCGACCGGCCGGTCGACCGCCAACTGTTATAAAAATAGCCATTGGAGCAGCGAATGACCACTCGATCGACCAAACTCAAACGGAGAACTAAGCTCTCCGGCGGTCGACCGAGCAGTCGACCAAAACTCAAAAATGGAGAGCATTGTTCCTTCTGTGGTTGACAGGTCGGTCCACCGACGTACACAACCCTCCACGTGCACGAGCATGTTCATATCAGATCGTTCGGGCGGTCGGCTGATAGAGCAATTTGCTCTGGCTAGCGATCGACTGGGCTCAGTCTAAATTCTGCTTTTCTTTGTATTTTTAAAACTCATTTGAGATTCCAATAAATCTCTATAAAATCTATAAAATAAGTTCATGTAAATACACTAGAGCACCAATACAATATATATTACAAACATGTAAATTTATTTTTAAGATAGAAATACAATCTTAAAATATAAACTATATTAAAAATTATTTTTTCAAAATCTAAATTTAAATGGAAATCAACTTTTTCCAAAACTCTATAAATACAAAAGCAAGTTTTTTAAACTCTTTAAAGTACCAAATAAAATTCAATATGAATATAAAATATTTAAACTTGTCTTGGAGAAAATTCATTCATGAAATAAAAAACATACTCTAGTTAAATCAAAATGGGTTGAACCAAAACACCAAAACTTTTGATCCTGAAAACCAATATTAAAGCTGTGTATGTGTGTGAGCTTGAGCAATTAAAACAAATCTATACTTTAAACAAATCTATACATTCTGACAAACTAGAGTCTTCTTCTTGATGTGATCGTTCTTTTCATCCCGACTTGATCTAAATGTGATTCCTTTGAGCTAGACTCCTTCTTAAGTACTTGACGTGATCTTTATATTTAAACTCTTGAATCGACTCGTGTTAGCTTGAAGAAGCTAAATAGCAACTAAGATCTTTATTAAATATCTGAAACTTAATAAACACAAGATCATTAGTACTATAACTATATGAGTTAATCATCATCAAAACTAGAGTGATAGGCCTTTGGGTCAACAATCTCCCCCTTTGTGATGATGACAAAACTCATGAAGTTATATATGCATGAATTAGAGAAGAGCTCTATGAAAGCTTCCCCTTAACTCATGTATAAATATAATCATATAAAGATATGCAATCAAGCTCTACAAACATCAAACATATATGCAAATCATAAATATGACATGTATATATAAATACTCTCAAATATCTCTCCCCCTTTTTCTTACTTCATCAAGGAAAAGGTTAAAGAACACAAATAAAGCATATGTGAAATAAATTCATGATGAGGATAAGTGTTAAGTTAGTTCTCCTGCATACATGTGTTACATGGAGAATGGATGACTAAACTCTAATTCACATAAGTATAATATACAATATATAGACAAAGATGTTAAGCTCCCTCGACCCACTTGTATGATATAGAGAAGAGAGATTAAGTTTTTCTTTATACAATACACTCATCATAAATCTACTTACAGATGAGACTTTAAGTTAATTCTCCTTGTATATAGGCAATATATATCAAAAACAAATTTTGAAAGCAAGTGAAATTTGATTTTCAAAACAATAGTAAATTTTTTAAAATGCTAAATTTTTAACAAACACAAATACCAATTGTTTAATACTAATTTTAAATTTAATACCACTTGAAATATGAGGCTTACATATATAGATAAATAAGAATGAGTATATAAAAATCAAATATCATTTAAATCATGTCTATAACTTATTTTGTCACCAACCTACATGCACATGTCAAAAAATAATCAATTAAATCATACAAGGCATAGTCACCCAACCAACCGCCCACTGAGGATAGCATTTTCAATGATAATTATTTGAAAATAGTTTGAAAATATTAAATGTAAAGAATGATTTTATAATTAATTCAATAATAAAAGAATTATATTTTAAAAAGAGTATATGTATAAATACTAGAATCATCAAAACTAGAATATACACATATAAGTAAATAAGAATTGAGTACACAAATGTTATAGAACATGTATAGCATAAAGATCAAGTGTATCTTAAAAACTATACAGGTATATCACAAGTTCCAATAAGATTTGCATTTAAAAATATAATCAAAATATGCAAACTATGATATGCTAAAAATATCCAATTAAAGCATATAAATAAAAGATGAAGTATATAGATAGTTACCAAAACTGATTGAACTAATACCTATTTCTCAAAATATGGTGGTCCTTCCCACCTAAATTCCTTAATAGTGATGCATCCATTGATTTGTCCATCAATCTCCAATTGCATCTACCACCAAGGCACCAGATCTCTCACGTCTTGTGAGAGCCCACATCTACATCAAAAATAATTGATATAAATTTTGTACCCATATCTTTTTGGGTCCTCTGGGGTTAGTATCACTACGAACTCAAACATTTTCATTTGAAATTTTTTAATCTACGAAAGTAAAACTTGGTTAGATGACCTTTGTGGCCACAATGTGAATAATGATACACATTGACATACTTATGAGTATGATGTGTATGTGCATGTCGTGGGGTATGTGCATGAATATATAGAGCTTCTTTCTTTTTAAACAAGGATTCCAATCTCTGATGGTCAAAAACACATTAGCTCAAGATTGAGCCTAAACAATCAATCTTGTTCATCAAAATATAAATCTCATTTTTATCAATAGAATATGTAACATTATTAGCATGATAAGTATAAGAAATATAATCCTTTTAATTTGAAATCAACTCAACTTTGTTTATCAAAAAATCATTTTCTTTAAAAATTATTTCATTTTCTTTTAAAACAAAGTCATGTTTTGAAGATAAAGCATCATTTTCTTTCTTCAAGTTCAAATTCTCCTTTTTCTGTGAATCATATTTTTCAAAAAGCTCTTCACAACATTAAGCAAGATTATCATATAATAATTTTTTATTTTTCTCAAAGTTGGATTCCGAATTTATCTCAAGGGGGTCATCCCCTTGGACCATGAAACAATATATGCGAAAATATGCTCGAATTCACTCCTCCCAAATGGTGGCTTTCGTTGCTTTCTTCTTGCCTTTTCTACTTGGGTCACTTCTCCTTTAATTTTTAAGGTATATTCACGTTCTTCACTAGGAGAGTGAGTTCTTCTTCATCTTCTGAAATGGTTGGAGTTGCAACACTTTACTTCTTGTAATCTCTTAAGGAGACTTTGAGTGCAAAACTAATCTCTCTTTATGGTTCACGATCTTTTTTACCTTCATCTCTATTTCCATGGGTCTTCAAGTTCCCAATGAAAGCAGTAAAGTCCATTTCTTTCTTATCATTGAGCTTTTTCAAGGTGGTAGCTTTACTTCCCAAGCATCAGGAAGCCCTCTAATGATTTTATTTACCTTTTGATTATTGTTGATAGGCTTAACTAAAGAAATGAGTCCATTAGTTATAGTAGTAAAATGGGTAAGCATATAATCAATAGATTCATCATCAAATATATGAAAGCTATCATATTGAGAGCTAAGCAAATCAGTCTTACCTTTCTTAACTTCTGATGTGTGATTACTCATCAATTTTACATATTTTTCACCATATTCTCACCATTTATTTTAAAGAATATTGTGCTATTTAACCTCCCCTTTGTTTATTAGTGTGCAACATATTTACTTAGTGATTAAGGAGAAGAAGAGCCCAAAAAGACTAAGGATCCTAATTAAATTTGGAGTCAAAATTAATTAATTTTCAAGTCAAGAGAAGAAACATATATTTTCAGAATATTTACTTTTCAAATCACAATTTTGAGAATATATATTTAGATGACTGAACGCGGCGAAATTGTAGAAGGAAACGCAACATCACCCAAGACAAAGATGTCATGCCTTCTCTATTGTGCCGTGAAAATGTAGCAATCCTGTGGTGGTTCGCTCCGGATTTTGGGGTCCGATTTTCATTCACCATATCCCTAGGTGTTCTCCTATAAATACACTATTGGAGGTAGAAGCAAAAAGATATCTCAGAAATATTGATTCGGAGATCAAAACTAAGGTTTTTAGTTTAGTTTTAGTTTATATTTTTCTTTTATTTTATGTATTTTGTAATTTAGATTAGAGAGAGTTTTATAAGAAAAAAAGAGTGGATTCAAGGGTGACAATTGATGTAAGTTTCTCTTTTCTCCTATTATTTTTATTTAATCAAAAATTGTTTATGCTTTATTTTTGTATATTTCTTCATGATTTTAATCTATTAACCTTCTAGATTACTTTCTTCATTTGTGATTTCTGAATCCATATGAATCTTATAGCTTTGAAATATCCTTTCCATTGTGAGTGCCACCGATAGTTCATGATGATGAATTTCTTATTTTTTCTGTATTAATTCACGCTTTCTTTTTGAGTTTTGATGATATAATGTGGATGAAAATCGAGTCTCTTATCATGAACTATGTGTTGATTGCCCTGAATTCAAAGTGAAGCATTATCAAAGATCTAAGATTAGACAATCGTCTGAAGAGATAAGTAATCGGGTTGGAATACTTAGTAAATTTTATTCATGAATTTTGTTTCTTTTTAATTCTCTTTTAAAAACTAAATAAATACAAACTTATCATTTTTATTTTTTTCCTACTTTCTCTTCTAACTTAACATAGTTTTCATTTTATCTCTTTCAAAATAAAAAAGAATAACTTAACCAATTTAGTGATTTCAAACATACCAAAAAGTTTTTATCACATCTCTCCTTGTGGATCATGACCTGCATAGCCACTGCTAATGCGGTTAAATTGTGAGAAGCCAGAGTAATACTTCTGATTCAAATTACATATTTCTGTACTCTCGATTTTCCCAATCAAATTTTGGCATCATTCTGGGGAGAGAACGGTATTTCTTTATTTACTAAGTGGCTGATTTTTCTTCTTTGTTTTTGTGTGCAGGGGTAGATTACTAGAATTTAGCAATAGCAAATCATAATAAAAGCCTTGTGACTCTGTTCAAGAAGGCAGAGCACCAGAGACCCTAGCAAGCTGCGCAAATGTGGCAAAAGTCGTGTTTCCGCGGCTTTATGGGCGATCTGATCACCCTGTTTCTTTGCAGGGTGATTGAACTTTAAGTATATAGCTGCTGCAGTTATTACTTTTCTTGTTAATCTATTTTACATTCTATTTTTAATTCAATAGTAACTCATGCTTGTAATTGTTTAAAACACGGTTAGACATTGCATTTTAAGTATTCATTTAATTCAATTTCTTTTTGCTTACTGTTGAAGAGTACTGGAGACAAGGTATGTTTGCATTGCTTCTAGATTAGAAAAAAATTGTTAGGTGATTTATAATTATTTTGAGTTTTACTTGTTTATTTTCTTTCACATGTCTCACAAAAAAGAACTAACTGCAAATTTCATGATAAGGTAGAAAAGTCATTACCCTCCTTTAGCCCACAAATAATCTCTACTGTACTCACAATCAAGTATAATTTAAAATTTGAATAAATATTGGCCCTAGGGACATCTCAAACTCACTAAGAAATTTACCTAAGGAGAAAGTTGTTTAAGTTTGACTCTATCAAATTGGAGTCAAAAGTAAGATACTAAGAGGTATGATCCTTGAAGACCAGTAGTTTGGCGTAATTAAGCTCGGTCGCTTTGAACGGATACCTTCTACTGCGTTTTGTCCCTACCTGGCTGATTAACTCGTGGTCAGATTGCTATAATATACCTCTTGTGGATAGTCAACCAGTTAAGAGTCGTCCAGGTCAAAGTTTACTTTAGAATAAGCTTGGTTGATTTTTCTTTTTGTTTTTTTCTTTTTTTTGCTTGTTTTGTTTTTGTGTGAAATGGATTATAAACCTAAATTTTCCTACTTTGATATTAATCCATATTTCACTCCGATCTTTTTTTACTTGGATATCACCAACCCCGACATAACATAACTTGACACACCCAAATATGTCGGATTGGTTTTATCCAACTCAACATACTCCCTAATCTCAGTATTATGAATAAAATTGAAACAATTATCTCTACTCTTCATCGAGTCAATGGGAATACAATACCCCCAAGTTATATTGTCAACCTCATTTCCAACATTTAGTTTCATATACTCCTTTTTTCGAACAACCATTTGAAGAAAAAACTGAGTTAGAAAAGGGTAATGAAAGTCTTGAATGAACCCAAACAACAATTCAAAATCATGGTGGATTCACTACTCTCACAAATTTCCAAATCCATGATCCATACTCTTTTTTCCAAGTCCCACCACAACAAAAAGAATCTATGGACTTAGAAAAGAGTATGGAAGCCTTGATTCAGGGCCAAAAAGATTTCATCCAATCAAATATTGATTTTACCCAGTCTATCGATAGGTTGAAGCATAAGTGAGTCAATTGATCAACACTTATAGGAATGAGAAAACTCTTCCTTACCAATATTTAAGTAATCCTGATATCTCTAATCCTATTGATTTCCCCAAGAATCATGGTATATTGGAAACTTTAACCAAGATTCATTTTTCTTACATCATCTTGAACTTGACCAGTACCAATCCTTAGACAAATTGGCAAGTTTTCACTTTAATGAGATTGAACTTGAATAAGAATGTGATTCTGATCTTTAATTCTGTGATTCAGTTCCAAATTTTGAATCTATATTGACTCTGACATCTTTACCCGATTTAGACTACATCCCTGAGCCAATGTTGATTACCAAATCTATAAATCTTGAACATGAACTCCTAATCATGCAAACTTACATTCCATTGATGGGAAATAAATGTGAACCTCAACTCTTTGATTTGAACCCAACTCTTAAACCATACTGATTCTAGAACTTAAACTTGATTTAAATTAATTCTATGAGTCCGTATTGATTCCCGAATCTTTCACTCTCGAGTCCAAATCAACCACTCTACCGAGTCATATTGCCTTGTTCGATCAAGATGCTGAGTAATTTAACTCTGAGATGGTTTACCAAGATTGGTCATATAACCGGGATGATTTTCAAATTAGGATCTTGTATGATCCTATTCAAATTGGGGGTTATAACAATATTAACAGGTTAGAGGCCAAAGGTAGGTTCCTTCAAACACCACATTCATTAGATTGGGCAACAACACTTGCACCAATCAGACCACCACCAGAGCCACCACTATGAGGTAACATCTTTACTTCCATTTCTCTTTTTCATGCATATTGCATTCATTCATACATTAAGAACAATGCATGAGATAATTGTGGGGGAGAGTTTCACTAACATAACATAGGTTTTTACTAAAATAGACTTTTCCCTTTGTTTATATATATTAAAAAAACTTTTAAAGCAGGAAGCAATATTTTGACCTAATTTTGCAAAAAAAATTAAGTTAATCTTAAGGAATAGGTGAATCATAATTAGAATTTCTTAATACTTTGTCAAAATAAGATTATTTGTTTGATTTTTAGAGTTAGAAGGAAAAATTGAAAAAGTAATTTAGTATTGATTTTTACCTTGATGAAATATGCACTTTTTACATACACTTACGTATTTAAGATTCAAAACAAAGACTCTTGTGCTTTAAAAAAAAATGAAAAAAATTATATATATTTATCAAAAAATCATATGATTAAGCTGGGTAGTTATGTCTCATAAAGTATAAGTATTTACGCCTAATGTGGTTCATATCATCAAATAAAACTTAGTTTTGTGGCTTTATTTTCTTGTGTCCTTAAAATCCTAGGGGTGTTTTCTCACCTGGTGCCCTAAAATCATCCGATTTGGGAGTCACAGACCTAAGGCTCGATATATGGGCTAATTAGAAAACCTAATAGAACTAAGAGATATTGCTAAGGCATAAGAGTTATAGTTGAAGAAGCCTGAGTTAAAAAATACGGTCACAAAGGTGCATATGATTTGTATAAAATAATAGACTAGATGAGAAATACAGTTTAAATTCTCACCTTGATTGATAAACAAAATTTTGCATATAGACTACATAAAAGATTGAATAATTTGGTGATCTTATGACTTTATATTACTTGATTTTTGTAAGAATTCTTCAAATATTTTCTCTCTTTCAAAAATATATTTTTGAAAATATTAACACTTTATTTTTCTTTCTTTTATGGATTTTGTGGGTGTAATTTACTGAAAATCCTCATGAGATAAAACTCGTCCTCTAGGGGTACGGCTTGTTGCATATGATAAGTACAATCGTGATTCCTACGAAAGTGAGTTAGCTTAGGTTAGTTTTTCTTTTCATTTGTTTTGCTTGAGGCAAGAAAAAGATAGGTGTGGAGCTGTAATTACTCATTAATTTTGTATAATTTTCACCATAATCTCATATTTATTTTAAATAAAACTCTTTTATTTAACCTCTTGTTTGTTTATATGTGCTGGTTATTTACTTAGTGATTAAGGAGAAGATGATGAAGGATCTAAATTAAATTTAAAGTAAAAAACAATTAATTTTCAAGTCAAGAGAAGAAATGAATATTTTCAGAATACCTACTTTCCAAATCACAATTCTGAGAATATATATTTAGATGACTGGACGAGGAAAAATTGCAGAAAAAAACGCAACGTCACCCAAGCTAAATTCTCGCGCCTTCTCCTATAATATCATGAAAAGTGGTAGTCCTATGGCAATTCGCTCTGTGTTTTGCTGTCCGACTTCAATTCATCATATCCCTGGGTGTTCTCCTATAAATACACTATTAGAGGCAGGGGCAAAAATATAACTTAGAAATATCGATCCAGAGATCCAAACTAGGGTTTTAGTTTAGATTTTTCTTTTATTTTCTGTTTATTTGTAATTTAGATTAGAAAGAGTTTCAAGAGAGATTAGATTCAAGAGTGATAATTGATGATAAGTTCCTCCTTTCTATTATTATTTTTTTATCTAATCAAAAATTACTTTTGCTTTATTTTGCATATTTTCTTCAAGGATTTAATCTATTAACCTTCTGGATTACTTTTTTCTCTTGTGATTTCTAAATCCATATAATCTTATAGCCTTGCAATAGCCTTAACATTGCGAGTGCTGTCGATAGTTCATGACGATGGATTCTTTCTTTTTCTGCATTAATTCATGCATGCTCTTTGAGTTTTGATGATATAATGTGGATGGGAATCGAGTCTCTTCTTATGCGTTATGGGATTTGATTTCCTTCAATTCAAAGTGAGTCATTGCCAAAGATCTAAGGTTAGACAATTGTTTAAAGAGGTAAGTAATCTGGTTGGAACACTTAGTAGATTTTATTCATGATTTTTCTTTCTTTTTAATTCTCTTTTAAAAATCAAAAAATACAAACTTATCTTTTTTATTTCTTTTTCCTACTACTTCTTCGAACTTAACATAGTTTTCATTTTATCTCTTTCAAAATAAAAAAGAATAACTTAACCAACTTAGTGCTTTAAAACATATAGAAAAGCTTGCATCTCATCTCTCTTTGTGGATCACGACCCGCATAGCCACTGCTACTACGGTTAAATTGCGTGGAGCTAGAGAAACACTTTTTATTTCAACTTACATATTTTCATACTCTCAATTTTTCCTAATTAATGTGTCTTCATGTGTGGTGATCAAAACTTGTCAAATATCATGTGCATAAGTACAATTTATAACTCTAGAAACATTATCAGCTTTTAAAGCTTGTAATAATGCATAATGAGCTTTTCAATTGGAATTATATTCCTTAATAGTATTTTCAAACCATGAGTCATCATCACACCTGGGACAAACAAATAGTTTTGCTATAGCTTTGGCTGCTCTACTACCCATGAATTCAAGAAAACCATCACCTTAACCTTCCATATGTGAAAGTTAATCCATCAAACTTGGATAGACAATAAGTGCTAGATTTAACGCTATATGCCATGAGTGTGCAAAACAAATATGATGATTCACAAACAAAGGATCTCTTTATAGTGCTTAAACCGAATATCAAGAGCACCAAGCTCTGATACCAATTATAAAGTCGCCTAAAGGAGGTGAATAGGTGAAGTGCTAATCAAATGTGAAATTTAAAATTTAGGCTAATAAAAACTAAAACACAAATAGACTCCAAAGAGTGAAGCTGAATTCCCTGTGAAAGATTTAGAACTTGTCCTTAAGATTTGATTGAGGCGATCCTATGCACAGAAAAAGATAGCAGTTTAGAAATGTAGAATGAAATGCGCTAGGTTTCTCAATTATACCACTATAGCAAGTGGTTATGCGGCCCTGATCTACAAGGAGGGACTGTGATGAAAGTGTTTAGTAATTCTTTTTAAGTTCACAAAATACTAGTAAATATATTTTTTTCTCAGTTTTTTAAAAAAGAAAAGAGTTAAGTTAGGAAAGTAAAATCAAGAAGAAAAAATGTTGTTGGTGTTTTAACTTTAAGTTAAAAGAGCTAAGCTAAAAGGGAAAGAAATAAAAAAAGTATTGGTTTTTAAGATGTACTTTAAACTAAGAAATGAAAGGAAAGAAATAAGAATTTACTTACCTCACTGGCCGATTACTTACCTTGGATTATTGGCGAAGGCTTACCTTACTTCAGAGGCGATCAGCGCATAACCCATAAGATTGAACTCAGTCCCCGTCCACATTATATCATTAAGACGAACAAGCTGAAATGATACGGATACTTAAGAGGTGAAATTCATCATCATGAGCTATCGGTGACACTCGCAAAGGAAGACAATTCTGATGCTACTAGATTCACTTGGATCAAATATTCGAATAAAAAGAAAAGCAAAGTAAAAAAGAAGAAGAATAAAACAAGAATGTAACTTTGATTAAAACGGAGTAACAATAAAAAAAAAAGAGGAAGCTTACACTAGTGTCACTCTCAATACAACCTTCTTCTATTTCTCTGATGAAATTTTTCTCTGATCTCAGTTACATAAAGAAAAACTGAAAATTACATAAAGAAAAACAAAAATCTAAGTTAAACTACAAGTCTCAGCCTAATCTCTATTCTTTGCTGGAGTGGCACCCTTTTGTCTTCTGTATATGGTGGCATTTATAGGAGAAATAGGGAGGGGAGAGAGCGCTTGAGGATGAGATCAAATTGCTAGCCTAAAAGAAAAGATCTTTTAATAAGGTTGGAGATAAGAATGGAGATATGTACAAAATTGCTTGCCCAACATAAAAAATCTTCTGATAAAATTGGAGATATGGACAAAATTGCTTTCCCAATATACAAGAAATTCTGATAAGATTAGAGATAAATATTTGTTTATCCCTTAATCCTTAGCTGGATTATGTCTTATCTCTCTAAATCTTCTGAATATAAGTTCCAATCCTTTAGATATCCCTTTGTATATTGATAAGCTTGCTTTTGAACTTCTGGATTTGCCTCTATCCTCGTTTATCCTCATTGATTCTCCAAGCTAACCAAATAGATTCATATAAATCTGATTTAACTGGTATTTTTTTGGTATTATCTTCTCTTCCTCTATTAATAAACACCATGCACGACTTGGACATTAATACAAATTAATTGCAGAGTTTATTACAATATAATGTAGGAATGTAATAATAGATAATACAATATTTGTGTATAATCACACCCCCACACCTATCTTTTGTTGTCCTCGAGTATAACAAGAAAATTAAAGGCAAGACTTTACTAGACCGGTTTCGTAAGTCACGCGACTGCACTAAGTATATGCAACAAGCTTTTAAATCTCAAGGTTACCTCTAGAAGAGGAGTTGTAGTCTCTTGAGGGTTTTCAGTACATTACACCCATAAAATCCATAAAAGAAAGAAAAATAAAGTGTTAGTATTTTAAAAACGCATTATGAAATAAGAAAAACATATTTGAAGTATTCTTGTAAAAATTTAAGTAAATTATAAATCATAAGAATATCAAACTTTTCATTCCTAAAATTGGGCTTTATTCAAAAACTTGTTATCAATCAACGTAAGGATTAAAACTGTATTTCTCATATAATCTATTATTTTACCCTAGCCATATGTATTTTTGTGATAGTGAATGATTGACTAAGGATCCTTCAACTCTAACTCTTATGCCTTATTTTTACATACTTTGGTTGCAATATTCCTTAGTTATATTAGACTTTCTGATTTGTCATTGTAATAGGCCTTTAGTTGGTGACTCCCAAACCGGACGGTCTTAGAGCATCGAGTAAGAAAATACCCCAAGGATTTAAGGACTTAAGCAAACAAGGGTTTTATGTGTAGTATGAACCATTTTTAAGCGTGAATACTTATGCTTTATAAGACACAAATTTTCAGCTTAATCAGAGGATTTTGATATATATTTTATATTTTTTCTTTTTTCTTTTTTCTTTTTTTATAAGGCATAAGAATCTTTGTGTTTGAAACCTAAGTGTGTAACTGCATAAAGTATGCATATTTTATCAAGATAACAATCAAGACTAATTACGCTTTAAATTTTTCTTAACCTAGAAATCAAACAAATAATCTTATTTTGACCAAGTATAAGAAATCTTAATTATGATTTTCCTATTCTTTAAAATTAACTTAAATTCTTACAACAAAATAAGTCAAAATACTGTTTTTCTTTTCAAAATAATTTTAAAAGCAAAGAAAATATTTTTTTATATTAAAAGAAAATCTATATTATGTTAGAAACCTCTCTAACATCTATTTTATGCATTGTCCTCAATATATGAATGAATGCATATATGCATGAAAAAGAAAAAAGGAAAGAAAATGTTACCTCAAGGTGGTGGTTCCTGTGGTGGTCAGATTGGGCCAAGCGTTACTGCCTATCTAAACAATGTGGATTTTCAAAGAACCAATCTTTTATGACCTCTTTCTTATTTAAAGTTTATCACCCCTAGTTGATTAGGATCATGCAAGATCCTAACATGAAAATTATCCCTTTTATATGACCAATTTTAGAATATCATCTTGGAGTCATCATGATATATACCTTGGTACAACAAAAGAATGTGACTTGGTGAAATGATTGGCTTGGACTCGAGAGTGAAATATTTGGGGACCAATACTGACTCGAGAATATGACTTAAATCAAGTGTAAGTTCAAGAGTTAGTTTTGATTCAAGAGTTGGTTCTAAATCAAAGAATTGAAATTTACATTCTTTTTCCATCAATGGAATATGGTTATCAAAAATCATTGATTTAATTTCAAGCTCTATGGGTACTAAAATCAGTGTTGGCTCAGGAAATGGGTCCAAATTGGATAAGGACACTAGAGTCAACATTGATTCGAAACTGAAACTAAATCACATAGTTGTGGATCGGTTCACATTCACTATCAGGTTCAATTTTCTTGAGGTGAAAACTTGCCAATTCGTCAAAGTTTAGGATTGGTTAAGTTCAAGTTGGTGCAAGAAAATTGAATCTTGATTAAAGAGTTCAAGACACCATAATTCTTGGTTCCTATCAATATGGCCAGGGGAATCGAGAATAGTCAAAAATTGGGTAGAGAGAGTTTCTTCATTCCTATCACTAATTGTGTTGACCAAATAGCCCATTTGTGCTTCTAACCTATTGAAGGAATCATTTTCGGACTAAAGATAATTATTTTGGGACTGAATCATGAATTTTATACTCTTTTCTAAGTCAGTAGGTTCTTCTTGTTCTCATGGACTTGAAAAATAGAGTAAGGATCCTGGATTTGAAAATTTTGATGGGCTTATCAGTCTTCTAGATTTTGAATTCGTCACTCGATCGCTTCTAGAGCCTTATCAAAGTCAGATTTTTCTTCTATAAAGCGGCTTTGATAAGAAGTAAACGAAGTTGAATGTTGGTAAAGTGGTTGATAAAATAACTCGGGGAGTTGTATCCCCACCGACTTAGTGAAGAGTGGAGATCATGATTATTTCAGTCTTATTCATAATATTAGAACTGGGGCATATGTTGATTTGAGACTAAACCAGCATACTTGGTTGGTTAAAATTATGAAATGTCGGGTTGGTGTTATCCGAAAAAGCGATCGGGGGGTAATGTGGATTACTATTAAAATTGAAAAAAATGTTGTTATAATCTATTTCACACAAACTGAGAAAAAAATAAAGAAAACAAACACAAACAAACAAACATAAAAAAAAAAATCTAATCTATTTTAGGGTAGACCTTAGATCAAAACGACTTCTAACTAGTTAGACTGTCCACGGGAGATATATTGCAGCAATATGACTACAAGTTAATCGGACAGGTAGGGGAAAGACCAGTGGGAGGTATCCGTACCTGAGCAAGGAGCTTAATTATGCAAAATCATTGTTCTTTAAGATTTCGTCTCTCAATCCCCAACCTTTGACACCGATTTAGCCTGAGTCAAACTCTAAAAACTTTCTCCTTAGGTCGATCTTCTATTGAGCTCGAGATGTACCTTAGGCCAATGTTTACTCAATTTTTGTTAGGTTGAATTAGTGAGTGGGGAGATGGTTTGTGGGCTAAGGAAGGGTAATGACTTCCCCACCTTATTTTGTTTAAGGCTATGCCCTCAATCATTTTGGTGCAAGTATACATGCATATAGCAGAAATAATATTCAATCAATATATATCACCCAAATGTGTTTCTTAAGCTACATGAAATGCACACATACCTTTTCTCCATCACTCTTCAACAGTAATATAAATCTAAATGAAATTTGACAAATGCCCTAATCAAAGTCTAAACCGTTTTTAGCATTTACATTCCACCAAGTTACTATAGAATTAAAAGTAGTTAGCAAAGTAAATTAATCAGGAAAACTAAATAGTACAGAGAGCTAACCTTCAAAAAACAACCTGCAATAAAGCAGACTAGTACTCCTTTCTACTTTGTCGTGCAAACACGGCATTGGCCATGTTTTCATGGCAAAAGATAGGTCCCCTGAGCTCTGCTTTCAAGAGCAGAGGCTCAGGTATGCTATATGTCCACTGCAACTATTAGTTTTCTAAAATCAGCCCCTGCACATAAAAGCAGAGAAGAAAGTTACACCATTAGTGAATTTAGAAAGAAACTTACCGTCACTCCCCAACAACGGCACCAAAATTTAATTGAGGCGAACATGTGCACAGAAAATATAGCAGTTTAGAAATGTAGAATGAAATGTGCTAAGTTGTTCAATTCTATCGCTATAGTAAGTGGTTATGTGGAACATGATCCACAAGGAGGGACTGCGATGAAAGTGTTTAGTAATTCTTTTTAAGTTTACCAAATACTAGTTAAAATATTTCTTTTCAGTTTTAAATAAAAGAAAAAGAAAAGAGTTAAGTTAGGAAAGTAAAATCAAGAAGAAGAAAATTTGTTCGTATTTTTACTTTATGTTAAAAGAGAAAGAAATAAAGAAAGTGTTTTGAAGATGTATTTTAAACTAATAAATGAATGGAAAGAAATAAAAGCTTACTTACCTCTTTGGTTGATTACTTATCTTGGATCATTGGCGAAGGCTTACCTTACTTTAGAGGCAATTATCGCACTGATTAGTATCCAATTTTGCATCTACATATCGTATTTCCCACCGAGTATGAATAAAACATCGCTTCTGAACCATGTTTTGATTTATTTTGCGGATAATAAGAGTTCAAGGGTAAAGTAGGAATAAGAACCTAATTAAACCCAATTTCAGATAATTAAATCACAATTTTTGGAGACCAAGTTAGAGAGCTTCTAGAAGATACATGATCTAAAAATTGGGGGTGAATCTGAAGAAATACAGGTCCAATTTACCCAAAACTAGAGATATATAGAAGCATCTCAAAGCTCGATGAATCACCGGAGCGAAACGAGGGACCTAAGTCCTGGGTGTTATCGTAGAACCACGGCAAATGCCGCTGCTCCGTGACAGTTTATGGGCCCACATGTCGATCTTCAACGCATGGCCTCGTCTCGTCTTTTAGAATGCTCATATGCTATAAATATGCATGTTTTGGGCCAGAAATGAGGTTAGAGAGTTGTAGAATAAGGTTTCTTCTCTTTAGTGTAGATTAATGTAGTGTTTCTTTTTTTATAATTTTTTTGCTTTAGATCGTGTATTAGGGTAGAGTTGATTCAGGAGAGAAAGAGAGAGATTGATGTAATAGAGTCACAATCTATGAAAGCTTTCTCTTTTCTTTTTCATGATTTATTTTGCAGCCTCTAACATGTCTACTAGCTAATTTTTATTTCATGGCAATCTAACTATTAACCACTAATCATCTAACCTCTTACTTGATAATCCATATGAATCTAATTGCCTTTACAAGGTCTTGATCTTGCAGAGTCATTGATGGCTCATGATGATGGATTCTAATATCTAACTTACTAACAGGCTAACTCTCTTATGTCATGATTGGTTCTAATAAATTTGATGATCTAAAGTTTGCATTAGCTTGCTCTTTATGCAAGTTTAAATATGAAGAACCATCTCATGTTGTCATACTTTGAAACATCTCTTGAAGAAGCCAAGGATTAGTGATAACCAAGAATCCATGTGAAGCAACTATCACTAAGAGGTTAGCATAATTAGTGGAGTACTCACTAGTTAGTAGCCATGAATTTTCTTCTCTTTTTACATTATTTTAAAAATCAATTTCAAAACTCTTTTATCATTTTCTAAACGATGTTTTCATCACCTTCTTAGTTCACTATTGCTTTCATCTTCTTCACCACAAGTTCTTCTCTTTTTAATTTTTCAAATCACTTCACCACACTTTTACTTTGTGTTTTACTTTGCTTCTTTCTTGTTTTACTTCGTTACTACTTTCTTGTTTTCCTTTACCGATTCCAAAACCACTTCTTTATAACTCTCACATCGTCGATTTCTCCTCCTTCTCTACCTATCACTTCTAGTTTTCTTTTCTTTTTCTTTTTTTTTTCTTTAACAAAGAAGAACTTATTAACAATCCAATGTGAACACAAACTATTAATGATTCTATCGCCTCCCGTCCATGTGGATTCGACCCATATAGCCTATATGATATAACGAAAGTATCAAGGAAGCCAAAGCACCATACTTAAAATACTGATTTAAAAATACATGTTTTCGTGCACGCTTAACCTCTGATCAATAACCTATAAGATTGAACTTAGTCTTCGTCCACATTACATCATTAAGACGAAAAAACATGAAATGATATGAACACTTAAGAGGAGGAATCCATTATCATGAGCTATTGGTGGCACTCGCAAAGGCAAGGCAATTCCGATGCTACTAGATTTACTTGAATTAAATAATTAAACACAAATATGAGCAAAAGTAAAAAAGAAGAAGAATTAAATAAGAATGTAACTTTGATTAAAATAGAGTAATAATAAAAGAAAGAAGGAAACTTACACTGGTATCACTCTCAATACAATTCTTCTCTTTCTCTCATAAAACTTTGCTTTGATCTCAGTTACATAAAGAAAAAAGAAAAATTACATAAAGAAAAACAAAAATCTAAGTTAAACTACAAGCCTAATCTCTATTCTCTACAAGAGTGATGCCTTTTAGCCTTCTCCATATGGTGGTATTTACAGAAGAAACAGGGAGGGGAGAGCGCGCTTGACGATGTGATCAAATTGCTAGCCCAATAGAGAAGATCTTCTGCTAAGATTGGAGATAAGGTTAGAGATATGCATAAAATTGCTTGCCCAAAAGAAAAGATTTTCTAATAAGATTGGTGATAAGGTTGAAGATATAGACAAAATCACTTGTCTAATAGAAAAAATCTTCTGATAAGATTAGAGATAAATATTTGTTTATCCCTTGATCTTAAGTTAGATTGTGTCTTATCTCTCTAAATCTTCTTAATAAAATCCCAATCCTTTAAATGTCCATGTGTATATTGATAGGGTTACCTTTGAATTTCTGGATTTGCCTCTATCCTCGTTTTCTCATTGATTTTTCAAGCTAACCAAATAGATCCATATAAATTGGATTTAACTAGAATTTATTTGGTATTATCTTTTCTTCCTCCATTAATAATCACCCTACACAGTTTAGATATTAAGACAAATGAATTGTAGAGTTTATTACAAGATAAATGTAGGAAGTAATAATAGATAATGCAATATATACGTGCACAATCAAGATTCTTCTTTTATAAAAGTTGATGTGTTTCAAAATCTTTCTTGGATCAAAGTAAGTGTAAGCACAACATCAAGTATATATAAATAAACTATAATATCAATGTGAGATATAAACAATAGTAGACTTAAGTTGAGAGAGCCAAATGCAAATACGAGGATATATTTCGAGGTTTGACCCCCACCGAGAAAGATTTCCACTATCTTCACAAAGGACTCCAGAAAGGAAACAATCCCCTACACAAGAGGAGGACAGAAAGTCAATGAACCTCTACACAAGAGGTGGGTACAAAGCCAAGACACAAAGCCAAATACACCTCTACACAAGAGAGAAGCAAAAATAATTGAAAGTAACAACATTTGATGATCACAAAGATCACAAACTAGAAATCTCATAACACAAGATCCTAAAGGATAAATTTGGAGATGAAAGCTCAAGCTTGTGAGAAAACAATAAATTTAGAAATGAAGCTGAAAATACTTGAGAAAACTTTTTTGAAGATATGGAAACTTGAAACTCAAAACATGTATTTTCCAAAAACTTTTTTTCTTGATTTTCAAAACTTTACCAAAACTCTAAACACAAATTTTAAAAAACTTGTAGAAATCTTATCAAAATCTTATCGAGAACTCTTAACTATGACCCCTATTTATAGAAATAAAGTAGAAATGATTAGAGAGTAAACCCAAGTTCTAAAATATTGATTAAACCCAAATAAAGTAAAATATATCCATTTGAAAATAAGACAAAATCATTTAAAATCAAAACTATCCGTTTCTAGCATTTTGTTAGAGGTCGGTTGACCAGTCGGTCGACCGCCAATGACTATAAAAGTAGCCATTGTAGCTAGCGGTTAACCGCTCGGTCGACCAAGCTCAAATAGAGAGCTCAGCTCTATAGCTATCGACGGTACTCAGAAACAGAGAGCATTGCACTTTCTGCGACCAGTCGGTTGACCAACATGCACAGCTCTGCGTGTGTATAAGCATGTGCATATCTGGTCGACCTAGTGGACGACCGGACTCAGCCCAAATTCTAATTTTCGTTGTATTTTTAAAACTCTTTTAAAATCCTAATAAATCTCTGTAAATTCTACAAAAATAAGTTCATATAATTATACTAGAGAACCAATATATGTGATCAAAAATCAACATATATTACAGATATGTGAACTTATTTTTGAGATAGAATTACAATCTTGAAATATAAACTATATTAAAAATTATTTTCCCAAAAATTAAACTTAAATGGAAAATCAAGTTTTTCCAAAACTTTATAAATACACAAGCAAGTTTCTCAAACTCTTCAAAGCACCAATGTGTATGAATAAAATTCAATACATATATAAAATAATATGAACATGTTTTGGAGAAAATTTATTTATGAAATCAAAAACATATTCTAGTTAAATCGAAATGGGTTAAACTGATCTTGAAAACCAATATTAAACTTTTATGTATGTGTGAGCTAGCGCAATGAAAAATAATTTATACTTTACATAAATCTAGGCATTCTTACAGCTAGAATCTTCTTCTTGATGTGATCGTTCTCTTCTCTTGACTCGATCCAAAAATGATTCATTCGAGTTAGACTCTTTTTTGAGCACTTGATGTGATTTTTATCCTTAAGCTCTTGAATCAACACGTGTTAGCTTGAAGAAACTAAACTCTAACTAAAATCTTAATTGAATATCTAAAACTTAATAAACACAAAATCATTAGTACTATAACTACATGAGTTAATCATCATTAAAATTAGAGTAATAAGACTTTGGGCCAACATAACTACATTTTCTGAGATTCTCGAAAATGATCTTAACATTTTTTTCTCCTGCTTACTCACTTTGGATGCATAAAGCAATTGTCGTTAATCGAGTTAGTAGTCTAAAAAATGGTAAATTCTTTTATGGATAAAATTACCTTTGTCTTTTACACACAAGTAGATTGCTGCTCTTTCAGTTGCTCTTAGAATTCTCATCCAAAATTCCAAAAAATTTCAATTGGCTGCTTCTTTGATGATCTTTGATTTAGGAATGCGTTGCTCATCACACCTAGAACTAGCCAGCTCCAAAGGAGAGATCTCCACTTACCATTTTGATTTGGCATGTAATCGAGCCTTCCCTTCATAACTAGTTTTATGAATAACATCGGTGTCATTCTTAAATATGCTAAAGTAGTAGTAGTTGTGTTAGGATTGTAACTAGAATACATCTTGAAGGTAGATGAAGCTTCAGAGATCAAGAATGGATAGCTTTGTATAGTTGTGCACAGGCTAGTTAGCTGATAGTAAAAGGTAGTCGACTAATGAAGAATTAGTAGACTAATGGCATCTCAGGAGTTGACTAATGGCGTAAATTAAGAGTGGGTACACCTGAGTAGTCAACTGCATAGTTGACTAATGACATGATTAATTGACTAATTATCTGGATTAGTCGACTAATTGACATGTTGGCAGTTTTCTTTTCAGGTTCTGTTTTCAGTTTTAGTTGGATTCGAGTTTTCTTTTCCTCTGGGATGATGTTGTTCGTATTGACAGATTTTATGTAGGACTAGGATAATCCTATGGTCTATAAATATCCCCTTGGTAGCCTTCAATGTAATGAGAGAAAAATAAGAAAAAAGTGAGAGATTTGTGAGAGAAGTTTTAACCATAAGGGTTCGTTGTTCTAGGCAGTCACCAAAGGGCTTATAATCTTTTAGCTAGAGGTGTAAGTATTTCTTATTGTACTCTCTCAAAGTTTAATAAAGTTTCTCTCTTTCTCTCATGGACGTACACATGATCTCTTTGATTGTTAGAATCACGTTAAATTGTGTGTTGGCTTTCTCTACTTTGAAATATCTTATCTTTCTTCTTATCGTTGCACGATGATCTTATCTTTTCGCTATGACGATCCACAACAACTAGTATCAAAGCATATCAACCCAGTTGTTGTAATAATTGGTATCAAAGAAAGGTCAACATGAAGATGTCTGCAATCAAATTCGATATTCAGTAATTTGATGGTGTCATCAATTTCAGTAGGTGATAGATTAGGATGAATATCATCCTGACCGAGAGTGGGTATAAGAAAGCATTATTTATGAAGGAGAAAAAGCTTAAAAACAACATCCTCACTATGGGAGCGACTTCAAAACTATTATCTAAAGAAGTCATTGGCAAATCAGTTGATTCTGAAGCAGTGTCTCTTTCTTCTCCACATGCATGAAGGTACACCTATCAAGTCTCACATTGTAGAAATTTTCTCTATTATCAATAAATTAGATAAGATAGAGGTTAAGATAGAAGATGAGGATCAAGCACTTCTATTACTATGTTCTTTACCTTCTTCATATAAGAGCTATAGGAAAGCTATTATCTATGAAGGCAAATCAACTATCACTGTCGAGAGGTTAAGGAGAATCTGCTCAATAAGGACAAAACTGACAACTAGTTGACGGGTAAGTCTAATCGCATAATTCTAGGCAAGCTCACTTTACAAAAAAAAGAGTAATAATAGAAGTTCGATGCATAACCCAAAATGCAAGAATTTGTTGTGCAACTGGTGTCATAAGAAGGGGCACATTAGAGCTGATTGTTGAACTCGCAAGAAAGAATAACAAGATGCTAATGCCACTGAACTGACTGAAGGAGATGAAAATAAGTGTGACATTCTATCTGTTATAGACAGATAGATCAGTAACGAAGATTCATGGATTATTGAGTCTGGATGTTCACAACATATCCGTTCTGATAGGGCAGTGTTCTCCTCATTCATTCACTTCAGTTCAAGGCGAAAAGGTCTTCATGGAGAATTCTGCTATGAGTAGGTGATAGGGAAAGAAACAATCCAATTTTGTTCTTATGACGGATGCATCACTACTCTTCAAGACGTTCATCTTGTTCCCGAATCAAGGTAAAATCTCATCTCTCTTAGAGCCCTACATAGAGAAGGGTTTAAGTTTAGTATTGAAGGTAATCTTATGAAAGTTCCCAAAGATGCCAAAGTAAAATTTCAGGTCTAATGTGTCTACAATGTTTACATATTTCAAAATTCAAAGGTTATAGTTGGTGGATTACAGTTATCCTCGACTTCAAAATCAGAGGTTATGAAACAATCAGAGACTACGATGGCTTCGAACTCGGATGTTCAGTTTTACTCTGAAGGCAAATTGGGACCAGGCGCCAGCACACAACAAGAAAGTTCTGATAATAACTCTTGTGTTGGAGTAAATTCCCATAAATCCTGCATGGATCGAGCATTTGGTGATCAAGTTCAAGTCAGGACTGAACTTGTTCTATCTAATCAAGTTGTGAACTCTCTGAGGGGGTTCTGTAGAGAGGGAGTGAGGGGGTTATAGAGAGAGGGAGTGAGATGAAAATGAAGTCAAGAATTATTGAAGTGCATTGATGTTAGCACATAGAGTATGGTGGCAATTCTCTGACTTGGACATATTCAAGTCTAGGGGGAGATCGTTAGGATTGTGACTGGAATATATTATGAAGGTAGACGAAGCTTCAGAGATCAAGAACAAACAACTTTGCATAGTTGGTGCGCATGCTACTCGACTCATAGCCAAGGATAGTCGACTAAAGAAGAATTAGTCGAGTAGTGGGACAAATAGAGAGTGAGTACATCTCAGTAGTTGACTATACAGTCGACTCATAGCAGGATTAGTTGACTAATTATCTAGTCTAATTGACTAATTGACATGTTGGCAGTTTTTTTTCAGGTTTTGTTTTAAGTTCTTTTTGGATTCGAGTTTTCTATATCTTTGAGACGGTGTTGTTCGTATTGATAGAGTTTGTGTAGGATTAGGATGATCTTATAGTCTATAAATAACCCTTTGGGGTGACTTCAATGTATTGAGAGAAAATAAGGAAAAAGCGAGATATTCGTGAGAGAAGTTTTAGTCATAAGGGTTCGTTGTTCTAAGCGGCCATCAAATGACTCATAATCTTCTTAGTGAATGGTGTAAGTGTTTCTTATTATATTTTATCAAAATTTAATTAAAGTTTCCCCTTTCTCCCATGAACGTTCACATGATCTGTTTGATGACGGAATCACGTTAAATTATGTGTTAGCATTCTCTACTTCAAAATATCTTATGTCTTCTTCTTATTGTTATCTGATGATCCTGTCTTTTCGCTACGGTGATCCGCAACAACTGGTATCAAAGCATATTAGCCCAGTTCATTGCAACAAGTGACTGATTCTGTATGTTAGCCATCGGATTATTATCATTGTAATTGTGTTTATTTTTAATCATGGATGTCATAGATGAGATCCACGCCCTAGATCCAATGGTAAACATTGTATCTTGGAATTTGGTAGTAAAGACATTATGGAAATGGTCTATATTTGGAGAGCATATGACTACGATAAGTTGTAGCTTAAGCTCGTCTTGTTGCAGTAATAGTGTAAAGGAAGGAGGGTTGGACTCCAACAAAGAAGGATAGAAATACCTTTTTAGGGTTTCCTTTAGTCTTTGGTTTTTATTGTTACCATCAGCATTATGATACCAAATGTTACTAGTTCTACTATTCTAATTGTTCCATTAAGAATTAGCTCCACTCTGGAATTATCAACCTCTTCAGCTAATGTATTGATCTGGCCAATGTTTTGTTGGAAAATGCCGATTTAAACCATCGCAGGAATCTTCATCTCTAATATAAGCAAAATTAAGGCACATCTTAAGGAAAAACACCCTTTGATTGTGGGGTCAATATCGCATAACCGAATCCACATATTGATTCTCTGACATACTAAGTCCTGAATTTGAATATAGGTCTCTTCATTGGGTACCATAGTGTATGAAGTCCTCATTAGGTCGCATCTTGACGTTCTAATGATCGATAATTCTCTGCATGTACTAGAGTTATTGTTGAAATGCAAGTGGAAGAGGTCAATTATTTTATTGAACTTTCCCGTAGTTGTTGAACCACTTGAGGGCAACATCTGACTAGCGAGCACAATTAAGTGGATGATTAGTCCTGATTGACTGATATAAGGGAAAGATACTCAATCAATCGTTTGGATTTCAGTCTCCTTTTCCACGTGAGAATCTTTGGATATTTGATGCTTGGAGGTAAAGGAAAAATTCATACAAGAATCAAAGAACGATTTTTGCTAGTGATACACTTTGATTCCTACATGTTCTTGAATGAGATCTAATACTATCTCTTATGCCTAACGCGTAGACCCAATTATTTGATGATGGTCTTGGTGATGGCATATGAAGAAAAGAAGTTGCACAAGTGATCACAATGCTAGTCCTACTTGATCTTTGATTAGTCTCTAATTTTGCATAATTTTCATCACATTCTCACATTTATTTGATAATAAATTCTGCAAATAATACCTTACTTGCTTGATTTTAGGTTCATGGTGTGCAAATGAAGAAGAAGATCTAAATCACCATTTAATTGGTGATTAAAAGCCTATTATCATAGCCATTGACCTAGAGGAGCTGATTCTGTCAAAATCAAGGGTCAGAAATCAGAAACTGGCAACATCACCTGATATGGGACCAACTAGCCTCGTGCGGACCACCGCAAGGCCGCGAAAACGCGGCCTGGGCCGCGTTCCCGCGGCCGTACGGCCACGGCGAGCACGCCGCTTCGGGCCAAGGTTTGTCCCCTGGCCCCCTGTTCCCCTGGTGTCGATAAATACCCCCCTTGGGTTCCAGAGTTGAAGATATATAGAGTTTAGGGTAGTTTTTCATTCCATGTTATAGTTTAGTTTAGGTTAGGTTAGTTCTTCTTCTTCCCCATTGTATTTTTCATTTTGTTTTAGATCTTGTATTAGGAGAAAGAGTGCTACATGAGTGGAATGCAAGAGTACTTGTAATAGAAGGTGATAAGCTATGAAAGGTGCTCTCTTTACCTCTCTTTGTTTTCTATCTAACTTCTTTTACATGTGTAGCTAATCTTTTCTCTCTTGGCACTAACTACTAACCACCAACTAGTTTAACTTCTTTTATGATAATCCACATGAATCTAATAGCCTCGTTTTAGCCTTGCTCTTGCAAGAGCCATTGATGGCTCATGATGATGGATCTAACACTCTAACTTCCTAACCACTAACAAGCTAACATTACTTTACTTCATGCTTGATCTTATCGGGTTTTGATGATTTAAGTGTAGCTTGCACTTGCTTGTTGAGTTGAGTTGTGATGAGCTACATGTGGGTCATACTTTGTATAGCTCTTGAACCAAGGACTAGTGATGGCCAATGATACATGTGAGGCAACTATCACTAAGAGGTTAGCATGTTGGTGGAGTCATTAGTAGTTAGTAGCCATGAGTTTTCTTTCTTTTCACTTTGTTTTAGAAATATATCCAAAATCACAAACATATTCTTTTCTATGTTTCCCACTTCTTTATGTTTCATCGTACTTCTCTTTTCATTCTTTGTTTTCTTTTCTTTTCATTCTTTCAAACTTTGAAGAACTTTTAACAAACACGTGAATCAACCGGTAAAGCTTCTATCGCCTCCCATCCTTGTGGATTCGACTCATTTTAACCTCTATGCTATAACGGAAGTATCGAGGAAGCCAAAGCACACACACTTTAAATCTTGATTTCAAAACATACACTTTTTGTGCGCGGTTTTTCCCCGATCAAATTTTGGCGCCGTTGCTGGGATGGGAACGGTTTAATTTCACAAGTTTGTTAACTTTTCTTTTTTGTTTTTTGGTATGCAGGTTAAATTTTAGCATTGCAGAAGTTCACACTTGCTCAAGTGTGATCGGGTAACTTCTTGTACATTCATATACTCTGCTGCTAATTTTTGTTGTACACTGTAAATAATTTTAAGAAGTAAAATACAGAAATTAGATGCTTTAAAACGGTTTAGACATTTGCATCTAGGCACGTATCAATTTTCATTCTAATATACTGTATTTTATTCTTATGTTGTTGTGATATTGATAGGAGGTGTACATATGGCATTGCATATAGTATAGGATAAACACTTTAGTGATTACTCGCTTTTTTGTGTTCATGCTTGTCTATATTGCACACTTGCACAAATTTAACTTAAGGGCAAATCCCAATACAAGATAAGGTAGGGAAGTCATTACCCTCCCTTATCCCAAAAATCACCTCCCCACTCACACAACCCAAGCCTAAATAAAACTTGCTAGACATTGGCCCCTAGGGACATCTGGACTCATTTAGGAGATTGACCTATGGGGAAAGTTGTTAGAAGTTGACTCTTGTCAAATCGGTGTCTAAGGTTGGGGATTAAGAGGCGAAACCTCGAAGAACAGTGGTTTGGCATAATTAGGCCCGTTGCTTTGGCACGGATACCTCCCACTGATCTTGCCCCTACCTGGCCGATTAACTCGTGGTCAGCGTCCTACAATATACCCTCCGTGGATAGTCTAACCAGTGAGGAGTCGTCTAGGTCTAAGTCAACCGTAGCATAGGCTTGTTTTCTTTTTCTTTGTTTGTTTGTTTGCTTGTTTATTTGTTTTCTTTTTTTTTTATACTGTGATATAGATTTTAACAACAATAATTCTTTCAATCATAATATGAATCCATATTTCACTTCGACCTCATTTGACTCGGATAATTCCAATCCGGCTATGTACAATATGAACCAACCATATGTGCCAAGTTGGGATTATTTGACTCAATATGACCCATATCCTCAACCTTATGACTATAATTTTCAACATAATTTTCACTCTTCACAGAGTCAATGGGGATTCACCTCCCCTGAGTCAAACTTTCAACCGCCTTGTCCACAATTTTCACAAAGTTCATTCCCCAATTTTGGTTCATATATTCCTTTTCCTGTTTCACTACCCGAAGAAAAATCTGATTTGGAAAGGAGTATAGAAGAGTCCCTACAACAAATGCAAAATTTACTCAATTCATAATCCTTCCCATATCAAACTCCACATACTCCTTTTCTAGAGCATCCAATTGAAGAAGAATCTGAGCTAGAAAAGCATTTGAAAATCCTTTGTGATAAAATGCAAAACATGTTGGACTCATCATCTCAATCACATTTTCAAGAGTCCTACTCATCTTTTTCAGTATCACCTATTCAAAATGAACAATTATCAATACTAGACTTGAGTATAGAACCCTTGCAGAAGTCCGAGCAGCAATCAAAAAATCCAATGGACTCACAATTTCACCATAATTTCCAAAATCGACTTCCATACTCATCTTTTCACGAAGAACCAATTGCAAAGAGTATGGAAGACATGATTCCAAATCCAAATTCTATTACCCGGCCTATTAGTAGGTTAGACTCACTCATGAGCGAATTGATCAATGAGAGCGAGAAAAGTCTTTCTTGTCAACCTTTGACCGATCCTTATATCCTTAACTCTACTGATTGGACCCAAGAATCATGTCATTTTGGGAATCTAGATTCAATTTCAGAACACACATTTAAACTTGACCACACTCCAAGTTATGAAAGTCGCCTGGACATTCTGGCAAGTTATCCCTTTCCTGAAATTGAAATCGAACCTAACAGTGATCCTGAACCTCAAGTTGGCGTTTCCTTTTTACTTTTTGATTCAATAATGACCCCAGTATCTTTATCAGTTTTTTTTCTCTATTCCAGAGTCAACATTGAATCCTATACCAGTACACCATGAAATGGAATCACCAATCTCTTATGATCACACTTCATTAATGGGGACAGTGTGTGAACATCAATTCTTTGGTCTGAACCCTATTTTTGAACCAATTTTGACTCTCATTGTTGACCCTCGACTTGATCTGAGTCAACTTCCCGAGTTGGTATCAGTTTTTGTTCCTATTCTATTTGAGTCCAAATCAATCATCTCTCAAAATCACACTTCATTATTGGACAAGAATGTTGAAGAAAATGACTCAATAATTATTTTTGAAAATTGAAAATTAGATGGGGATAATTTTTTAAATAAAATCATTCATTCAATCAACATTTTATAGGGTCATATTAAAGAGGTCATTGGTGGGTTCCTGCACGATCCACGCTATTTTGATTGGGTAGCAACGCTTGACCCAATCAGACACCACCGGAGCCACCCCCTTGAGGAAATCTTCCTTCCCTCTCCATTTGTTTCATGTATTTACACATTCACGATGCATTGAGGACCATGCATGAGATAAGTGTGGGGGAGGGTTTCTAACGTAGTTAGTTTTATATTTTTCTTTCTTTTACACTTCTTTTTAAATAAAAAAACTTTTATATAAAAACTTTTCTTTTCTTTTTACAAAACTTTTTGAAACAAGAGAAATAGTTTTTGATTTATTTTTAAGAAAATTAAGATTATCTTAGGAATTCGGAAGACCTCAAATTATGAAATTTTAAACTGAGTCAAAATAATAGATCTCGTCTAAATTATAGGATAAGAAAGTAAGATTGAAAAGATAATTTGATCTTGAATTTTTTGCCTTAGATTTATGCACTCCACACTTACACAATTTTTGGATTGAAACAAAGACTGACAATGCCATAAAAATATATATATTAAAAAATTATGTAAATAAAAATTACTTATTGAAGTTGGGTAATTATGCCTAAGGAAGCATGATTATTCATACCTAAAATGGTGGATAAAAATAAAATAACCCCTTTAGTTTTGTGGCCTTATTTACTCGAGTCCTTAAGTCCGAGGGATGTTTTCTCATCTGATGCCCTAAGACCATCTGGTTTGGGAGTCACCGGCTAAAGGCTCACTACCTGGGTAAATAAGAAAGCTTAAGAAAACTAAGGGAAGAAAAAATATATAAAAAATAATATATAAATGGCACGAAAGTTTGAGTCGATATCCCAAAAATCTTCACAGTTCACAAAGTGCATATTTTTTTCTAAGAATTTTATGAAAGATCAAAGAGTCAATTCAATTTTAAATTCTTACATTTAATTTATAAGAAGATTTTTTGTATTTTGACTTAATTTGAGAAAGAAAAATTTCTGGTTAATCTTTGACCTTGGATCACTTATACTTACACAAAAATACTTTCACTTTTATCTATTTCAAATGCGTTTTAAAAATACTAACATTGATTTCTTTCTTTATGAATTTTGTGGGTGTAATCCGCTAAAAACCCTTAGGAGACAAAACTCCTCCTCTAGAGGAAGCCTAGAGGTTTAACGGCTTGTTGCACATGCGCTCAGTGCAATCGCGTCACCTGCGAAAGTGGTGAAATAATTTCCTTAGTTTTTTTTTGTTTTGCTCGGGACGAGCAAAAGATAAGTGTGGGGGTGTGATTAGTCTCTAATTTTGCATAATTTTCATCACATTCTCACATTTATTTGATAATAAATTCTGCTAATAATACCTTACTTGTTGATCCTAGGTTCATGGTGTGCAAATGAAGAAGAAGATCTAAATCACCATTTAATTGGTGATTAAAAGCCTATTATCATAGCCATTGACCTAGAGGAGCTGATTCTGTCAAAAACAGGGGTCAGAAATCAGAAACTGGCAACATCACCTGACAGGGGACCAACCGGGCAGCGCGCGGCTCAAAGCGCCACGCACGCGGCCACCGTATGGCCGCGGCGTGCGCGCCGCTTCGGGCCAGGGTTTGTCCCCTGGCCCCCTGTTCCCCTAGTGTCTATAAATACCCCCTTGGGTTCCAGAGTTGAAGATATACAGGGTTTAAGGTAGTTTTTCATTCCATGTTGTAGTTTAGTTTAGGTTAGGTTAGTTCTTCTTCTTCCCCATTGTATTTTCCATTTTATTTTAGATCTTGTATTAGGAGAAAGAGTGATACATGAGTGGAATGCAAGAGTACTTGTAATAGAAGGTGAAAAGCTATGAAAGATGCTCTCTTTACCTCTCTTTGTTTTCTATCTAACTTCTTTTACATGTGTAGCTAATCTTTTCTCTCTTGGCACTAACTACTAACCACCAACTAGTTTAACTTCTTTTATGATAATCCACATGAATCTAATAGCCTCGTTTTGGCCTTGCTCTTGCAAGAGCCATTGATGGCTCATGATGATGGATCTAACACTCTAACTTCCTAACCACTAACAAGCTAACATTACTTTACTTCATGCTTGCTCTTATCGGGTTTTGATGATCGAAGTGTAGCTTGCACTTGTTTGTTGAGTTGGGTTGTGATGAGTTACATATGGGTCATACTTTGAATAGCTCTTGAACCAAGGACTAGTGATGGCCAATGATACGTGTGAGGCAACTATCACTAAGAGGTTAGCATGTTGGTGGAGTCATTAATAGTTAGTAGCCATCGGTTTTCTTTCTTTTTCACTTTGTTTTAGAAATATATCCAAAAATCACAAACATATTCTTTTTTATGTTTCCCACTTCTTTGTGCTTCACCGTACTTCTCTTTTCATTCTTTGTTTTCTTTTCTTTTCATTCTTTCAAACTTTGAAGAACTTTTAACAAACACGTAAATCAACCGGTAAAGCTTCTATCGCCTCCCGTCCTTATGAATTCGACTCGTTTTAGCCTTTATGCTATAACAGAAGTATCAAGGAAGCCAAAGCGCACACACTTTAAATCTTGATTTCAAAACATACACTTTTTGTGCGCGGTTTCCCCCGATCAATCTTATATAGGAGTCTAGCAAAACAAAAATTAGGAAGTAGGTGGGTTCCCCATTCCATGTAAACACTCTCCCACTTATCAAAAACTAGTTTCTAGTTTACCTTGCAATACAAACAAAAAATTCAGGGGGATTAGAAAAGTGTGCAGTAAACTAATTCTAAAAGCCAAAAATATATTGCACTAAAGAAACATGAAAACTTACAAATGGGGATGCCTATCAGGGTTAGAAATACAAAAAAGACAAGGTTCCTACCATCTAATGCAATATACAAGATAAGATGAATCTAATGCATAAGCTATAATAATTAAAATTGAACCAGATTAAGCTATAGAAAGGAAGAATAAAATTATTGAAAGAATTTAAAGGTGACGATTAAATAAAGATTTGTTGATCCGCTAGCTTAACGGTCTCCCTTGACCAAAAATTCTTTATTTTTAGACTCTTGTGAAAAATTCTAAGTCTTCATATCTGACTTCGTACTCCCCGCGAACTTGATTAACGATGAGCTTTGAGTCAACATATGCTTCGAGATATTTAATGCCAATCTCATTGGCAATTTTCATCCCGATCAAGAGAGCATTGTATTCCGCTACATTTTTAGAAAATGGCTCAATTAATAAAAATGCACGAGGAATTACGTAGTTCTGTGGGGTGATAAGGACTACCCCCACTCTTGCTACGATATTTTCTCGCGGACCTGTTCTTGACGCACCGTCGAAGAAGAGTTATCACACCTGTCCTTCGAAAGATGTCTGAGTCAAGCAAACTTCAGCGACCTCGTCTGGAAGATCTTCATAAAATTTGGTCGCCCTAAGATCTGGATGCTCAACCACAAAATCTGCCACCGCCTGTCCCTTCACGGCTTTTTGCTATAGGAATTGCATCTCATATTGGCAGAGCATTATGACTCATTTTATCAATCGACCATTTAGTGATGACGGTTTTGTCATAAGAATAGATAAAGCCTAGGAATAGATCAACAAAGTGGGTTAAAGAAACACAAGAATTTGGAAAAGAAATCTAGAAAAATGATACGGGTCGATGGTAGTCAGCCATGTAGAATCCTGTGTATAGTAATCTCAACACTAGAAGGGGCGAATAGTGTTTTATAAATTAATTAAGAAGTATTAGTAACTTGAAAAGTAAAAAAATAATCAGATAAATAAAATCCAAAAGACAATAACAAACACAATAATTTTATCCTGGTTCAGTTTTCTTGAATTACATCCAGTTCCCAAGCAAACCGCATGAGATTTTCGTTACCCTTGATTTTGGTATCTACAAAATTAACACATGTACACTAATTGACAACCTCCTATGTTAATTCTGTACATCACTTCTTAAAATCAGAGAAGTCCTTCCTTGTACTGATTACAATTGCAAATATAAGCCTTGATTGTGAAGTACTAGTGATTTCTTGTAGTGGCTTATAAGGTTTCTCCATTGCTTTTGCCTAATAGATCATTTAGAAGTGGAACTAGGCAAAATGAGAGAGTTTAGAGTGTTTTTGACAGAATTCATTTAAAGTCAAGAAATAATGATTTGAATTGTGTCCAGAAGTTAGAGGAGTGCCTCTCAATTAATAGTAAATTTGATAACTATAAGCTTCAAGAAACAATGATTGAATTGTGTCCAGAAGTGAGAGGAGTGCCTCTCAATTTATAGTGAATTTGATAACTGTAAGCCAGTTATTTGAACACTCAAAATTCAAATATATAGTTGTTAGATGAGAAGAGTTAGGATTCAAAAGTTCAGAACATTCAACAGCTATAAAACTGTCAGAATAGTTAACTAGCAGGAGCATTAGTTGATTAGACAAGTGTTTGTTCAAACATATTAGTCGACTGGTAAAAATAATTAGTTGACTAGTCTAGCGACAGTTGAACTAGTTAGTCGACTAGTCAAGAACACTATTCCACTAGTCATGTTGACAGAGGATAGGCCATGTTACTGTTAAATCTCAGTAGTCGACTAGGAGATTTGATTAGTCGACTAGTCAAGTGAAACAAGTTTAGAGTATAATTTGTATGACATCAGTAGTCGACTGGGCCAAATATATAGTTGACTGCCCTGATACTTAGTCAACTAGCTAAGTCTGTTAGTTGGCTAACTTGTACATATTTTGTGCAAAAGTCAGCTAAACTTGGTTCTGAGTCTAGGATTGGTCTAACATAATAGGTCAACTAGTAGAGGATATTGGTCAACTACTAGGGTGTGTAGTGTGTGTCTATGCGTGTTCAAGGCTTTTACAAGATATCTAATAAAGATAAGACATTTTACAAATCTTCAGTATAATATATATCTTCAATCAAGTACTTCTATCTTGTATCTTCTGGTAGAAGTTGGTAGAAATCTTTTATATCAGTATCAGCTTGATTCTCATCGAGTAGCCTTGAAAACTGCACAAAAATATTAGCACATTATATACTGTTATCCTCAAAATAAAGAGTGATACATGATGAATTATTATGACCCAACATGCTCCTGTTTTTATGATGACAAACAAATAAAGAGTTTATGCAATATGAAATTTAAAATTAGTATTGCTCCCCCTGCATCAAAGCTTATTAGATAATATACACACAATACACATTAAACATTCTCCATAGTTTCTCCCCCTTTGCCATTAGTAAATAAAACATTGAGAAATGTTACAAAATTTTGTCATAGGGTTTCACAACAGGATTGATGATAAAGAATTAACATTAAATTAAAACACAGAGTTTGTCACAGAGTTATTACAAAACATACTACGAAACATTGAGTTATTACAATAATAAAACTTAAACAAAAAGTTTTTAAACATAGAAATAACAACTAAAACATATAAGAAATGCATCCATAAGCTTGTTCATGCATTGGATAGGGTGAAGGTGGTGGAAACTAGTTTTGCAAAATTTGAAGAATGGTTTATTGATCTTCATACATATGATGCATCCTGATAGACATGGATTCAAAATATTCCTTGAGAAGACCTTAGTTTTGGAGAAGAGAAGCTTGAGATTCAGGCATGAAAGCTTGTTATGATTTGAGTTTCATAACTTTAGCAGTAAGGGTGTTGTAATTTGCATCACTAAAATGTGGAGCAGATGAGAAAGATTGATATGGTTCAGTTGGTGGTTCTGTTGATAGTAGAGAAGTTGGTTATTGGGTAGAAGGTCCAGCTTGAAAAGAGGAGTGAGGTTGATCATCTATAAATTGAAGTTTCATTCTAAGGAGGACAGAATGATCAAACAACTTAAAATTCCTAATTATGTTAGACTCATTCTTAAGATCAACTTTGAATTTTTGAAATATATGAGTCAAGAAAGCACCAAATGGAAGGAATTATTGTGGTGCTTGATCATAGTATTGAACATGATTTTAGCCCAATTGATGTCAAGTCTTGCCATTACTGCATAGGCACAAGTCAAGAGATCTTGTGAGTAATAATGGAAACAACCAGCCTTGGAAATCATGTTATAAGCCAAAATTCTTTTTATGAGTTTAGGAATAGGTTTCAACTTATTGTTTTACATTTGTGATCCCTTATTGGGTAGGAAAATTTTAGAAAGAACATGATCATTATCCATCTTGATTTCATCCAAACGAAGACCTTTATAAGGAATATTAAGAATTTTACTATGATTTTTGGAGACAATTCAATTTTTTTCCCTTTACAAGAGTATTAAAAACACTGGAAATTTATTCTAGCATGAGTAGTAAGAGTTAAATTAACATAAAATAAAATAATGATGGATGGGTAATATGATGTTTTACCCTGCATAAAAAACAGAGTATAAAGCCCTGCTTGTTCAAAGAAAGAAGCAAGATTATATGAACAAAATCCAGGAAAATTAACAAATCTATTAGGACTAATTTCAAGTTTAGATAGTCTAACAAAATATGATAGTGATTCACGGTCTCTAACATAAATCTCCAAATTTTCAGATGAAGAGGATGGGTTCAATTTGGACTTCTTTGATCTAAACATGATTTAAATAGAAATGAATGAGATTGATTCTTACAAATCAAGTATAGATTGAAGACGATGGAGTAGATTACAGCCTGGTCAATTAGGAGTACTGCTGGACTGAAGAGACTAGTTGACTAGGGTTTCTGTCAGATCTAGACCGAAGAAGAAAATGAAGGTGTTACTGTTCTGAAAAGGGGGCAGATCTGATTTGGGATACTTTTTAGGGCACAAGCACTGTTGGAGAGAGATATCGGGGTGTTGATTCATCAAATATTAGATGTACGACTAGGATTAGATGTAAAATATATCGGGTATAAGTGGTATAAGTTAAATAAGTTGGGTTTGAAAGTAGATCTAATAACAAGAACTCAGAAACTGACAGTATTAGTCTACTGATATGTCAGACTGGTCAACTAATAAGCATTTTAAGTCGACTAATAATTCACTCACTGAGATTTATAAAAATTACAGTTCTTATATCATCATTAGTCGAATATGTAGTCGACTACTGATCATGTTAGTCGACTAATACGCAAGACAAGTCGACTAAACAACCAATAAATTATTACGATGTATATGAATTCCAAAACATATATAAACAATATTTAAATATCAAAAATAGAACAGATACCCATTTCTCTTCTTAAATTCACAAAAATATCATCTTTTAGTTGTTTAGTCAAGATATCAGCAATTTGTTTAGTGATAGATATAAAGTCTAAAGAGACATCACCCTTAAGAGCATAATCACGTAGAAAATAATGTTGAATATCAATGTGTTTTGTATGTGAGCGTTAAATAGGATTTTTAGATAGATTAATTGTACTAGTTTTGTCGCACATGATAAATGATGTAGAATACAAAATGCCATAGTCAATTAAATTCCGTTTCATCTATTAAACCTGTGCACATGCAACACTGGCAGCAATATATTATCCTTCATTTGTTGATAATGACACAGAGTTTTACTTTTTACTAAACCACGATACCAGTAAATGTCTCAAAAAGTGACAATACCACTAGTACTCATTCTATCAGATTTTCATCCAGCAAAATTAGGATCACTATTTGACATTAATTCAAATGTGCTTGATTTTAAATAAAATAAATCATAATCTACTGTATTTATAATGTATTTAAGAATATTTTTTACAGTCTTAAGATATGATTCTTTAGGATTAGACTGATATCTAGCATATAAACAAACATTTAACATAATATCTGATCTACTAGCAGTAATGTATAAGAGTGAACCAATTTTACCTCTGTATATCTTTTGAACAACACTCTTGACATGTTCATCTTTATCAAATAATGTAGTAGTGCTCATTGGAGTCATCTTGCTTTCAAAATTTTTCATGCCAAATCTTTTGAGAAGTTCATTTACATATTTGCTTTATTTTATGAATATGTCTCCTTTAATTTGCTTGACTTGAAGAACCAAAAAGAAGTTTAGTTCACCCATGTGACTAATTTCAAATTCTCTCTGCATGGTGTTTGAAAATTTTTGACAAAGATTTAGAACCAAATATTATATCTTCAATGTATATTTGAATAAGTAAGATAAATTGTTGATACATTTAATAAAAAGAGTGGAATCTACTTCACCAATATCCAAATTGAAATCCGAAAAAACTTTTGAGTCTATCATACAAGAACAAGGTGCTTGTTTAAAATCATATAAAGCCTTCTTTAATTTGAAAATATGATCAGAAAACTTTTCATGTTCAAAATAGAGAGGTTGCTTAACAAAAATAGTTTCTTTAATAAAATCATTTATTATATTTTTGACATCCATTTGATAAAGGTTAAAGTTCATAAAACATGCATAAGAAAGTAAAATGCGAATAGATTCAAGTCTAAATATGGAGCATAAGTTTTATCAAATCAATACATTGCTCTTGATGTAAATCTTGTACAACTAGTCAAGCCTTGTTTTTCACAACTTGTCATGATTCATCAAGCTTATTTTTGAACACCCATTTGGTGCCAATAATAGGATGATCAAGAGGTCATGGAACAAAATCCCAAACATTGTTACTACAAATTGAATCAACTTCTCTTGCATAGCAATAGTCAAAAATTTATCAATACATGCTTCTTTAATATTTTTAGGTTCAATAGAAGATATAAAAATAATATGAGTGATAAAATTCAATTTGGATCGAATTTGAATACCTTGTGAAATATCTCCAATAACCAAATCACGAAGATGATTTTTCACCTCAACAAAAAATTTTGATAAATCAGAAGAAATTTCATTTTTGTTAGAAATATCATTATTAGCATGAGATGTACCAATATTAGCATCAATAGGAGATATGTCAATAATATCATCATCAATACATTTATCATAAGAAGATTTAGGCAAAGATTCATCAAATGTAACATGCAAAGATTTTTCAATAGTAGGAATTCTTTTATTAAAAATTCTGTATGCTTTACTCCGCGTAGAATATCCAACAAAAATATCTTCATCGAATTTAGCATCAAACTTATTCGAAGATCTTTAATATTCAAAATAAAATATTTACAACAAAAAACTCTAAAATAAGAAATTTTTGGAATCTTATCCAAAATAATATATAACAAGTTTTGTTTAAAATAGGTCGAACAAGAACTCTATTTAAAACATAGCATGCTGTAGCAATTGATTCAGACCAAAAATATTTTAACAAGTTACTATCAATAAGTATGATTCTAGCATGCTCTTACTATGTCTTATTCTTCCTCTCAACAACATTATTTTTAGGAGAAAATCTAGAAAAAGTAAAATTATATATAATACCAAACTTATCACAGAAATTTACAAAAGATTCATTCTTAAATTCTCCTTATGATCACTTCTAAAGGTGAAAATAGTTAGAGACTTTTGATTTTGAATTCTCTTATAAAAATTTGAAAATCCATCAAAAGTATCATTTTTATTCTTATGAAACATAACCCATGTAAAACGAGAATAATCATCAACAATAACAAATACATTGAAGGACTTGGGGCACCATCCCAAAAGACTAGCCTTCTAGGTGGAGTTGCCTAAATCCTTATATACCCAAGATCATCCCCACGTCTAGCCGATGTTGGACTATTTATTCGACCCAAATCCCAACAATCTCCCCTCGAACAAAGAGTCTCCCTGCAAGCTCAACTATCTTCACATCGGAAGATCAAATGCTCCATCGAGATACAATTTTTTTTCCACGCGTGGTATCAGAGCTTCTCAGCAGTGTTCTTTATTGATTTAATAAGCTTCGACAAATTTGCCTACGTCCTCAGGGCAAGGATGAGAGAGTTCTTTATTGATTCAATAATCAATACAATATCATACATACATATGAAGAGGACTCTGCCCTTTTATTTATAGCCAAGGAGACCTAGAATAATTGAAAACCTCAATTGGACTCGTTTCCAATTCAGAACAGAAATCTGAAATCTAGAAGGATCCGTCTGTCAGTCGACCGGCCGGTCGACCGACCCAAGTCCCGGTCGACCGCGCCGGTCGACTGCTCTAACCCGAGAGTAAAGCCATGTTAGTCGATCGACCGTGCGGTCGACCGTTCTTCTTTTGCGGTCGACCGGGCGGTCGACCGTTATTGCCTGTGCATGTTGGTGCACACCGGTTGACCGACCGGCCACACTGGTAGCTGCTGTCGGTCAATATTGTCTTCGTCTTTGGCTACCTTGTCTTTGTCTTTAGCTACCTTTCTCTCTCTCTTCCCACAATTCTCTACCTCGGTGAAGATTTCTGAAATCTGAATCGAACTCAACATATGATCTGTCGACTCGAAAGTGGCTGCACCAGTGTGACTGCCTACGTACCCTGCCCAAGGGATATAGCCATCCGTAGTTCATCTAAAGGAGCTCCAACAAGCTCATGTGACAGGAAGAATATAGAGCAATGCTTTACAATGTGTAAATTTTACTCCTGGCACCACCTTGGTAAGCATATCGGTGGGATTCTCCGTTGTACGGATCTTCAGTAATTCAATATCACCAGCATCAAGAATCTCCCGAACAAAGTGGAACCTGACATCTACGTGCTTCGTCCTTACATGATATACCTGATTCTTTACTAAATAGATATCACTCATACTATCATAATTGATCTTCAGCAGATCTTGTTCAATCCCCAAGTCATCGAGCAACCCTTGAAGCCAAATTGCCTCCTTCATAGCCTTCGTCATGGCCAAGTACTCTGTAGTAGACAATGCAACGGTAGACCGTAGAATAGAACGCTAACTAACCGGTGCTTGAGATAATGTAAATACATACCCCGTTGTGGACCGGCGTTTGTCGAGGTCACCTACATAATCAGAGTCAACATATTCGATACATTCCTGCTTCCCTGTGGAATCCTTCTCGAATACCAATCCAACATTTATGGTACATTAAATGTATCGTAGAACCCACTTTACTGCCTCCCAATAACCCTATCTAGGATCATGCGTGTGTCTACTAATCATGAAGACAACTTGTGACAAATCTGATCATGTACACACCATTGCATACATCAGACTACCAACTGTGCTATCATATGGTACGCGAGTCATGTACTCACATTCTTCAACAGTTCTTGGAGAATAGTAGCATTTAACGTGAAATGAGGAGCCAGTAGAATACTTACAGATTTCGTATCCTTGTCGATGTTGAACCTCTGAAGTACCTTTCGTAAATACCCCTTTTGTGTCAAGCTCACTTTGCTACTCCTTCGGTCTCGTTCAAATTTCATGCCTAGCACCTTCTTTGCTTCACCAAGATCTTTCATCTCAAACTCAGAAGATAAGTCTTTTTTCAGTTCATCAATTGCGGATCTAGTTTTTGAAGCAATAAGCATATCATCTACATAAAATAGTAGATAGATATACTCTCCTGTAGGTAGCTTATTGTAATAGACATATGAGTCATAATACGTGTGTACCTCTTTCCTCTGATGAAGCTATCGAAATGCTTGTACCATTGTCTTGGAGATTGCTTTAATCCATACAGCGATTTCTTCAGCTTGCACACCTATTTTCTTTTCCTGCAGTTTTGAACCCTGTTGGCTGAGACAAATAGATCTCTTCATCCAGATCGCCATGGAGAAAAGCTGTCTTTACATCGAGTTGATCAAGGTCCAACTCGTACTATGCTACCAGAGCCAATAGGATGCGAATTGAAGAATGCTTTACAACCGGAGAAAATACCTCGTTGTAGTCAATTCCTTCTCTTTGTGCGTAGCCTTTTGCTATCAATCTGGCTTTGTAGTGCACCATATCTTCTTTTAGAGATCCCTACTTTTTTGCGTATACCCACTTACAGCCAATTGCCTTCTTTCCTTTAGCTAACTCTGTGAGTTCCCAAGTGTCATTTTTGTATAAAGAATTCATCTCTTCTTCCATGGCATCTTTTCACATTTTGGACTCTGAATTGATTTCAGCTTCCCTGTATGTAGACGGGATTGCCTCTTCAACGACCGAAAGAGCATAGGCGATAACCATATTTGTAGTGAGCTAACTTGGTTTACGCGTGTTCCTTCTTGGTCTTCTAACTGCACTGGATTCAAGAACATCACCCATGATCTGTTCTTGATCCTCATCATCATCAGCATATACTTCAGCTACTTGATCATTACCTTATGTCACCTTAGGCATGATCCTCAAAGATACTGAACTTTCTAGAGGTGGTGGATTAGCATCATTCTCCACCTTCTGCGATGCTTCTTTGGTCTTGACAATCTCCACCTGTCGAGAGATTTAGGCTTCCACATTAAAGCCTCATCAAATGTGACATCTCTGCTGAAAATAAATTTCATGTCCCTAAGAACCCAGATTTTGTAGCCTTTCATTCCTTTCTTGAATCCTACGGACAATCCCTTCTTTGCTCTTGGATCTAACTTATCTTCTTTAGCATGATAGTAGGCTGGACAACCAAATACCCTTAGCAAATCATAATCAGGAGCAATTTTTTCAGACCAAACCTCTAGAGGAGTTTTCCCTCCAATCGCAGATGAAGGCAACCTGTTGACAAGATAGCAAGCATATGCCAAAGCCTCAGCCCAAAAATTCTTCGATAATCCAGCATTAGATAACATACAACGGACCTTCTCTAGCAAGGGCCTATTCATCCTTTCTGCTACCCCGTTCTGTTACGGTATTTCCCTCATTGTGAAGTGCCTTTCTATGCCCTCATCACAAGATAGCTTAAGGAAAGGATCAGACCTATATTCTCCTCCATTATTTGAACGGAGGACCTTGATTTTCCTTCCTATATTTCTCTCCAAATTCCTTTTCCACTCCACAAATAATTCTAGGACTTCCCCTTTGTGCTTCATGGTATATACCCAACATTGTCTAGAATAATCATCAATGAAAGTCACAAAGTAATGGTTACCTCCAATTGATGCAGTCATGGTAGGTTCCCAAACATCGGTGTTGAACATAATTCAGAATCCCCTTGGTGCAATGAGTTGATGTGCCGAATTTCACCTTGGTCTTCTTTCTGATGACGCAATGTTCACAAAATTCCAGCTTGCAGGCTTCGACACCTTTCAATAATCCTTGTCTTGCAAGAGCTTTCCAAAACTTTTCACCTGCGTGTCCCAGCCTCATATGCCATAGCCTGGTTAAGTCATCATCTGAATCAGTAGAAGTCGCCACTTGCCCTGTAACAGTACTACCCTTCAAGTAGTAAAGATTGTTCTGACGGACGGCCTTCAGAACCACCATTGAGCCTTTGTTCATCTTGAAGACTCCATCCTTTATTGATACCATAAGACCTAATGTCTCTAAGGCTCCAACAAATATAAGGTTTCTCTTAAGTTGAAGTACATACCTCACTTCCTTCAGTTCTCGTATCATCCCATCGAATATCTTGATCTGGATTGTTCCTACACCTTCTGATAGGTAGTAAAAAGTTCATATTTATTATCACATTTATCATCATATTTCTCTATTTATTCTTTTATTAGGCACTACTACTAATGTTTTATTGTTTAATGTGTGCAGGCCTTGAGTAATTAAAAAAATAAATAAATGAAGCCTAATTAAAGCCCAAAAAATTCACAAGCCCACATGCAACATTAATCGTAGTAATTTAAAAGTTTCTACCTTATCTAACCTAATCTAAATTTGGATTTTAAAATCTAAGGGAGGAAGAGGAAGGATAAAATAGAACTCCTAATTGCTAAAGAGAAGGATAAAGTGGGACTCTTGCTATTCAAATCTAGAGGAGAAAAAAGATATAACAAGATGAATCATCATTCTAATTAAGGATAGAGATGGACTTCTATTTAACCAAGTTGCTTGCACCACAAGATGAAGATAAAGGAGAGAAAATCTGAATTTAATTCGGATTCAGACTGGACACTCTTTAGTATTTCAATTATAACTTTCTCTATTAAAACTCAAATTTGATGATTCAAGATGCTCCAGAAAGAAGACTTGAAGGATTACAACTCGTATGTTGATCAAAATTTTCAATTCTGTCGGCTAATAAGTCATATTTAGCGATCAACATGCTAATAAGTTGCAGGACAGAATTGAACTTCTACGGATAAGTCAAAACAAGTTTGGAGATAAAAGGAGAATTCAAATTCAGAGATATTTTGCTCCTATCTTCATACTCTTCTCATCCCTCTAGTTTTCTCCTATAAATACCCCTGCATAGCAACAGAGGAAAGGCAGCTCTCAGAGACTCCTTTAGATCCTTTTTTCTTTTCAAATTTCTTGTATTTTCATTTTTGTTATTTTGAAGAAGAAAAGCTTTTTAATTGGCCGGTGACATCCAATAAAAAGGTTCTTTATTCTTTTTACTTTTCTTGTTTTGCAATTCAATTTATTTTTCTGCTTTAACTTATTTATTTTTCTTCTTTTAATTTTCATGCAACCTTTCTTATTCATAATAAACATTAAAAATAAAAATAAAAATATGTTTAACTAATTAAAACTTATAGTTTGCTAATCACTGGATCAACCCTAGTTTAGTTAAAAGATGAATTGATTGATATCTATTATTAAAAACCCTAGGATTAAAATTGATTTTCTTGAAGATAAATTAATAATTGAGTTTAACTAATTTAAGTTGCACTTCTTAAATGGTTATTCATAGTTCATATCTAAATACTTTGATAGCATAATGTTAAGTAGACTTTTCTTATACTATGCTTTGAAATTAGGATGAATTATAGTTTGATTTTTATTAGTGCACTTGAATTAGAGTTTACAACATTGTTATTCATCTTTCTTGCTTCTCAATCAAAATCTTAGGGTAGATAATTCTTTGTTCAATATGATGTTTATTCTTTTAGAATAATACTTTGGTTATGATAGATGATTAGTAAACTATGCTTCTAAAACTATTTCTTACAATCAATATCCCTTTTTTTCAAGCTAACTGTTAGAGAAAATCATTCCGAAAAGTTTCTATCGCATTCCTCCCTGTGGATTCGACCCGCATAGCCCTTGCTACCGCGGATATATTGTGGAAGACAGAGACACGCACCCATTCAGATAACATCCTTCTAACCCTTAAACTATATCTCTATTTTTCTTCAATCAAAATTTTGGCGCTGTTGTCGGGGAGGGAACGGTACGATATTCTCTAAAAAAAAACTAATTATTTAATTATTTTTTTCTGTTTGTACGATCTGATAACAGGAAATTAGCTACAGCTAAGAACATATAGCAATTCTGTGCCTCTGCCCTAGAAGGCAGAGCAGCAGAGCCTACTATCTAGACGCGCAAACGCGGCAATAGCCGCAAATCCGCGCTATAGTAGCGAATTACTGACTGAACTTTTTGCAGGTTGCTATAAATTGCAATTTTTGTTTACTGCTCTGATAAGTTTTCTTTGTGATCACCCTGCATACTGCTAACTAATTAATAGTAACCTATTAGTTGATAAATAAAAAAAATTAAACTCTTGCATCATAGGCACGTGTCTATGTAATTTTTTTAATTTCTGTTGAAGAGTGGAGACAAGGTACGTTCGCATTGCATACAAACTAGGAAGCACCCTTGGCTGATTTACTGCTTTTGAGTGAATACTTGTCTATTGCTTTACACGTGCACTAAATCACTTTAAGGGCATAACCCATAAATAACATAAGGTGGGGATTTCATCACCCTCCCTTGGCTCACAAATCATCTCCGTCGCACTCACAACCCTAACCCTAAAATAAAAATTGACTAGACGTTGGCCTTAGGTTAACTCAGACTCATTAGGAGATTGGCTGAAGGAAGAAGTTGATCGAAATTAACTCTTGCCAAATCGGTGTCTAAGAAGGGGATTAAGGGCCGAAAGTCTGAAGGTTGGTAGTTACTTAATTAAGGAACGTCTTTGACGGATAACCTCCCACCAACCTTGCCACCTACCTGGCCGATTAACTTGTAGTTAAGATCAGCAATATACCTCTTAAAGACAGTCTAAAGTTAGGAGTCGTCTAGGTCCAGGATTACCCTAACTTAGGTTAGATATTTTTTCTTTTTATTTGTTTGCTTATTTGTTTTTTTTTGTTTGTGTGACATGCCTTATAATAATAATTCTTCCAATTTTAATAGTAATCCATATTACACCCCTACCTCCTTTTCAGATATTACCAACCCGGCATATCATAACTTTAACCAACTTAGTGTGCAGGAGTAGTCTTATCAAAATCAATATAACCCATGTCTCCAATCTTATGACCATAATTTTCAAAACAATCAATGGGGATTCATCTCCCCCAAGTCTAATTTTCAACCAATTTATCCTCCTTATCCACCTTGTCCACAATATTTGCAAAATTCATACTCACAACCACCAATTCAAAATAGTAAACCATCAATCCTGAAAATAATGGAAATGAGTATGCGTGAGTCCAAACAACAATCACAAAATAGAAAACCTTCAATCTTGGAAATGATTATGCGTGAGTCCAAGCAACAATCACAGAATCTGGCGGACTCACAATTTCACCACAAATTTCTCAACAACACTTCATCTTTCAAGTCCAATCACAACAAAATGATGAACCAATCGACTATGAAAAGATACTTGAAGCCATGACTCAGGCTAAAATCGGTCATAATCATGACATAGATCTAATGGTCCAAACTCTTCATTCTCACTGTTTGACCATTTTTGATGTCGCTAACCATTCTGTTAGAGCCGAAGAGTCATCTTCTTTTGAAAAACAAGATTCCATTTTAGTACAATCATTTGAACTTGCCCAAACTCTAAATTTTGAAAATGACATTGACAGTTTGGAAAGTTATTCATTTCCTGAAATAGAACTTGAGAATGAATATGATACTGAATCTCAACTTAATGATTCAATTCTACTTCCTAATTCAATAATGACTCTGCTGTCTTCACCTGATTTCAATATTTTTCCCGAGTCAACATTGGATCCTGTGCCAATTCATCATGAAATTGAATCACCAATCTTTTATGATCATCATATTGAACTTGACCAATTTCATACTTTTGAAAGTCTCATTTAAAAATTGGCTAGTTCTCATTTTTATGAAATTGAACTCAATGAGAAATGTGACCTAGATTCTCAAATTTGTGATCCAGTTGAAATCCCTAAATCATTATTGACTCCTGTTTTGTTTCCGATTTGAGTAATATTTTAGAGTCAGTTTTGATTCACACACCTGTCATTCTTGAACTTGAATCACCAATATTAAGTCATATTCCATTGTGGGAAAATGAATGTGGACTTGAGTTTCAACTTCTTGATTTGGACCCACTTCCTGAACCAAGCTCGATTCCTGAACCTTTACTTGACTTAAGTTACTTTCCTGAGTCGGTATTAGTTTTCGTACTTCTTAAGTCTAAGTCAATCATTCTATCTTTTCACACTCCATTTTGGGACAAGGCGGTTGACAAAATTGACTCTGAAATTAATTATGAAATTTGAAAATTAGATGGGGTTAAATTTTTAATAAAAATCGTTCATATATACATCATTTTAGTGGGTTATATAAGAGAGATTTCTGGTGGGTTCCTCCGAACTCCACAAAAATTTGATTGGGCTGCATTTCGTGGACCAATCAGACCACCACCAGAACCACCACCTTGAGGTCAAATTTTGCCTTACCTTTCTTCTTTTTCATGCATACATGCATTCATTCATACATTGAGGACAATGCATGAGATAGGTGTGGGGAGGATTTACTAACATACTAACATAGTTTAGATACTAACTAAAAAAATAAAAAAAAACTTTTTAAAAAAGAAAATAATATTTTGACTTATCTTTTGAAAGAAATCTAAGTTAATCTTAAAAATTAGAAAAATCATGATTAGGATTTCTAAAAACTTGGTCGAAATAAAATAAATCGTTAGATTTTTTTTAGGTATAGGAATAAAATTGAATAATTAATTAATCTTCATTTTTACCTTAATGAAATGTGTATACCTAACACACTTATACATCTAGGATTCTAAGACAAAGACTCTTGTGCCTTGTAAAAAAAATAATATAAAAAATATAAAAAAATAGAGTTCACTAATTAAGCTGGATGAATGTGCCTCAAGAAGCATAAGTATTCACGCCTAAAGGTGATTTTATAAATAAAATCCTTAGTTTTGTGGCCTAATTCACTCGAATCCTTAAGTCCGTGGGGTGTTTTCGCACCCGGTGCCCTAAAACTGAACGGTTTGGGAGCCACTGACATTAGGCTCGATACATGGGTGGATTAGAAAACCTAAGAAAACTAAGAAATTTTATCTATATATGTACTAACACATCTAATAGTCAATTAGTTAGGTATGAGGGCCTCAAGAAGCCTTTATACTTACACAAAAGAAAATTAGATGAGTTATACAAAATATATAGATATATATATTAAAAAAATTTAAAGAGGCATAGGAATCGAAGTTAAAGAATCCCTAGTAAAGATTCATGTTCATAAGGATGCATATGACTTAGGGTAACGAAAGAGACTATACAAAAATTCAATTTTAATCCTTACCTAAAAATTGATAATAAATTATTGTATAAAGACTAAGTTCAAGAATGAATAAAAATTATAATCCTAAAACTTATAGATTACTTAGTTTCTTTAATTATATTTCAAATATTTCTTTCCTTTTTCAAAATAATACAAATAAATAATTAAATCGCTAACATTCTTTTTTCTTTTATGGATTTTGTGGGTGTAATCCGCTGAAAACCCTCACGAGATAACACTCGTCCTTTAGGATAACCTAGAGGTTTAACGGCTTATTGTACGTAGTAAGTGCAATCGTGATTCCTACGAAAGTGAGATAGGATAGGTTAGTTTTTATTTTCTTTTCCTTTTTCTTTATTTTTACTCGAGGACGAGCAAAAAAATAAGTGTGGGGGTGTGATAGGTAGTAAAAAGTGCATATTTATTATCACATTTACTATCATTTTCTCTATTTATTCTTTTATTAGGCACTACTACTAATGTTTTATTGTTTAATGTGTGCAGGCCTTGAGTAATTAAAAAAAATAAATGAAGCCTAATTAAAGCCCAAAAGCCCAAAAAGTCCACATGCCCACATGCAACATTAATTGTAGTAATTTAGAAGTTTTTAAATTATCTAACTTAATCTAAACTTGAATTTTAAAATCTAAGGGAGGAAGAGGAAGGATAAAATAGAACTCCTAATTGCTAAAGAGAAAGATAAAGTGGGACTCTTGCTATTCAAATCTAGAGGAGGAAAAAGATATAACAAGATGAATTATCATTCTAATTAAGGATAGAGATGGACTTCTATTTAAATCAAATTGCTTGCACCACAAGATGAAGATAAAGGAGAGAAAATCTGAATTTAATTCGGATTTAGACTGGATACCCTTTAGTATTTCAATTATAACTTTCTCTATCGAAACTCAAATTTGATGATTTAAGATGCTCCAGAAAGAAGACTTGAAGGACTACAACTCTTATGTTAATCAAACATTCTAATTCAGTCATCTGATAAGTCATATTCAGAGATCAACAAGATAACAAGTTGCAGGACAGAATTGAACTTCTACGGATAAATCAAAACAAGTTTGGAGATAAAAGGAGAATTCAAATTTAGAGATATTTTGCTCCTCCTATCTTCATACTCTTCTCATCTCTCTAGTTTTCTCCTATAAATACTCCTGCATAGCAACAGAGGAAGGGCAGCTCTCAGAGGCTCAAATTTAGGGTTTCCTTTAGATCTTCTTTTCTTTTCAAATTTCTTGCATTTTCGTTTTTGTTATTTTGAAGAAGAAGAGCTTTGTAATTGGCCGGTGACATCCAGTAAAAATGTTCTTTATTCTTTTTACTTTTCTTGTTTTGCAATTCAATTTATTTTTCTACTTTAGCTTATTTGTTTTTCTTCTTTTAATTTTCATGCAATCTTTCTTATTCATAATACAAATTAAAAATAAAATATGTTTAACTAATTAAAACTTATAGTTTACTAATCTCTGGATCAATCCTAGTTTAGTTAAAAGATGAATTGATTGATATCTATTATTAAAAACCCTAGGATTAAAATTAGTTTTCTTGAAGATAAATTAATAATTGAGTTTAACTAATTTAAGTTGCACTTCTTAAATGGTAATTCATAGTTCATATCTAAATACTTTAATAGTATAATGTTAAGTAGACTTTTCTTATGCTATGCTTTGAAATTAGGATGAATTATACTTTGATTTTTATTAGTGCACAAGAATTAGAATTTACAACATTGTTATTCATTTTTTTTGATTCTCAATCAAAACCTTAGGGTAGATAATTCTTTATTCAATATGATGTTTATTCTTTTAGAATAATACTTTGTTTGTGATAGATGATTAGTAAACTATACTTCTAAAACTATTTCTTACAATCAATATCCCTTTTTTCCAAGCTAACTGTTAGAGAAAATCATTGCGAAAAGCTTCTGTCGCATTCCTCCCTGTGGATTCGACCCACATAGCCCTTCCTACCGTGAATATATTGTGGAAGACAGAGACACGCACCCATTCAGATAACATCCTTTTGATCCTTAAACTATATCTCTATTTTTCCTCAATCACCTTCTATGGTACATGGATGATCATCGCCCATAACAACTGAACATTCATCTAGCTTCTCAAAGCTAAAAAAGCAATCCCTATTCGGGCACACATGGTATGTAGCACCAGTATCTAATATCCACTCATTATCTCCTGAGTAGCCAATGATAGGAGTAGTGACAGAAAAGAGAATACCGATGAGTCTGAGTCTGATCCACCTGCCTGTAAGGACTGGCTTGAGTACTGACCACCCGTGCAAGGTTTGCCTCAGTCTTTGACCCTTCTTCTTTCTTTTAGCCTTTGGACAATCAACTTTCGAGTACCCAAATTCTTTGCAGAAGGCACACTGGTTCTTCTTCAGATCTCTAAAACCTGGCTTGGACTTTAATCTCTCACGTTCACCTTTGCCCTTCTTGTATGAACCTCTGTCTCTTACTGCCAATGCCTCTGTTGATGTGCTTGCCTGAGAAGACAGTCTATCTTGCCTCCTCGTATCATAGTTAGCAAGAGCAGCTAACACTTCATTATAGTTAAGGGATTTTCTACTATTAATCAATGTTAAAGTAAAAGTCTCATACTCCTCTATAGGAAGAGAGTTCAAGAGAATTATCGCTTTATCTTCTTCATCAACCTCCACATCCATATTAACTAAATCTGTAAGAAGTTTTGTGTAGCGATTCAAGTGTTCGTTAATGGAGCATCCTCTCTTCATCTGAAAACTATAGAGCTTACTCTTTAGCTGTAGCCTTGATTCAATGCTTTTAGTCAGATACTTTTTCTCTAAGATCTCCCACAATTGCCTCGCAGATGTTTCGTGCAACACATGATACTTAATGTCTTGTATCAAATAAGACCTGATTAACCCACACGCTATTCGATTCATCTCATCCCAATCTTCTTCAGTGGTTGAGTTTCGCTTCTTCTAGTCGTAAAGTGTCTTTGACGTTTGATGTCGTCATTGCATCCATCACCTCGTATCTCCACATATCAAAGTTGTTCGTGCCATTGAATTTCACCACATCAATCCTCAGCGAGATTCATGAATTTCTCCATCGATGTACTTTTCCAGCCATCTTCTTGACTGAATCCTCAAAGCAATGCAAAAACAAACGGAGTTAGATAAAACAAATTTGATAAAAATAGGATCTTTACCTCCATGCGAAACTCTAGTAGGGTTTCCGAAACTATCTACTCCTTTGAATTGATTTCTCAAGCAATCTACACGCTGTTTTGAGATCGACACACGATATCACAAACAGTCTCAACGCTGATCCGAGATCGACACACGATCTCCGCCAAACAACAGTTGATGCCCTTGGAATCCGCCAAACAACAACTGATGCCCTTGGAATCACTAGATGATCCCACAACGAACCTGGGATGCTCTGATACAAATTGAAGAAGGACTTAGGTACCATCCCAAAAGACTAGCCTTCTAGGTGGAGTTGCCCAAATCCTTATATACCCAAGACCATCCCCACGTCTAGCCGATGTGGGACTATTTGTTCGACCCAAATACCAACATACATATATATTTTATTCAAAGATGAAATTCTAGTAGGACCAAATAAATTCATATGCAATAATTCAAATGGTCTATGAGTAGAAACAAAATATTTTGATTTAAAAGTAGAATTTACTTGTTTACCAAGTTGGCAATCACATAAATGATTTTTCTTGAAAGTAATTTTTTGAAAGCCTTTAACCAAATCAAATTTTGATATCTTTGAAATATTTTCATGTTCAAATAATCAAATCTTTTATGCCAAAATTATGAATTATTCTTAGAAACAATCGAATGTAAACCATCTGAAGATGACATGCAATTTATAGACAATTCATAAATATTGTTCTTACGAATACCTCTAAATAACACATTAAACAATATCATAAATAAGGCAAGTATCTTTTTAAAATAATTTGTAACCTTTGTCTCATAATTGACTGATACTCAAGAGGTTATGTTTTATACCACTTATCAAAAGCACATTTTCAAAAAAGAGTTTATTAAGATTACTAACTATGCCAATTCCAATAACTTTTTATTTGTTATTACCTACAAATGTAATTGTTTCTTCATTCTTATTTTGTATGAAAAAAGCATTTGAATATGTCCGATCATATGTTTGGAACAACCACTATTGAGTATCCATCATTTCTTTTGGCGTACCTGAAAGATATAACAATTTGTTTAGTACCCATTTTCAATAAGGTATGAAAGAATTAGCCATTGAAAATCCAAATCCATTTAAAATTTGATTTTCACTTATTAACATATATATAGTTAATAGAATTGCGTACAATATTCATATATGAAACAATATAAGCATTCTTATCAAAAGAATTCAAAATTATTTGTATTTGGTATTTTCAAATAGATTATTAGAATTCTTCTTAACATATGAATGATATGAAACATGATTAGTCCTAATGTATGCATGAGAAGTCTTTTCAACTTTTTCTTTTGAAAAACTAATACCAAATCGATTATTTAAAAACTTGTTGAGAAGATAGCAAATTGTTCAAATTCTCTTTGCCTTTGCTGAACTTGGTGACATTTTTCAAAATTTCTTCATATTTTCCTTTGGAACAAGAAATATCTTTTTTCAACTCAGATATTCTAATATTTAAAGAATATGTTTCTGATTTAGCAAAATATATTCTTCAGTCAAACTTTCATTTTTCTTAATCAAATCCTTATTTTTTGCACTTAACTTTTTAAATTCAAAAAATAATTCATTAAATGCATCAAGGCGATCACGTAATTCATAAACTCACATATCATGTCTTCTTAACCATAAAGCACATATTGCCTGATTTGATGGCTTCTTCTTCATGGAACGAAGTGAAAAGTCACCTAGAGGGGGGTGAATAGGTGACAATGCTAATCTAGTGAACTAAATGCGGAATTTAAAAACTTAATACAAATTACACTCAAGTGTGATCAACAAATGATGCACACACAAGCAAGTACAAGATATAACAATTTGCACAAAGTAAAGAGAGAGAGCAAGAGTCAATGGATCAAGCGCAAACAAAGAGATATGTTCCGAGGTTCGAGCACCCAGCTCTACATCCCCGCCTTCGACACACGAAGGATTTCCAATCCACTAGCTTGTCCACAAAGGACTCCCACAAAGGGAACCTCCACCGAGGATTTGGGGCAATCACAATTACAAAGAGTTCCCAACTCCCCTCCTTACAAACACAACCTCCTCCTTGAGGCACTTTTCCAATCCAACAAACAATCACCTCACAACTTGAGGGATTAGCACCAAGCTTACACAAAGCACCTCACAACCCAAGTTGCACAACCTCCTCAACACAATGAGGGAAATGGCACAAAGCAAGAATTGGGTTTACAACTTAGTGGTTTCAAACAACAACCACAAAACAATCTCTTTTCCCACACAAAGATCCTATAGAAGAGATAGTAGATTTTTGCTCAAGTGTGGAGAAAATCAAAGGAATGGAAATCAAATCACAAAGAAAATCTTTTGGGAAAAACAGGAAAACAAAGTAGAGAAGATGAATCAAACTCTTTCCCAAAAACCCTCTTCTTGATTTTCCAAACCCTAGTAAAAACACCAAATAGATTGTTCAATTAAAACCCAAAACTTCTTTTTAATTGCTGTGAAAACACCAGAGAAAGCTCAGAAAATTCGTCCAAAAATTCTTAGAGAAAAACTATTGCAAATGGGGTATTTATAGGCAAAACTGGAAACTAGCCGTTGGCAGCAGTTTTTGCCAAGATAACCCTGCCGGTCGACCGGCCGGTCGACCGTGCAACGGTCAAATTTTGATCGTTGCCAGCTAACGGTCGACCGCCCCGGTCGACCCAAACAAACAGAGAGCAACTGCTCTCAGTCGGTCGACCGGCACGGTCGACCAGCTACAAATGTAGCAAGCGTGCACGTTTCTGTGCACGTCGGTCGACCCATACGGTCGACCGGCTACATGGTGCGGTCGACCGTTCCGGTCGACCGACCTAGCCTGGCAGACACTGTTCTGGCAGTAAAAACCTGGAATTTTTAATCCTAAAAATTCTCATTAAATCTCTAAAAATCCACAAAAATAGTTTTATCATTTTGCATTGATATATAAACATGTGGTAAAAAGTTTAGCTCAAATATCAATCAATAAGGACTATTTTTGTGTTAAAGAAATTTTGCCAAAAACCAAAACTGTATTTTCTAAAACTTGGATCTTGAATAGAAAATACATTTTGTCTAAAGCTCATCCAAATACAAAAACATGATATTTAAACAACTTGAAGCATGATGCATATGGATAGAAATCCAATATACATGAAACATATATATATCATAGTTTTTGTCCTTAATTCCAAAATTAAGTATTGTTAAAACACAAAATCTAAAACTCATGAAATAGGTATATCAAAGTAAGTTTGTCTAAGAGTTGAAACATGCATGTATATAGAACAAATCTAATATACATTAAACCATGTAAACTTGTTTTGATATAATATCTATTCATGCAAACCAAGATCGGTTAAACCAAAAACCGAAAAACTGAAAACCAATATATGAAACGTGTGTGTTGTGAACTTGAGCATATCATACTATTCTAATCTTTACAATTTGGATCTAAACACAAAACTAAACTATGGTACCGATGTCTTCTTGTAGAGCGCAATCTCCAAGCCGACTCGATCCAAAACTCTTTGATCCACCGAGCAAGTGCTATATATGATCTTTGACGCTTGGGCTCTTGAATCAACATGTGGGTAGCTTCCAAATCATCTTGTAGAAGCTAATCACCTACTAATAACTTGATTAAAGATCTGAAACTAAAATCACAAGATTATTAGTACACATAACTACATGAGTTAATCATCATCAAAACTAGAGTGGAAGGCCTTTGGGCCAACAATCTCCCCCTTTTTGATGATGACAAAACTCATGAAGTTATATATGCATGGATTAAAGTTAAGCTTCAAAGAAGCTCCCCCTTAACTCATGCATAAGATAAACAACTAATAAATGCTTTAGATATCAATGAAATTATAAGCCATAAACATGTTCTAGATACCAATTAGCAAAAACAAATAAACATGCTCTTGATATCAATGATACCAATTAAAAAGTAAACATGCTCTTGATACCAATTAAACTAAACATAACATGCTCTAAATACCAATTAAACACAATATATGCAAAACAAAACTACTCATGATCTCTTTTACAAGCTCTTGATACCAAAACTAATCTTTTACAAGATCTTGATACCAAAACTAAACATTTTCTTTAAATAATGCTTTTCTTTGAATACCAATATAAACTTAATATAAAAACACATAAAACATGCATATAAACTCAAATTCTTCTCCCCCTTTTTGTCAATCATCAACAAAGGGGTTAAAAAAAAACATATAAATATAAACTTAATATAAAAACACATAAAACATGCATATAAACTCAAATTCTTCTCCCCCTTTTTGTCAATCATCAACAAAGGGGTTAAAAAAAAACATATACCAATTAATAGAAATTCTTTTTATATTAAAAACAAGGAATCAATCAAGGGATGCTCTCCCCCTTTTTGACTAAACTCAAATATGATATCAATTAAAAAGTGAAACTATACCAATTTGAAAAACAAAAATCTTGATACCAATTGATAAGTAAACAATTAGCATCTTGATATCAATAGAAATTAAACATAACAGATTTTGAATTTCTAAACATAAATGTTGATATCAATAGAAAATAAATATAGATCTTTAATACCAAAGTATTGAACATATAAACACATATGATTTTGATAACAATTGAAACTATTGCCAATTGAAATTATTATTCTCTATCATAAAGTAAGGGAGTGGAAAACTAAATACCAATTTAAAAGATGAAATTACGAGATTTTCTTCCCCTTTATGAAATACCAATAAAAACTATGATAAGGCTCGAATAAGGATACCAATTGAAAACTAAATCAATTGAAACAAGGTTGAAGCTCAAGCTTATCATCATAAACAAGATTTGTGCTTAAAGATATAGGGATATAGTAAGCACAACTAAAACATATATATGTATGATAAGTAGATACCAATAGGAATTGATATACTTTGAAATGAAATCATACATACACACAAATATATGAGTATACAAGAAATGTCAAGATTGATACCAATTGAAAGAATTCAATGATACCAATTGAAACAACAATAAAATCAAGTGTATATCTCATATTCCTACCACCCATTTCATGTTCAAGTTTACTATGATTTTCACTATAAAACATACATGAGCATGATCTCCCATCCAACCACCCTTGAAGGTAGGGGTTTTCAAAAATAGATTTGGAATTATAGTTTGTTTGAAAAACTCTACCTCATGAAGAATATCACAACTAGTCATATGAATCAACTAGTACGAAATCCTTCAAGATAAAACTCAAAATTTTTCATGAAACATGAGAATCACATGATCACCAAACACTCAAAATCTATATGGCATCAATAGTACTCATGAAAATCAAATCATGAGAAAACATCAAAATAGGGTGAGTGTACAAGTGTTGTGTGAAACATATCATCATGAAAATGCACAATCAAGCTCGATTGAAATTCCTATAAAATATGAACACATGAAAAACTAAATCTTCATTACTAAGGAAAATTTCCTCAATGACACGAAAATCATCATAACAAATTAAACTCCAAGGCATATGCATGTTTTGACAAAACAAAAGTATACATACATATCCCTAAACACAATTGAGTCCAAAATATAGGTTTGCATGAAAAGCAAATGACTCAAGGGGTATACATGTATATCTTAAGGTTTGGCAAAATAGACATATACATGAAGTGAAAACACTTAATCATAGAAAACAAATCAAAAATAGGAATACATGTTTGAATGCATGAATCATCAAAACTAGACTATACTAGAACATCTAATGGGTACAAATAGGCATCCAAGCACAAACATATATAAAGGTTTATTTCTGGCCCATTCTATGTACAAGTATAAATCCTAGTTTTAATGAAAACTAACATCTAAGCATATATCCAAATCATTAAGCATAAAACGAGTCATAAATCAACAATATTCTAAAAATGATCAATATGTAAATCCACATACTATAAGAATCATAAAATACATGATCAAAACATGTGGCTAAATTAGAAATCATACAACACAAGTTTTTTATCAAAACATGAATCATTAAAACAAAAAAAAATCATAGTCAACCATATGATTTGCATGACAAAGACATGTGCATTAAACCTATGATAAACATGATAGCTAAAACATAAAGAGAACACAAAATATGGGTCCATACTAAACATGGGTGTCTCAATAACTAATCATGTAAAGCATAAGTCTAATAAACATGGCAAATATCATACTAATCATGAAATAATAAAACATGATTCAATAAGAACAAAAATCATAAACATCCAAATGGTCATAATGCATATGCATGTGCATTAGATTTAGGGCATACATGTTAGTTTAAACAATGTGAGAACACTAAATATAGATCCATATAAGACATATGTGCTCAAGTAACTAAACATGTATAACACTATTCTAAAGAGCATGGCATAAGCATAATGAACAATAAACTATGGCATGCTACAAATAGATAAACATGAAAAGCATGCAATTAAAAAATGGGAGTTAGAGAATGATACCAAAACCGATGAAGGTGCATCTCTAATTCTCCAAACCATGGTGGTCCTCCCACCAAATCTCCTTGAGAGTGAAGCATCCAAATGGTTCTCCTTTTGGCTTAGAATGCATCCACCTCAAGGCACCAACACTCTCACGTTATGCGAGAGCCTCCACCTACATCAAACATCAAAGAGGTGGATCTTGGTACCCATTTTCTTGTGGGTCCACGGGGGTTAGTATCTCTCCTAACCCAAACAAGATTAGTTGCTAAATTTTCAATATGTAATCTATCATAGCAAAATCTAGCAAGGTGGCCTTTTCGACCACAATGTGTACAAGTGTACACATGAGCATACATGTTATGATTGTGTCCGTGATGAGCATGTGTATGCCGTGATGGGTGTGCATGCATAGTTGGAGCTTGTTTCTTGCGAATCAAAGATTCCAAACGAGTGTGATTTAAAGCACATTGGCTCAAAGTGGAGCCCAAACAATCAACACTTTTCTTCAAATTATTTATATCATTTTCAATGCTAGAAGATAAAGTGGAGCATGCTATAGGTGTGCAAGAAGTAGAAGCTACACATGCATGGCAAACATGAATATCAATATCATTTTGCAAAGATTTATTTTTATTCAAAACCAAATCTAATTCTTTTGTAATTGCATTAATATCATTTTTCAAAGTGAGATTTTCTTTAAAAGTAAAATCCAATTTTGAAGATAAAATCTCATTGTGCTTTACAACATCATCACAATCATTTTTGTTTTTCAAAAATTCATTTTCATTTAAAGCAAGTTCGAGTTGAGATTTAAGTGAGTCACATTCACTTGCAATCTCTTCCTTCTCTTGCAACATCAATTCAAAATTAGAGCATAAATCTTTTAATTCATTTTTCAAAACAAGATTATCATCTTTCAACAAATCATGTTCTTCTAACAAATTCTCAAGCTTTTGAACAAGTTCCATATTCAAAGTTTGAACTTCAAAACATCCATGACAATAGGAACTAGAGCTATCATCTATTTGAGAATCCGATTGTACCTCAAGGGAGTTCTTCCCTTGGACCATGAGGCATTGCTCTTCGGACTTTTCTCTCTTAGATCTCCTCATCTTGTTGATAATCCTTGGAAGCTCGGGAGAAGTCAAGATGCTCCAAACTGTAAAAGCCGAATCATAACGATCAAAAACATGTAATAAATGTTCATTTAGAGATGCTCTAAGTGCCCTAAGTGCTAATGCATTGGCCTTTTTATGCTTGCCACTATTTGGGAGGGATTCTATGGTAATGGCTTGATAAACTAGATGTCCTAGATCTTTTAAATGTTTAGTCATATTAGCCTTCCAAGCATCAAGTCTAAAATGATCAAACATAGGAGGGCTAGCCATAAGTGCAAACTAAATGTGTGCAAATGAAAATGCAAATGAAGATTAGCAAACCAAGATCTTACTCCTAGGTGGTTAAACCTAAATATCAGGAGCGCTAGCTCTGATACCAATTGAAAAGTCACCTAGAGGGGGGTGAATAGGTGACAATGCTAATCTAGTGAACTAAATGCGGAATTTAAAAACTTAATACAAATTACACTCAAGTGTGATCAACAAATGATGCACACACAAGCAAGTACAAGATATAACAATTTGCACAAAGTAAAGAGAGAGAGAGCAAGAGTCAATGGATCAAGCGCAAACAAAGAGATATGTTCCGAGGTTCGAGCACCCAGCTCTACATCCCCGCCTTCGACACACAAAGGATTTCCAATCCACTAGCTTGTCCACAAAGGACTCCCACAAAGGGAACCTCCACCGAGGATTTGGGGCAATCACAATTACAAGGAGTTCCCAACTCCCCTCCTTACAAACACAACCTCCTCCTTGAGGCACTTCTCCAATCCAACAAACAATCACCTCACAACTTGAGGGATTAGCACCAAGCTTACACAAAACACCTCACAACCCAAGTTGCACAACCTCCTCAACACAATGAGGGAAATGGCACAAAGCAAGAATTGGGTTTACAACTTAGTGGTTTCAAACAACAACCACAAAACAATCTCTTTTCCCACACAACGATCCTATAGAAGAGATAGTAGATTTTTGCTCAAGTGTGGAGAAAATCAAAGGAATGGAAATCAAATCACAAAGAAAATCTTTTGAGAAAAACAGGAAAACAAAGTAGAGAAGATGAATCAAACTCTTTCCCAAAAACCCTCTTCTTGATTTTTCAAACCCTAGTAAAAACACAAAATAGATTATTCAATTAAAGCCCAAAACTTCTTTTTAATTGCTGTGAAAACACCAGAGAAAGCTCAGAAAATTCGTCCAAAAATTCTTAGAGAAAAACTATTGCAAATGGGGTATTTATAGGCAAAACTGAAAACTAGCCGTTGGCAGCAGTTTTTGCCAAGATAACCCTGCCGGTCGACCGGCCGGTCGACCGCGCAACGGTCAAATTTTGATCGTTGCCAGCTAACGGTCGACCGCCCCGGTCGACCCAAACAAACAGAGAGCAACTGCTCTCAGTCGGTCGACCGGCACGGTCGACCGACTACAAGTGTAGCCAGCGTGCACGTTTCTGTGCACGTCGGTCGACCCATACGGTCGACCGGCTACATGGTGCGGTCGACCGTTCCAGTCGACCGACCTAGCCTGGCAGACACTGTTCTGGCAGCAAAAACCTGGAATTTTTAATCCTAAAAATTCTCATTAAATCTCTAAAAATCCACAAAAATAGTTTTATCATTTTGTATTGATATATAAACATATGGTAAAAAGTTTAGCTCAAATATCAATCAATAAGGACTATTTTTGTGTTAAAGAAATTTTGCCAAAAACCAAAAACTGTATTTTCTAAAACTTGGATCTTGAATAGAAAATACATTTTGTCTAAAGCTCATCCAAATACAAAAACATGATATTTAAACAACTTGAAACATGATGCATATGGATAGAAATCCAATATACATGAAACATATATATATCATAGTTTTTGTCCTTAATTCCAAAATTAAGTATTGTTAAAACACAAAACCTAAAACTCATGAAATAGGTATATCAAAGTAAGTTTGTCTAAGAGTTGAAGCATGCATGTATATAGAACAAATCTAATATACATTAAACCATGTAAACTTGTTTTGATATAATATCTATTCATGCAAACCAAGATCGGTTAAACCAAAAACCGAAAAACCGAAAACCAATATATGAAACGTGTGTGTTGTGAACTTGAGCATATCATACTATTCTAATCTTTACAATTTGGATCTAAACACAAAACTAAACTATGGTACCGATGTCTTCTTGTAGAGCGCAATCTCCAAGCCGACTCGATCCAAAACTCTTTGATCCACCGAGCAAGTGCTATATATGATCTTTGACGCTTGGGCTCTTGAATCAACATGTGGGTAGCTTCCAAATCATCTTGTAGAAGCTAATCACCTACTAATAACTTGATTAAAGATCTGAAACTAAAATCACAAGATTATTAGTACACATAACTACATGAGTTAATCATCATCAAAACTAGAGTGGAAGGCCTTTGGGCCAACACGAAGAAGAGTCACTATCGTCCCAAATTGCCTGAAAAGCCTTCTTCTTCTTGAATTTGTTCAATTTGTTGAAGTTGTTGAAGTTGATTTTCGGCTTTAATAGAGGGCAATCTTTCCTCATGTGGCCTGATTTATTACATTTGAAGTACAAAAGAGTATCATTAGAATCCTTGCTCTTTTTGAGCTTACTTTTTCTTAAGAACTTTATAAATTTTCTTTAGATCATTGCAATGTCATCTCCTTCATTATCAGATTCTTCCGTGTCTGAAGATGCATTGAAGGTAAGAAGTTTCTTCTTTGACTATTGTTGTTCATCCTTCTTTCTTTCTTGTAGTTAAACTTCGTACGCCATGAGATTTCTAATGAGGTTCTCCAATGTAAACATTGAAAGATTATTGGCTTCTTTTATGATAGTGTTTTCTTCTCCCAATCGGGTGCAAGTGATCAAAGTGCCTTTCTCACCACCTCTAATTGATTGTATTCCTTTTCAAGGGCTACAAGAGAGTTCGTGACATCGGTGAATCGAGTAATTATTTCAATGATGGTTTTTTTTTCCTTCATTTGGAGCAATTCAAATCTGTGCACAAGAACAGAGATTTTAGACTTCATAACTTTATTTTTTTCTTCATATGTTTTTGTAATGCATGGCAGATTTGGTATGCTGACGAGGCCCTTAAAAAATGATAGAGGAATAAAATAAAGTGGTGTGACTGACTTTTGGACTGGACAACTAAACAGTCTGCTGTCTAGACAAAAAAAATGCTGAAAAAACCGTAAATCCTAAAACATCAAAATTATAGGTTTCCACTGCACTATTTCATTCACACCTTTCACAAATGAAGTCAGATTCGGTAGGTTCAAGATGAGCTAGAAAGAATATAAAGATCCTTATCAAGAAGTTGAGACCATGGTTAAAAACTAGCTCAGATAAAATATGAAATGACCAATTGTCCCTAGACACGTGTAGGTTCCTAAATGTTCTAGGAAAAAAAATAAAAAAAATAACAAATTGTATAAAAAGAGGATTGCATTCAAGTGGTTGTAGGATGAAATCAAGTGTAAAGAATCATGCGACCGTGAAAGGGAAAAAAATGGAGTATTAACATACTTGTAGTGCTTTAGAAGAGTGTGAAGGTGCGATATACGACATCAAAGGTAATGCAGTCGGTGTAGTGACATTGAACATGGTGAGGTTCATAGTATTTGTTGCCAAGTGGGTTGTGTTGTCTGCAGGAGTGAATAGCATGCTTAGTGTTGTGTATGTTTGTTGCTCAGAGTGTGTGGAATTAATGTTTGCATGGCTTCCCTGAATGGGGTGTTTGTAGTTAGGTGATTAAAAAGTGGCGTTGCTCATTTGGAAGAATGGAGCTCGAATGAAAGGGGCCATATACTCTTGTAAGGGTTGACTGACAATGAAATGTGCAAAACTTTCCTCTTGAATGGGATTCATCTTATTGTTCTCATTAAAGTACACTCGGTTAGTGTAGCAAGGAGAATGTTTGATTAAGATAGGTCATGAACCCTTGGGTTGATCAGGAGCAGTGTTATGTATCAAGCTCCCTTAGGTGCAAGACGTTTAATTAATAGATGTGGTGAACCCTTAGGTGGTTTGAGCCTCAGCAGTATGCGTGAAGGCTCCTAGAGACACATTACTAATGTTTGTTATGGTGTGAGATGTGTAAAATATGCCTTCAAGTTCTTGAGAAGAGAACATTTTGTTATTATTTAGGCATGAGCTACCCACATGTGGGGTTTGTGGTGCAAGCGTGTTCTTATTGGCCATGTAAACATTTTTGAGCCATGTTACATCATCGTCCTAGAGGGTGGGGGTCTTTAATGGAGATCATAATTAGAAATTAATTATTATATTATTTATTATTTTATTATGTGTTATTTAAAATTGGATAATTATATTTTGTGTTAATCTTGTAGAAAGAGCTGAGTTGAATAGACAACTTGAAGGTCTTTTGGAGAAATATTTTATTCGCCAGTCTTAGTCTTTATGTTGTTCCAATTCTGTAAACTCCTAAGAAGGATATATCTTGGAGAATGTAGAGATAGTCAAGCCATTAAAAAAATCACATTCAAGTATCGGTTTCCTGTTCCTAGACTTGAGGATATGTTAGATCAGCTGTCTGGTGCCAAATAATTTTCTAAGATTGATTTACATAGTGGATATCATTAGATTAGAATTTGCTCTAGAGATGAATGAAAAACAGCCTTTAAGACAAAAGATACCTTTTGGAATATCTAATGCCCCTATTACCTTCATGAGAGTAATGTTGCATGTCTGACGATCGTTTATAGGTAAGTTTGTTGTTGTGTACTTTCATGACATACTAATTAATAGTAAGACTAGGGATGAACACTTAGCTCACATCATTAAGATTTTCTTGACTCTTCGTGCTGACAAGTTATATTCAAACCTTAAGAAATGCTCTTTCGTGCGTATTGTTCTTAGGTTTTATTATGTCTGTCCTAGGAATTTTTGATAATCCTGATAAGGTTAAAGCCATAAGAGAGTGGCAATACTTAAGACATTGACTGAAGTTCGTAGTTTTCATGATTTAGTATTCTTCTATATGAGATTTATTAAGGGATTCAATGTCATAACTGCCACGATCACTGAGGGCTTGAAGTTAGGAACTTTTATGTGGACCCCTATTGCACATAAACCCTACTTAGACGTAAAACATGAAATGATTGAAGCTCCTATGTTATGACACCATGATCTATCTAAGTTTCTTGATGTAACTTGTGATGCTTCGGGTGTAAGAATTGGAGGTGTTCTCAGTCAAGACAGTCACCTTGTTACTTACTTTAATGAAACACTCAGTGAGACTAAACTACGACATTCCACTTATGATAAAGAGTTTTTTGTAATAGTGCAATCTTTTATCATTGGTGTTATTATCTATTGCCTAAAGAGTTTGTTCTATACTTTGACCATCAAGCCTTTCATTACCTTTATTCCCAGAGTAAGTTGAACTCTGGACTGTTAAGTAGGTTGAGTTTATTCAAGATTATATACCTTTGTTCTCAAACATTGTGCTAGGGTAGACAATAAGACTGCTAATGCTCTTACTCATGTTATCACCCTTTTTAGTCCATGAAAAATTCTGTCGTAGGTTTTGAGCGTCTTAAGGATGAGTACACTCCATGTCTAGATTTTTGTATAGTCATTGGATAACCTGGTCCTATACAAGGTTATTTTCATAGGGAGGGAATCTTTTTAAAGATGTTAAGTTGTGTTTCCTCGTACATCACTTAGAGATTTCTTAGTTTGAGAATTACATGCTGGAGGTTTAGCTGAACATTTTGTGTCCAGATAAAACCATTACTTTGGTAGAGGATAAGTTTTATTAGCTTTCGTTGAAAAGATTGCACGCATTGTCTTCTAGTATCGCGCTTGTTAATTAGGTAAGTCTAAGAAACAAAATACTCGTTTGTTCGCACCCCTTCCTGTTCCACATACCCCTTAGAGATTTCTTAATATGGACTTTGTCCTGGAATTGCCCAAAGCTGTGCTAAAATGTGATTCTATTATTTGTGATTGTGAATAGATTTTCTAAGATGGCTCACTTCATCTCTTTTTCTCAAAGTACTGATGCCTCACATATGGCTAAATTGTTCTTTAAGGAGATTGTTAAGTTACATGGCCTTCCAACCATGATCATGCTTGATAGGGATGTTAAGTTTATTAGCTGCTTCTTAAAAATTGTTTAGAAGTTGCTTTGGACTTCATTGAAGTATTCTTCTTCTTTTTGACCTGAAACCGATAGTCAAATTGAAATTGTTCACCTTCATTCAGGCTATTTGATTCAATGTTTAGTTGGAGAAAAGCCTAAAAATAGAGACCTTATTTTGCCCCATGCTGAGTTTGCCATAATAATTCTGTTAAAAGGTCGATAAGTAAGAATCCTTTTGCGATTGTTCATGGTCTTTCTCTCCATTAACTCGTTGATCTTCTTCCTTTTCCTACTGATTATCACTCATCTGATTATGTCCAAACTTTTGCTGAACATATCCATAATTTGCATGCTGAGATTAGAGGAAAAATTATTTTGAGTAATGATACTTATAAACTTGTTGCTGATGCACATCGTAGGCATAGAAAAATTTGTGAAGGATATTATGTTATGATTCACATTTGTCCTCAACGCTATTCTAAACATGTTAAAACGTTACATGCCCCGGATCATTGGGCCTTACCCTATCCTTTGTAGGCTTGGATCCAATGGTTATTTAATTATTTTGCCGTCAAATATGTCTATTACTAAAATTTTCAATGTGACAGATTTATTCCCTTATCGAGACATATTCGGGCTTCCAGTTTGTTGAATTCGGTAGACCGTCTGGTCGATCGCGACCCTGCAACGGTCAGAAATTTGATGTTATCAGCATCCTCTTTGGTACACTTTTTATGAAGAGAAGGCTTAACTTCTCGATGATGTACCTGACGATTGTAATGATGGAGCATTGAGGTATGCAGAAGTGACCGTGATTGTCAGTTCCAAGTGTCTCTTTTGAGATTCTCGCAAAACAGAAGTTTTACTAGAGTAAATCAAGGAAAATAGAAGATGGGTCAATGGTGTTAGTGGGAGCCATCTCCATACTGGATCAGCCATCGAATTCAAAACAAATTCCAAGAAAGAAAATATAAGAAAGGGATCTGAACGGTTAACTATAGCCGTCAAGGTCTAGCAAAAAATATGAGGTTTCTAAAAATCGCTAAAAATGAAAAAGAGGTCTGGTCCGCTGAATATAAGCCGTCCAGACCCAGAAGCAAAAAAATATTATTTTCTTGGAAACTCTAGAATTTTGATTCTAAGATGAATACTATTCAACCTGCAACTTCTACTCAAATTTTTGGAATTTCCAGGAAACTGGCATGTGTCTTAATAGATTATCAGTTTTAAGATTGGAATCAAGAAAATAATATCTTTGTATTTTTTTATTTTTCTTGAGCAGTAAAATCATGCGCCATCTTATGAAAATTTCAAAACTTTCTAAGAAACCCTAAAATTAGTTAGGGAACCCATAAGAAATGAGAGAGGGATCAAATAGAGCTGTGAAATCAACTTTTGGACTGCTGGAAGTCAGTCGTCCAAACAAAAAAGAACACCAATAGTCGAAGTGGGTTCTGACAAACTGAAGAGCAAGGAAAATCTAAAAATAAAATGAAAGAATGATGAATTTGATAACTAAGACTAAATGCAAGTGGTTCTATGGTAAAAACCAAGCATAAAAAGAATTATGTGACCATGAAAGGCTCAACAGTGTATCAGCAATCAGGTTGTTGGGTCAAAAACACAAATTGATGAATATTACTATACAATTAAGCAATGAGAAACAATTTGATTTTATTCAGTGAAAAGTCTGGAATAAGGGAGAAGTCTACTATGCTAACATTTGTGACCATATACAACCCTACATAAGATCACACTGTCAACATAATTATTGAGATTAAAGTCTAACCTCTCTCTTTATATCATTGATATATGCAAAAGCTTTTATAGTGGAGTGGATATGCCCTCCACTCAAAAGTGTACTGTAAGCTCCGTCATCATCATTAACTGATGAGACTTGAGTTTTAACAGGTTCTCTCTATCCAGGGAAGGGTAGATTCATTTTTTCTGCTTCACTTTTCCTCCCACTCGAAGAAGAAGCTCTGGACATGGGGAAGGTTGTATGTGTCCCTCCAGTGATCACCTCCCTCAGTGCCTACTCATGTGAAAGGCATGTTGGCTTTAGAGAAGTCAATTCTTACACACTGCTGCCGGCTCGTCAATTCATCATCACCCCACCCTACAAATGATGTCAGCCAAGTCCACCAGCATGAAACAATGTGACTTGAAGAAGGAGATCTTTTCCTTCCTTTTTCTTTTTGTTTTTTTTTGTTTGAGAGTAAACAGTGAACCGTTACGAGACCGCGTTTCAATAATAAGTTTTTAGTGAAAACACCCATGCACAACATCTACACTAAAATTTATATCTTCTTGAGCTAAAAGCTTTCTTTTTTCTTCACTTTCAATAGTCGTAGTTTGATCTACCGAGCAATGGCGGTCGTTGTGTGGAATGCCCTTCTTTAAATTGGGATGAAAAAAAATCTGTTACCATCTTTACTTCTCGCTCTGATGCAAATATAGGATCTAAAACTAGGCAGTACAAACACTTGAGGGGGGTAAATAATTATAAACAAGAAATGCTAATAACTTGCAAGAAAATAAGCAATACAAAATAAAATCAATATACAAAAGCAAACACGAAGATTTTATCCTGTTTCGGTCATCTTGACCTACATCTAGTCCCAAAGCAATCCATTTGAGATTTTTCTTAACTTGATTTTGAAACTCACAAATTCATGCACAAGTACACTACTGACAAACACCTTCGCCGTACCTGCACAACACTTCTCTACATTAAGAAGACCATCCTTTTAAAATGAATATAAATTATCTTATAAGTCTTGACTTTGATGTGAAAGTTAATCTACAAGGGACTTATAGTGAAACTCTCGAAATTTTTTAGCAAAGAATTACTTTGGGTGAAAAAAGAACCAAAGTGGAGAGTTCTGAAAAACAAAAATTTTCAGAATGATTTTGACAGAATTTTTATATATATGAATGCTAAGTAAAAATCAATGAAATTAATCTTTATTTATAGCTAGAGAAATTTGACTATTGGAGTAGTTATTCAATTTGAATTTGAAATCAAAAAGAGTAGAAAAAGGTCAGAAATTTAAAAGTTTATACAATTGTTCAACAGTCAGAAATTGTTTAATATAGTCAACTTATACTGTGAGTTAGTCGACTAATCATACACATTTTGCCTAGAGTAGTCGACTTTTAGATTGGGTTAGTCAACTAGTCTAACAAAATATCTAAATCAATATTTCTGTTGAACTTGGATAAATCGACTAATAGAAATTATAAGTCAACTAGGTCAATTAAAAACGTATACTCAAGATATAACATTCAAGTATAAGTCGACTAGGTAGTTTATAAGGCCAATAGGAAAGTTAGAGTTAGAAATGAATGTTTTCTTTAAGAGCTATAAGTGATTTATAAAATAAGTAAGTCAACAAGACTGACAAAAAATGCATTGAGTGTTTTCTGTTGAACTCTATAAGTCGATTTGGTCAGAGATAAGTCAACTAGGAATTGTATGAATCAGAGTATTAGTCTTATTTGTCGATTTGACTTAGGGATAAGTCGACTATGGAATAGTGTAAGTGTGTGTTTAAGGCTTTTACTGATTTTCTAAAACTATAAAAAAAACATAAAAGTATAGAAAAGCCCTGCAAGCTCTTGTACTCCTTGATCTCCAAGTTTAAGTCATGTCTTTAATAGAATTGGTCTATTTGTTCAGCAAGATATATGTGAGTGCAAAACTATATATACACAACACATACACAAGTTTGTTATCATTAAAAATATATGAAATTTAAACATGTGATGAACATATAAAACAATATCCAGTATTCTCCCCTTTTTAATGATGACAAGCAAGTATATATAGAGAGAGTATAGGAGATAATTTTTTTTAAGAAACATGTATATGACAAAGGCGCACACTTCTCCAGCCAATCTAAATGCTCCATCAGCCACTCTTAATAAAACAACTAAAGACAGTGGGTGACGCATGAACTTTTTTCTGTTTGGGTGTAATAAAGTAGTAATAATACCTTGAGCCACAACAAGGCTCTGATATCAATTTGTTATGCCAAATTGGCCCTTCAAGAAAACGGTCATGTAAAGACACAATTATTAGCTCAGATCTTATCTGACCCAAAAGCTACACCATTTGTGGTCCATGTTGTTCCTAGGGTAATTTTGTTAGGATTTTGCCTTGTTGTTCAAGAAGAGATGATGGTCTAAGAAAACCCAAATGTGTTGGAAAAGACGATGGCTTGAAGCAGAAGAAGCAAATTAAGATGAAGCAGTTTTCATTTCAGACGATTGCGAGTTTTCTTTCAGGAGGACTATGAAAATAATTTAATTCCTATTCAGTGAAGGCTTGTTTCTAAAGATTAAAGGGTCTAGAGTCCTTCTAAATTAAGGAGATTAATTCCTAAAAGGATTGATCAAGATTCTTCAACCATCCAAAGGCCAAGATCATCTCATAGTCCAAATAGAAGTTGTATTGTAAAATCTTATAATAAAAAGGTTATAACCAAGCATTGTAATTACCTCAACCATAACAAGTCTCAAGGAGTTTCTACAACAGAGAATCTTAAGTAAAGGAGAACAGAGAAAGCGAAGAAAGAGAGGAGCAAGTTGAAGGTGTATAGAGAGTAGCTAACACCTTATAATCTAGGGCTAGATTCAACTGGAAAGTGAATACGCTTATTGCATCAAGTGGAATGTTACATCTCTTTTAACTAAGTTTATTAATAAAGCTCACTCAAGTTTTCTTCCCGTAGACGTAGGCCAAGTTTGGGCCAAACCATGTTAAATCCTTATATTCTTTTTTTATTACTCTTTTGTCTAGATATTATAAGTTTGCTTTACATTAAGCTTTCCTTTTGCAAGTACTGTTCATATTGCTAAGTTCTACTAACGTTGATCCTGAGACTCATAGCAATTGGTATTAGAGCATATCAATTTTGCAATAATTGGTATCAGAGCATATCAATTTTGCAATAATTGGTATCAGAGATAAAAGTTAACGAAGGGCAATATATCAAAAATAGGAAGTTCTACGACAAAGTTCGAGGTCGAGAAGTTCAATGGCAAAGAAAACTTTGGCTTACGGCAAAAGAGGGTGAAGGCATTGCTGGTGCAACAAGGTCTTCACAAGACCTTGCAGGGTAAGTCAGTAAAACCTGTAGGTACGTTAAACGGGAATTAGAGAAGATAGATCTAAAGGCAGCAAGCATGATCCAAATATATCTCGCAGACGAGGTTATGTACAACATGACAGATGAAAAATGGCTATGGGATTGTGGTCGAGGTTAGAAATATTGTATATGATGGAAAGCCTCTCCAACAAGCTATATCTCAAAAAATAACTATATGGGCTATGCATGAAGGAAGAGACAACAGTGTTTCGAGCATATAAACTTCTTCAACAAGGTCATTTGCGAGCTTCTAGCTGATGATGTCAAGATCGACGAGGAGGACAAGGCCTTGATATTTCTCAGTTCTCTTCCAGAGTCATATGATCATATCGTCAACAACATACTCTACGGTAAGGAAACTCTCATCTTGAAGGAGGTCATGTCAACTTTCTTATCTAATGAGATTAGGAAAAGGCCAAATCAAGAGGAGCAGACAGGATCGGGTTTGGTGGTCATGGAAGAAAAGGAAGAGGAGAAGCAAGAAAAAGTCTAAGCTCATCAAAGGTATGTCACTGTTGTCACAAGGAAGTTCATTGAAAGAATGACTATAAGCATTGACAAGAGTGGCTGAAGAAGAAAGGGCAAGCTGTGGAGACAGATATAGCAAGCGGTGTACAGGACACCGAAATATTAATGGCTTCTTACGAAGACAACGCTTCTCAAGGTAAAGGCTGGATATTTGATTCAGGTAGTACGGTTCATTTATGTTCCCAAAAAGAGTTGTTTAATAACTCCTTAGTTGTAAAGGAGGAAGAGATTGTCAAGATGGTAGATGGCTCGGCATATGAGGTGATCAGCACTGGGACAGTTAAGGTTACAGGAAGAGATAGAATAGTGCATGCTTTGGAGGCGGTCCAGTATGTCCCGGAGGCACGATATAATCTCATATCCATAATGGTGCTCGACGAAGAAGGATGTTGGATCCAAATACAACAAGGCATCGTCACAGTCAGCCAAGGAAACAGGGTAATCCTGGAAGGAGAGAAATGCGGAGGGTTATACAAGCTGAAAGAAGAAAACTCAATTCGAGGTGGAATTTCAAGGACAATCTTGAAAGGGAGTTCATTTCGAGGTGGAGCTTCAAGGAAGACTATAACGGAACGTGAACTGAGTCAAAGTGTTGCGGAAAAGAGAAAGAGTGCACTCGGATAAGGCCTGAGATGCCAAACCATGGCGGTAAATCAATCAATGGTCCCAGAGAGAGGGGGGCAAGAGTAAAAGGCTTCATGGTACAGTTACATAAAGGAAAGAATCAAGGTAGTAATCTGAAATCTCAAGTTGTTTTGTTAAAGGCTTGAAAAACAAATCAAGGTGAATATTATTAGAATTTTGCCTTGTTTTTCAAGAAGAGATGATGGTCCAAGAAAATCCAATTGAGTTGGAGAAAACGATGACTTAAAGCAGAAGAAGCAAATTAAGATGAAACAGTTTTCTTTTTAAGCGATTGCGAGTTTCCTTTTTAAGAGCAGTATGAATAGCATTTAATTTCTATTCAATAAAGGTTTGTTTTTAAAGATTAAAGAGTTTAGAATCCTTCTAAATCAAGGTGATCAATTCCTAAAAGGATTGATCAAGATTCTTCAACCATCCAAAGGCCAAGATCATCTCATAGTCCAAATAGGAGTTGTATTATAAAATTTTATAAAAAAAAGTTGTAACCAAGTATTGTAATTATCTCAACTAAAACAAGTCTTAAGGAGTTTCTACAATAAAGAATCTCAAGCAAAGGAGACCAGAAAAACCCAAGAAAGAGAGGAGCAAGTTGAAGGTGCATAGAGAGAAGGTAATACTCTTGTAATATAGGGATAGATTCAAGTAAAAGGTAAATACTCTTATTGTATCAAGAGGAAAGTTAGATTTCTTTTTACTAAGTCTATTAATAAAGCTCTCTCAAGTTCTCTCCGTATGGACGTAGGCCAAGTTTGGGCCGAACCACATTAAATCCTTATGTTCTTTCTTTATTACTCTTTTGTCTAGGTATTGCTAGTTTGCTTTACATCAACTTTTCCTTTTGCAGGTACAATTCATATTGCCAAATTTCGCTAACATCGATCCTAGGAGTCACAGCAATTGGTATCAGAACATATCAATTTTGCAACAATTGGTATCAGAGTATATCAATTTCGCAACAAATTCCTACCTCCACCTAAGTGTTGGGCTTGTGTTGAGAGCCCTCATGTTTTCTGTTAAGGGATCTATTAACCTATATAATTCCCGTGTGTTTCACACATAAAAAGGGGAGATTCCTAAATCATGCATGATCTAAATAGTCTCACATTGGATAATTGAGTAAAAAGTGAAAGACGTAAATAGAAACTGGAGTCCCTACTTATCGGCTAAAGTTTTTGGGTCAGATAAGAATAAGATCTCAACTCATATTTTTGCTTTCACCAGTTCGTCTTCCTAATAGGCCCATCTAGCACATTGTACCTTTTTAGTCACCGCTTGACAATTATTTCCAAGATTACATGATATCTTTTTTCAAAATGCCACATTGCACCTTTCGAGTACATTAGGATTCCTCCCGTTGTGAAGTAACATAAAACTCTAGTTACTGCTAGACAATTATATTTCTAAGAGTACTTTATATATTTAATTAAATACTAACTATAAAGGCAATATCAGATGTAATACAGTGCATTGCATGCATGATTTTAAACTATTTAAGAATATTTGCCTGATTAATACTTCTACTTTTATTCTTCATTAGCTTATTACTAACAATCATATGGAGTACAAGTTGGAGGACACTCGAAATAATCAAATTCTTTGAGAACCTTCTCCATTATGCCCCTTCAGTCTCAAAATTCTGCTTATAACCCTCTGCAACCGGACTGGCCTTGTTCTTTTCAACCAATCCATTCGAGTTCAACTTCTTTTAGAATGTCTTCAATAAGAAAAAAGGAAAAAAAAAAAAAAAAAAAACTTCTTTCTAAATGTCCATTTGCATCGAATTGGCATGTATAGTGTAGTTTAGTTAGTCTACCAGGCTAATTTATTGCTAAACATAAAAGAAACAAATTTTTATTAACAATTACTTCATTTCAGACAGAAGCATTAGAGGATTCATGTCATAGTTGAGAGAATAACAAAATGTAATCACACATGGTCTCCACATGGGTTTTTTTTCCCCTCGTAACTTTAGACCATATGATAAGCCCCTCTGCCTCTTGCTCATTTAGTTGTTTCTGAAGTTAGGCTAGCGTCTGAAGGAGTTGTTCTTCAATAGGTAGCCGAGAATCGTGCTTATTAGCTGCTTGCTCGGGAATAGTTGCCGGGGATGAAGGCTCCTTGTTAACTTTCTCAAGAACAACATTGGGATTTGAGGGATGGAGGCCAGTAGGACCTGTGCCCCGTTGATAACTTTTTTACCCTTGGCAGCAGTAGATGCGACAGCAGTCTGTGAAGATGCTTTCTTTTGAGGGGCCATTGTTGGCGAAGCTGTTTGTGGAAAGATTTTTAAGGTAGTGTTTGGCGAAGGGGAGAGAATTCTAAGCGCAAAATCAAGAGCTCTTAATGAAAGAACCAATGAAAACCACAGACGATTGGACGCTCCTGATTGATCCTGCCAATGACGCAGAAGAAGGAAGAACACCTTTCAAGTCAGGAGCACCGATGTGATGCCGGCCGAAGACCCTCGGATGCGAGAATAAGTATTTGTTTGAAGAAAGTAAAGAATACTTGTGTGTAGTGTTTTTGGTGTTAATCAGAATCGAAACCTTTTCTCGATGGAGAATGAGTTGTATAAATACCTGACTCAGCTCTTAATGTATGGCTGGTATTTCAGATCTCAGCAACTGCACGATCGGCAAGTTGCGTTTTCCTAGTAACTGCCCACATCGGCCGCTTGATTGTTGGGATTATCATGCAAAGATGTCCGTCATTGTCCATAATAGCCCGCATTGAAGTAGGGTCATTATAACATTTTGAACATAGGGATGACCTGACAGCATAACTGAACAAGTGAATCTCGGGACCATTCCTTTCAGCTGTAATCAACGTAAAAGTGATAGTGTTCAAAGAGGATCTTCGTTGTGGAGGCTGGGGCCTCCGACTAGCAGAATAACTTCGCCCGAATTGCATTTCTAGGATCATGATTGTAGATAGATATGATCGCAAAAATAGACCAGATAGTTGTGGATCCATGCAGGTAACTCGGGTTGAGTATGGACTCGGGGCAGGACTCGAGGGTTTCTCCTTGGGCCTATATGAAAATACACCTAGAGGGGGGTGAATAGGTGTATGGCTAATCTAATGAATAATAATGCGGAATTAAAAACTTAATGTAACACCCTTAGTGTAACCAACGAGTGTAACCGAATTTTCGGTGAAGGGCTCTGGACTAACTCCTCTGAATTCCTCTAAATAAGAGTTGAGGCACTATGTAAAGCTCTCTTGGTAAACACAAGTATGGGCACACACAAACAACACAAGCATATATATAATATGACAATATGAATCAATGCACAAATGTTAGAGAGAGTTAGAGAAAGTGGATCAAACGCAAACACTAAGATATGTTTCGATGTTCGAGCATACAGCTCTACGTCCCCGCCTTTACACAGAAGGATTTCCACTAACTCGTCCACACAGGACTTCCCACACAGGGAAGCTCCACTGACGATTTAGGGCAAATACAATTGGGAGTACACAACTCCTCTCTCAACCAATACAACCTCTCACTAGAGGCAAGGCACAAACAAATCACCTCTACACTTAGAGGGATAGGCACTTAGCCACACAAACAACAATCACCTCACACTTGAGGGATTCTAACACAATCTCCACCTCTCACTAGAGGAAGCCAAATACCACTTCCACTATCATCTCACACTTGAGGAATAACAACTCAATCACCTCTCACTAGAGGGATATCACAATCAATGGAAGTTTAACAACTTGGTGGTCTATCTCAACCACAAACTAATTTTCTCACGAAAACAAAGATCCTAAAGATAGAATAGATAGATAAGCTCAAGTGTGAGAAATAAAGAGTTTGAAAATCAAAATCATAAAGAAAAACTCTTGGGAAAACTTCTAGAATGAATGTAAAGTGAAAATCAAAAACAATCCCAAAGACTTTCTTTTTCTTTGAATTTTTCAACCCTTTAAAACAAAATAAAGATGAAATCTTTAGGCTTAAAAACTCTTTTGAAAACTTGTATTAAAACACTTGAGAAGATAAAATTTTGCTCTTAAAAATTCTTATTGAAAACAATCAAGAAATGGGATATTTATACTCTCATTTCAAATCTGCCTGTTGGCAGCTGAAAAGGGCCAGTTTGCCTTTCCGGTCCAACGGTCAAATTTTTGACCGTTGCGCCTACCGGTCGACCGCCCGGTCGACGGGGACTGGATCCAAAGAGTAACGGCTCTCTGGCCGGTCAACCGCCCGGTCGACCGAGCTAATACAGAAAGTAGAGCTCTCTGCCAGTCGACCGGGCCATTTCCAGAGAGCAGAGGCTCTCTGGCGGTCGGCCGTTCCGGTCGACCGGCCCATCAGCCTGGCTGCGTGCACGTTCTGAGCACGTCGGTAGACCGGCCCGGTCGACTGGCAGTCAGCCAGTCCAACTTAATCAGGTCTTAAAAACTTGAGTTTTTATTATCAATTAAATTCCATAAAAAAACATAAATTCCACAAAAATCAGTTCATGTTATATCTTTGAAATACAAACATGTGTGACAAAAATTCAACACATATTTCAAACTTTTTGAACTATTTTTGTGACTTGAAAATTTTTCCTTAAACCAAATTCTGTATTTTCCAAAAATAGAATTTTTGAAATGGAAATCTGATTTTTTTCAAAATACATGTAAATACAAAAACATGATATATAAACAACTTTGAAGCATATAGTATATGGATAGAATCCAATATACATGAAAGGTATTATATCTATGTTTTTGACATTAAATCTAAAAATAAGTTTTGTCTAAATACAAAACTCCAAACACATGAATAGTGTATCAAAATAAGTTTTTCTAAGTATATGAAGCATAGATGTATATAGATCAAATCTAATATGTATTAAACCATGTAAACTTGTTTTGATTCTATCTATCCATGAAAACCAAGATCGGTTAAACCGAAAATCAAAACCAATAAACATGAAAATTAAAAACAAGTGTGTGTGTTGTGAACTTGAGCATATCACACTATCTAATCTTTATAATGGATCTAAACAAAATCTTAACTAAACAAAGCGAAGCCTTCTTGTAGAACGCCGTCTCCAAGTTGACTCGATCCAAACGCGATCCAACAAGCTTGACTCCAACCGAGTGCTAGATATGAACTTGACGCTCGAGCTCTTGAATCACCATGTGAAAGCTCCAAAACACCTTTGTTGAAGCTAATCACCTACTAATATCTTGATTAAATATCTGAAACTAAATATCACAAGATTATTAGTAAACTATAACTACATGAGTTATTCATCATCAAAACTAGAGTGGAAGGCCTCTGGGCCAACACTATACTGGGTCAGCTAGCACATCGAATTCGTTAGTCGCTAGGGAGGCTTTTGATGCAGCGGGACACGTGTTGTGATCCTGATGAGAGTCGAACTCTGACCGCTACACCATGAAAGGTCAAAAATAAGGTATCAACCGTCGGGTTGTTAGGTCAAAGGCACAAATTGATGAATATTACTAAACAATTAAACAATGAGAAACAATTTGATTTTATTCAATCTGAAGAGTCTAGAATAAGCGAGAAGTCTCCGATGCTAACATTTGTTACCATATCTTTTTTTTTTTTTTTTTTTTGCTAAGAGAGCCCTTAGGGCAAGGGGGCGCATGAAGGCAACCCATGTCCGCGGCATGGGATTCGAACCGTTGACCTTGTGGGTGACCGAAACTCATAACAAACCAAAGACCACTCGGCCAAATGCGGGGGAAATTTGTTACCATATATAACCCTACAAGAGTTCACACTATCCACATAATTATTGATTAAAGTCTAACCTCTCTCTTTGTATCATCGGCATATGCAAAAGCTTTTATAGTGGAGTGGATATGGCCCCACTTCAAAGTGTATTATAGGCTCCGTTATCATCATTAAGTATGAGATTTGAGTTTTAACGTGTTTTCTATCCAGGGAAGGGTAGATTCATTCTTTCTGCTTCACTTTTCCTTCACTTTTCCCTCCCACTCAAAGAAGAAGCTCTGGACATGGGGAAGGTTGTATGTGTCCCTCCAGTGATCATCTCCCTCAGTGCCTACTCATGAAATGCATGTTGGCTTTTGAGAAGTCAGAACTTGTGAACTGCTGCCGGCGCATCAATTCATCATCTCCCCACCTTTCAAATGATATCAGCAAAGTCCACCAGCTAGAAACAATGTTAATTGAAAAAGGGGATCTTTTTGTTATTTTTTTTCTTAGGGTAAACAGTGAGCCGTTAGGGGACCGCATTTCATTAATAAGTTTTTAGCGAAAACACCCATGGACAACGGCTACGATAAAATGTATATCCTTCAGAGGTGAAAAGCTTCACCGCACTCGCAGATGAAAGAGAAACACATGCACAAAAATACACAATAGCAAACTATTCGAGTGCAAGTGCAGACATAAAATGACACGGAGTAGTGAGAAGCAAAAAGGCGGTTCCTCCTGATGCAAAAAGCAGCATAAGAATAGCAGCTGTCCATCCAGCTGCAAGCAAAAAATCGGCGGTCCGTCGCGTTGACGGTCATGTGTCCTCTGAGTCGTAGTCTTCCCCTTGCCATGTGCACCTCCAGAGTGACTATCGGAAGCCTCCCTCATCGTTGTTCTGTCGAAGGTCCATCTCACCCGCTCTCTCATACTGCCTGAAAGAAGATTGGACCAGTGAGACATGAAAACAGAGCAAATATAGAAAGTTTGGTTAGCCAATCTGGCCGTCTCATTAAAAATTTTATTATTACGCTCTCTTTAAATTACCCAAAACGTAGGCACAGCTGAAAGATCCCAGATAACCATGTCCTGATTATTAATCGAAGTGTCCCTCCACGAAGTCCAAAAAATGCTCTGTTTGTGGGAGCTGTGGGAGGTGTTGGGCCACTCTCTCCCAAACATAAATGGCAAAAACGACACTGAAGGAACAAGTGGTCGATGTTTTCCTCGCTAGTCGCACACAAAACACAAAAATTAAGCCCCTGCCAGGACCTCTACATATGATAATTTTCTTTTTATTATGTGTCTTGTGTCGTAGTCCCACATGAGAGTCATTAACTGGCTTCACAGTTGAAAAAGGATCTACATATACCTGAGATCTTTGAAGACTTCTACATTGACTCTTGGTCAACAGGAAAGGATCATATCTTGTCTCTTTGACATCTTGACTTGATGTTTGGCCCTTTTGTTTCTCTCATATTTCGGCTGATTTTCTTTTAATTATTATTTCTTCATTTATGTTCTTTCTTTGTTTATTTGAAGGAATGATTGAGGAGGAAACTCTCCCTTTGCCCTCAAGGAGAGAATTTCTTAGAAGATTGCCAGCTTGATTTGAACTGGTGCCTATCTCATTAAATTGAAGCACTTTATTTAAAAGCTAAAATTACGGATCTAATAAATTTATTTATCGGGTATATGTCTTAATTGTGATCAAACTAAAGAACAATACTCGATATATCTCATTGAAGCAAGCTGATGCAATGCAGAAACTCGATGGATCCTATAGCACTCCTCGTCCACTTCTCGATATCGCAGTGTTGACCGAGAATCTCAATAGACTGTAAATATTGGTTTGTCGATAGCTGGTTTTTATCAAATATGAAGAGATATGTCAACCAAAAAAGAAAATATATGACCCTCCCACAAAGAGGATATATATAAATACACACACACCCATAGAGAGAGAGAGGAAAATATTCTAGTGAGAACTTTCATGAGAATTCCACTGTGAGCCACTCTGTGGATGACTCGAACCGTTCGTCTTAATTTACATACTCTAGTTAGATTACTAATAAAAAATCATTTGATTCCGAGACTTTTTACTTATACATCAAGTGGTTACAAAATATGTTATATTTGCCGTAAAATAAAGATGTCATTTGATGCATAGATAAAAAAATTCGGAATCGCGTGATTTTTCATTGGCAGCCTAATTAAAATATGTAGATTAAGATGAACGGTTCAGATCATCCATGGGGTGGCCGATTGTGGAGTTCGCATGAAGCGCACGGTGAGAGATAGTTCCCTACATATGCATGCATACGTGTATGTGTGTGGGGGGGTGAGAAGAGAGAGAGAGAGAGAGAGAGAGAGTCCTGTGTAGTTTCGAAAGGATTCGAGCCCGAATTCTTCCCACTCAAATACCAACACCCAACATTCAAATGCAAGATCCACTCCACTGAAGTTAATCTATTTTATTTAAAGTAACTAAAAATCTAAATCAAGTATTTTGAATACTTTTTACACATCCATTAAGCGGCACAAAATGAATGGCCGAAATTAGTGAGTTAGCTAGATCTATGTCTTTAAACATACAAATTCTCGATCCGGCCATTTGATCATGATCTAAACATTTAAAAACCCTACAAACCAATTTTTGTCAGGTTTTAAATGTTCTACACCGTTAAACTAATCAACTTACTATTTAGGCCGTCCATTTTTTCCTACTTGATGCATGGGCAAAAAGTATTTAAAATACTTTTTTTTTAGTTGATAGATACTTGAAATAATATACATCAACTTTAACGGAATGAATCTTGTATTCGGATAATGTATGATTGTATTTGAGTGGGAAGGATTCGGGCTCGAATCCTTCCAGAACTACACAAGTCTCTCTCTCCATAAGCTATTTCGGAGACTATTTTGTGTCTACTTGATGGATGGACAAAAAGTATTTAAAATATATGATTTTTAATTTTTAGTTTCATGAAATAGTGTAGTTCAACTTCAACGGAGTAGATCTTGCATTCGGTTGTCGTAGAATTGTATTTGAGTGGGAAGGATTCGCCTTGAATTCTTTCGGAATAACACAAGTTTCTCTGTGTGTGTGTGTGTGTGTCCTCGGTAGTGGCCCATCGGTAAGATACTTGGCTTAAAAAACCAAGTTTTCCAAGTTCGAACGCCGCTATCAACGAATATTGTCCCCACGCGGGTGGCGCGTGACTTACCCTGTTACGTGGTAGGAAACTTCCCTGGGCAAGGGCTACGTGACCCGTATGATTAGTCTGGTGGGATAACCTCATCTGTAGAGTCGTGCTTTCCTCGCCTCCATGCGAGGGTATAAAGGCAGTCTCGCAAGAGGGCCCACTGGGATACCTGGGCGATTTTCCAAATACACACACACACACACACACACACACATACATACATGTGTGTGTGTGTGTGTGTGTGTGTTTGTGTGTGTATATATGTACACACACACACACACACACACACATATATATATATATATACATACATATACACACGTACATACCTACATACATACATATGTGTGTGTGTGTGTGTGTATGTATGTGTACACAAACACACACACACACACACACACACACACACATATGGGTAAAGTGTTCCTACCAGGTTTTCTTAGACTAAAATCTAAGGATGCAGCTTAAAACTCCAATATTCCTATTTTTTTCACGATCAGACCACACATTATCATCTTAATATTCTAAGATGTACACATATAAAAAAATCAAGTGAGTTGTAGTTTGTTTACTCATTGATTTAATCGTTCAATTTTGTTCTACTGTTAAAAAATCGTTAATACTTGAACCCACAAAAAATAGAGTAAATAAACTCCAAATCACGTGATTTTTTTAATATGTACATCTTAGAACATGAAAATGATATTATGCGGTAAGATAATGAAAAAATCGTGATGTTGGAGTTTTAAGCCGCCTCCTTAGATTATAATCTAAAGAGACTTACTAGGAACATATTACCATATAGACACACACATATACACACACATATATATCATACACACACACATACACACACACATATATCACACACACACACACACACACACAGATAGACTTGTGTCCTTTCAAAAGGATTTGAGGCCGAATCCTTCCCACTCAAATTCAACCCTCCAATATTTGAATACAAAATTCACGCTTTTGAAGTTGCTCTATATTATTTTAAGTATATAAAATCAAGTGTTTTGAATACTTTTTTCCCATACATCAAGTAGGGAACAAGCAGGTGGCCTAAATAGTGAGTTGGTTAGTTTAATGGTGTAGAACATTTGAAACCTAACAAAAATTAGTTTGTAAGGGTTTTTACAATGTTGAGATCATAATAAAATGACCGAATCGAGAATTTGTGTGTCTAAAGACATAGATCTAACTAACTCGCCACTTTCAGCCGTCCATTTTGCGTCGCTTGATGGACTTGCAAAAAGTATTCAAAATACTTGATTTTTGGTATATAGGTACTTGAAATAATATAGATCAACTTCAACGGAGTGGATCTTGTATTTAAATTTCAGAGAGTTGAATTTGAGTGAGAAGGATTCAACCTCAAATTCTTTTGGAAGGACACAAGTCTTTCTCTCTGTCTCTCTGCACACACACACACATATACATGTACATACACACACACACACGCATGTGTGTGTGTGTGTAAGAATTATCATTGCAATCCATCCAAATTGTGGTAAGAGATTTCTCGACAAGATTGATCAAACGATAAATTTTGCACCATGGGGTTGAAAGGATCTGAATTATTGAGAGCCGACAAAGATTTCAACACAGAAAGAAGGCAAAGTAGGAGTTTTTTACGTGGAAACCCAAATTGGGAAAAGCCACGAGGAGGAAAGAGAGAATTCATTATTTTCAACTTGTTACAATGAATTCTATAGAGCTTGTACTGTGCTTACAATTTGTCAGATCTGATCTCTTTTCTTGTTGGAGGAAAAGGTCTATTTGTATTGAATGTTGGGATGGAGAAGGATGGGACGTTGGTGAGATTGGCGTAACTGCCATGATCTCCATGTGCAAAATTGTTGTAATGGCTGCAATTGTGGGCATTTGACTGTTGGGATTGCCTGCCAAAAATCCTACCTTGTCCATAACTTCCAAGAACGTTATGAACATGAAAGAAGTCAGGCTGTGTAACTGAAAGTAAAAATCAAGAAGTCAGGCTGTGTAACGTTATTGCTGTAGCTATCTGTATGCGGAGATCAAGGAAGGTGGCTGCTGTAACTATCTTCTTGGAGTGGAAATCTCTGAAAAGGAGTGGACCTTGGGACGAGGTGTCTACCTCGGGATCAGATGCGTGTCCTCGGAGGGATGAGCGACTCCGGGAACAGCTGTATTCTCAGAAGGAGCGGCTTCAGGATGGTGCTCGGTCTTTCTCGACTTTAGAAGATGCTCAAATTTTCTTCTTAGGCCTGCAATGGGCCTGCCGGTTCGTCGAGTTTGTTACTTATTTGGGATGCTCCTGATGAGGTGGAATACATGATGCGATTCTGATGAAGATCAAAATTTGACCACTACACTGATCCATGTAGCCATTTACTTGTTTTCAGCTTAAAGGCTAGGGAGAGGACCATAGCCGTCAGAAGATCTTAGAAACAACAAGAATGACCCACTTCATAGGATCAAAAACATACATCAAGCCTCAAAGGCATCTTTACATGTGTAGTCAAAATAAAAACCAAAGACCCTGCAACCAACGTACACAATTCATGTCCACATAAGAGAATTGATACATCTCTCAGGTCCGCACCATGAAACCTGGCATATAGACACATACATATACTGGCTGTTGGTTTCTGGGTTCAATCTGACAACTAATCAAGATCACTGAAATATCAACAATCTAATTGGCCAGGTCGGCAAATATCAGGTGGGAGGTTTTCCGTTCAATAGAACGTTCCTTAATTTAAGAACCACCTTTCAATTTTCTTCCTTAGTTAAACACCAATTAGACTGATATAAATCAGTCTCAATATACTGAATATCAGTATATTCTCTGTATAAAGAAATTAATTCACTTATACAGTACTTAGAGTGAGGTACGCTTAAAGTGAATCTCCTTAAGACAATTACGTCCCCCTCACCGGTGCTAACGGGTTACTGGACGCTGGTCTCCCAAGATACAACACTCCTTCACAGTATTTGGATAGCACTATCAAATTACCGTACGGTCGAATCGTAGTTAACCAGTACCTACACAGGATTGTTGAAGCAGCAGAACAAAGACAAATTTCAAGAGTGAAATACACCTAGAGGGGGGGGTGAATAGGTGTAATTGCTAATCTAATGCTCTTTTTAAATTTTACTTAAGTGAGTGATGCAACGATCTCTCAAAACACGACTAAGAGCCGAATACCCCTTGCGAGGTTCTGAACTCCTTCCTCCCAATTCCCCTTAAATGGGTTAGAGGTGCGCAATGCAACCGTGTTGTATTGAGGTGTGATCGAACAATTCCAAGTATGAAATGCGATGATGAAATGCACACAAGTAATATAGCAAGAAATATTGAAAGCAAGTAAAATAAACAAATAAGGATATCACAAATAAAAGTTAGTTCACAAGCAATAGATTGGAAGCAATTTAAAGCAAGAAATTAAGCAAGAAGAACGCCAAGCCAATCGCAAACAAAGTGATTTGTTTCGAGGTTCGAGCCCGTAGCTCTAGTCCCCGCCTTCACCTCCGTGAAGGGTTTCCACTATCCCCTTAGGATCCCGTACAAGTTAGGCCTCCAAAGACCTCAAGCCCGTAGCTTCACCTTACAAAGAAATTCCCCTTAGGAACTTGTCTCCACAAGAACAAGGATTACAAATTGGTGATCTCAACTAGACCACAACACTCTTTCTCTTTTACAAACACTCTCACACTTTTACAACTTCTCCTATAGAAAGAATATGAAATTTTTGGCTCTATGAAGTGTTTGTGAGAAAAGCTTCAGTTGTAGAGTGATATTAAGAATCAAACAACAACTGAAAATCAAACTTAAAAGAATGGAAATGAAAGCTTTAAACTATTTTTCTCTTTCTCTTGAAAAACAATGAAAACTTGTATTTTTCTTGGTTGAAAACTAAGGCCTATTTCCCACTATTTATAGGGAGAGAATAGGTTAAAAACTCTGATTTTTCCAGCTAATATCACCTGCAAAAGCACCCCAACAACCCTCTAAAAAGTCTGTTAAAACAGAAAATAAAACAGATTTTCAGAACAGCCCAAAGAGGAAAGAGCCGTTGGAGGTGTTGCAGGCCTACCGGTCGACTGCCGGTCGACCGGGACTCTGCTGGCAAAAGAGCCGTTGTGGCTCCGGTCGACTGCCGGTCGACCGATCACAAGAGAGGAAACACAGTTTCCTTCTACCGGTCGACCGACCCAGTCGACCGGAAGGATACAGAGAGCAAACGTCTAATTTCGGTCGACCGGTATATAGGTCCGGTCGACCGACAGACATGCACAACCTGTGCATGTCCGGGCACAGCAGCCGGTCGACTGGGTCGGTCGACCGGTCTGCCTGGAAAACTGTTTTTCTGGGCAGATTTTAAGATAGAAAATTTTGTATAAAATCTTTAAAAATCTGAAGCTAAGTTTTATGCTGAAAATAGTTTATATACATGTATTTAAACAGGTTTTTGAAGATGTAAAGCTTTGGGTACATGTATGTATAAACTAAGGCATAAACCTAGAAATAAATATTTTGAAAACATAGAAACATATAAAACAAATGTGTGTGCAAATCCTAGAGCCAAATTTCACATATTCTATCTTTACAAAACTAAACTTACAAACTACAATGGTCTTCAAGACTTCAACTTGAGCTATCTTCTCTTGATCTTCAATATTGCAATTTGAGCCCAATTTGACTTGTCTTGAGTCCAATAGCTTGTATTTGAGTCCAAAAACTTTGTATATATGAGTGAGAGTACTTCTAGTATGATAATAAACCTGAAACACACTTAAGCAACAAATAATATTAGTACAAATAACTAATATGTTTTGTAATCATCAAAATACACTAAACATGGGTTGATTGTAACCTTGGGCCAACAATCTCCCCCTTTTTGATGATGACAAAACATATGAGTTATTAAACAAATAAAAGAGGAAAGAGCTTGGAAAGCTCCCCCTTAAACAATGCTATGTATTTAACATGAATATGAACACTATGTAAACATACATAAGGCATTGAAAAATATCATCACCAAAAAAAATAAACTATCATAAGGAATAAAGGAATAAAAAAACAAACAACATATATTTCCTCCACATATTTTTCCCAAACTTATATTTCTCCCCCTTTTTGTCATACATCAAAAAGGGTTAAAAAAAAATCAATTTTACATATTAGAAACCAAAACAAAACAAACAAGATATTTTAAGTATCAATTTTACATACATTCAATTCACCACAAATAAATGAAAATCTTGCATAATCCAAAGGTTTTGTGAAAATATCCGCAAGTTGAAAATCGGTAGAAACAAAATCAATATCTATGTCACCTTTTTCAAAGTGATCTCTAAGAAAGTGATATCTAATGTCTATATGTTTGGTTTTACTATGTTGATTAGCATTTTTGGTCATGTGAATAGCACTAGTATTATCACAATAAATCTTAACATGATCAAAATGTAAATCAAAATCGAGAAGAGTATGTTTCATCCAAAGTACTTGTGCACAACAAGCTCCGGCTGCTACATACTCCGCCTCGGCGGTTGAAAGGGCTACACTATTTTGCTTTTTGGAAGACCAAGACACAAGACAATTGCCCAAGAATTGGCAAGTGCCACTTGTGCTCTTCCTATCTACCCTACAACCGGCATAGTCGGCATCCGAATAACTAGTCATGGTAAATTAGTTAGTTTTCGGATACCACAAACCTAAATCAATTGTGCCCTTAAGATACCTAATTATGCGTTTTACCGCTATTAAGTGTGATTCCTTAGGACATGATTGAAAACGTGCACATAAACATACGGAAAACATTATATCCGGCCTACTAGCCGTAAGATAGAGTAAACTACCAATCATGCTACGAAATAATTTGATGTCTACTTCCTTACCTTGTTCGTCCTTGTCAAGTTTCGTAGTGGTTGCCATGGGAGTCTTTGCTACTTTGGATCCTTCAAGCCCGAACCTCTTGATGAGTTCTTTGGTGTACTTGGCTTGGTTGATGAATGTCCCATCACTACGTTGCTTGATTTGAAGTCCAAGGAAGAAGTTGAGCTCCCCCATCATAGACATCTCAAATTCCCTTTTCATGCATGATTCAAAATTCTTGCAAAGTGAAACATTAGTAGATCCAAAAATAATGTCATCAACATAAATTTGAACTATGAGGATATCTTGATCTATATGTTTGGTAAATAATGTTTTATCAACTTTTCCTTTCTTAAAATCATTTGAAATCAAAAATGAAGACAATCTTTCATACCAAGCCCTAGGGGCTTGTTTTAAACCATAAAGTGCTTTATCTAATTTATAAACATAATTAGGGTGTGTAGGATCAACAAACCCGGGGGGTTGTTCAACATACACCTCCTCATCAATATAACCATTAAGAAAGGCACTCTTTACATCCATTTGAAATAACTTAAAATCTTTAAATGAGGCATATGCTAAGGTCATCCGTATGGCTTCGAGCCGTGCTACGGGTGCAAAGGTTTCTTCAAAATCGATCCCTTCGATTTGAGTGTAACCTTGGGCAACTAACCTAGCCTTGTTTCTAACTACATTACCCGATTCATCCAACTTGTTCTTAAAGATCCATTTAGTGCCAATAGTTGGTCTATCTTGGGGCCTAGGAACAAGGTGCCAAACTTGATTGCGCTCAAATTGATTGAGCTCCTCTTGCATTGCAAGCAACCAATATGAATCGGCCTCGGCCTCGAGGACATTTTTAGGTTCTATGTGTGAAATAAAAGCAAAATTACCACAAAATCTTGAATCTTAAAGCGAGTGGTTACCCCTTTTGATACTTCACCTATGACGAGGTCCTTGGGATGATGAGGGTTGAATCTCCAATCCTTTGGTAGTGGTTGAGAGTGCTCCTTTTCATTTGCTCGATGTTCATTTCCTTGAGCCTCTTCCACTTTGGCTTCACTTCCATCACCATCCTTTGGCTTGTCTCCCATGGTAGAAGCATCCTCCAAGGTCACTTTCTCCAAACCTTCATCTAAAGCATCAATTTCTACACAATTCTTAACAAACTTGTTAGATTCCTCAAATTTAACATGAATAGATTCCTCAATAGTCAAAGTTGACCTATTGAAGACTCTATAAGCCTTACTAGTATTTGAGTAACCTACAAAAATAGCCTCATATGATCTAGCATCAAATTTTCCCAAATTAATATTTGTATTTAAAACAAAACATTTGCAACCAAACACTTTGAAATAAGAAACATTAGGTTTTCTAGAAAAATACATCTCATAAGAAGTCTTAGTAGTATTTTTACATAGGAAAACACGATTTGCAATGTAACATGAAGTATGAACGGCCTCGGCCCACAAATAATGTGGTAGACCATATTCATTTAACATTGTCCTAGCCATCTCTTGTAAAGTATGATTTTTCCGCTCAACTACTCCATTTTGTTGTGGAGTTCTAGGACAAGAAAGTTCATGTTTTATTCCATGTTCCTCACAAAAAGTGGTAAAGGGAAGGTTAATGAACTCACCTCCTCTATCACTTCTTATTTTAATTATTGAGGAGTCATTTTCCTTTTCAACTCTTTTCTTAAAGGCTTGAAAATGTGAAAAGGTTTGACTTTTGTGTTCGAGAAAATAAACCCAAGTAAAACGCGAAAAATCATCTACTAAAACATAAGCAAATCTACTCCCACTTAAACTTTTGGTTTGAGTAGGGCCAAATAAATCCATGTGGATTAGCTCTAATGGACGTGATGACATGATATCCTTAATTGATTTGAATGAGGACTTAGTTTGTTTCCCAAATTGACATGCGTCACAAACTCGGTCCTTTTCAAAGTTCAATGAAGGAATACCCTTCACCATTTCCTTAGAGTTAAGCCTAGAAATATGATCAAATGAAACGTGGCCTAATCTCCTATGCCATAACCAAGAGTCGTCATCGAGGGCTTTTAAACAAGTTATATTACAAGACATATTTAGCATATCAATCATATAAACATTGCTTTCACGAAAACCGGAAAATACACAAACATTAGAAGTTCTATCAATCACTTTACAAGAAACATTATCAAAAACAACATCAAAACCTTTATCACAAAGTTGACTAACACTCAAGAGATTATGCTTGAGGCCATCAACTAAAACTACATTTTCAATTAAAGGAGAGGTGCCAAGTTTTACATTACCAATACCGATGATTTTACCCTTGGCGTCATCTCCGAAGGTGACGGTGCCACCTTCATGATATCTTGATAGGGTTGCAAAGTTGTTGATGTCCCAAGTCATGTGCCTTGAGCAACCGCTATCAAGATACCATAAACCTCTACGTCTTTGAGCTTTGGAAAGTACCTACATCATTTAAAACAATAGTTGACTTTGGTACCCAAACTTTCTTGGGTCCTTGAAAGTTAGTGTTACGAACCCAAACATTATGATGTGATGCACTTAGTCTATCATAACAAAAATTAGCTAAGTGTCCTTTCCGTCCACAATGTGAACATGAGTACACTTTTCTATACATGAATGCATGGTGTGTATGTGAAGTGTGAGCATGCTTTGGGGGTTTACCATGATGCATAGGTTGTGTAGCATGTACATGAGCATGAGCATGAGCATGATAAATATTTTCTTAGGAGCTTGTTTCTTAGGAAACATATTCTCCATCTTCTTCTTATCAAATTCACTACACTTTTTCAAAACAACATCTAATGAGTCTAATCTTTCCTTAAGCATGGCAATCTCATTAGAGTCTACAAATGGGGTCTTTCCTTTACAAGCAATCTTATATTTTTCAAAATCATTTTTAGTGAAAACTAAAGAAGAATGTAAATCATTATTTTCTTTAGAAAGATTTACAATTTGAATATTAAGAGATTCATTATCCTTTTTCATTTTAAATATTTCTTCTTTAAGAAATCATAATTACTAGAAAGTTCCATAAAAGCTTCTCCTAGCTCATCCATGGATAAATCTTCATCAAAAGGAGTTGAGGGGGTTACCTTGCTTGTGTTCTCATTTGCCATGAAGCACATATTGGCGGTGTCGATCTCCTCCTCGGATTCACTTTCGTCATCCCATGTTGCTTTCATAGCCTTCTTTGTATGGCTTCTTGGATGAAGATGGCTTCACTTGTTCCGGACACTCCGCTACTATGTGTCCCGGCTTTTGGCAATTAAAGCAAATGATCTTCCTTTCTTCCTTGCCTCCTTGCCATCTCCTCCTTCCTTGGTACTTTGCCTTGTTGTACATCCTCCGGACATTTTTGACTAGAAGTGAGAGCTCCTCGTCATCTTCTTCTTCGTCATCTTCGTCGGAGTAGGTAGCATGACTTTTGAAGGCAATGGTCTTCTTTTTGGTAGGTGCCATGTCCTCCCTTGCCTTTCTCTCCATCTCATGGGTCTTCAAGTTCCCAATGAGTCCAATGAGCTCAATCTCATCTTTGTCATTGAGTTCCTTCAATGTTGTAGCTTTCACTTCCCATGATGGAGGAAGAGCCCGGATGATCTTTCTCACCCTTTGATCATTGTTGATTTCTTCACCTAGAGAAGCAAGACCATTAGTAATCTTTGTAAACTTAGTAACCATATCATCTATGGTTTCATTCTCTTGCATGCTAAAATTTTCATATTGGGACCGAAGAAGGTCTATCTTGGCCCTCTTCACTTGTGATGTCCCCTCATGTGTTACTAGCAAATGGGTCCAAATCTCATAGGCGGATTTGCAATGGATGACTCTAGCTATGTCATCATCATTGAGGGCTTGTAGGAGTGCATAATGTGCCCTAGCATTGGCATCAAACTCCTTGGTCTCAATTTCGGACCAAGTAGATTCATCACCGGGGGGTACACTAAATTGTTTAGTCACGGCCTTTGCAACTCGACTACCTAGAGATTGCAAGAAAACGGTCATCTTAACCTTCCATATGGGAAAGTTAAGTCCATCAAACTTAGGGGGTGTCTTAATACCATCGGCCATGTTTACTATATGGAAATGAATGAAGTGATTAGCAATATAAGGATCTCTCTAAGGTTGTTAAGCCAAATCCTAGAGTCCAAGCTCTGATACCAATTGAAATACACCTAGAGGGGGGGGGGTGAATAGGTGTAATTGCTAATCTAATGCTCTTTTTAAATTTTACTTAAGTGAGTGATGCAACGATCTCTCAAAACACGACTAAGAGCCGAATACCCCTTGCGAGGTTCTGAACTCCTTCCTCCCAATTCCCCTTAAATGGGTTAGAGGTGCGCAATGCAACCGTGTTGTATTGAGGTGTGATCGAACAATTCCAAGTATGAAATGCGATGATGAAATGCACACAAGTAATATAGCAAGAAATATTGAAAGCAAGTAAAATAAACAAATAAGGATATCACAAATAAAAGTTAGTTCACAAGCAATAGATTGGAAGCAATTTAAAGCAAGAAATTAAGCAAGAAGAACGCCAAGCCAATCGCAAACAAAGTGATTTGTTTCGAGGTTCGAGCCCGTAGCTCTAGTCCCCGCCTTCACCTCCGTGAAGGGTTTCCACTATCCCCTTAGGATCCCGTACAAGTTAGGCCTCCAAAGACCTCAAGCCCGTAGCTTCACCTTACAAAGAAATTCCCCTTAGGAACTTGTCTCCACAAGAACAAGGATTACAAATTGGTGATCTCAACTAGACCACAACACTCTTTCTCTTTTACAAACACTCTCACACTTTTACAACTTCTCCTATAGAAAGAATATGAAATTTTTGGCTCTATGAAGTGTTTGTGAGAAAAGCTTCAGTTGTAGAGTGATATTAAGAATCAAACAACAACTGAAAATCAAACTTAAAAGAATGGAAATGAAAGCTTTAAACTATTTTTCTCTTTCTCTTGAAAAACAATGAAAACTTGTATTTTTCTTGGTTGAAAACTAAGGCCTATTTCCCACTATTTATAGGGAGAGAATAGGTTAAAAACTCTGATTTTTCCAGCTAATATCACCTGCAAAAGCACCCCAACAACCCTCTAAAAAGTCTGTTAAAACAGAAAATAAAACAGATTTTCAGAACAGCCCAAAGAGGAAAGAGCCGTTGGAGGTGTTGCAGGCCTACCGGTCGACTGCCGGTCGACCGGGACTCTGCTGGCAAAAGAGCCGTTGTGGCTCCGGTCGACTGCCGGTCGACCGATCACAAGAGAGGAAACACAGTTTCCTTCTACCGGTCGACCGACCCAGTCGACCGGAAGGATACAGAGAGCAAACGTCTAATTTCGGTCGACCGGTATATAGGTCCGGTCGACCGACAGACATGCACAACCTGTGCATGTCCGGGCACAGCAGCCGGTCGACTGGGTCGGTCGACCGGTCTGCCTGGAAAACTGTTTTTCTGGGCAGATTTTAAGATAGAAAATTTTGTATAAAATCTTTAAAAATCTGAAGCTAAGTTTTATGCTGAAAATAGTTTATATACATATATTTAAACAGGTTTTGAAGATGTAAAGCTTTGGGTACATGTATGTATAAACTAAGGCATAAACCTAGAAATAAATATTTTGAAAACATAGAAACATATAAAACAAATGTGTGTGCAAATCCTAGAGCCAAATTTCACATATTCTATCTTTACAAAACTAAACTTACAAACTACAATGGTCTTCAAGACTTCAACTTGAGCTATCTTCTCTTGATCTTCAATATTGCAATTTGAGCCCAATTTGACTTGTCTTGAGTCCAATAGCTTGTATTTGAGTCCAAAAACTTTGTATATATGAGTGAGAGTACTTCTAGTATGATAATAAACCTGAAACACACTTAAGCAACAAATAATATTAGTACAAATAACTAATATGTTTTGTAATCATCAAAATACACTAAACATGGGTTGATTGTAACCTTGGGCCAACAAAGAGAATATTTGCCTTTACTTTGGAGGAGCACCCACTGTAGAGGATGAAGGAAGGTTGAAGAATATTCTTCTTCAGAAGTCTCAGATTCAGACAACAATTCTATTAAAGAATCTGTTGAATTTTTTGAGCCCTCTTTCAGAACGAATACGAATTTTGCAGGTCGCTTCGGAAACTGAATCTCCCACTTCTCGTTGGAAGTTACTTCAGAACTTCACTTCCCAGTTCAGAACGAAGAACTTCACTTCCCAGTTCTAAACGAAGAACTTCACTTCCATTTCAGAACTCAGAGAGAGAAAGAGATTTCGTTTTGTGTTGTGGTGTGTTTCAATTGAGAATTCGGAGCGCTATATATAGCGCTCCAGGAGGGGCCAACGGGTCCGAACCCAACGAAAGGTTGCAACGGTTCAGTCTGAACCGTTGCAATGGTTCGACCCAATAGTCGCAACTGTTAGCTGTCCAACTGGAGCGGTTCGGATCCGGATAGTGGAGCGGGTATGCTTCACGTAACCCATACCCGTGAGACCTGATTCCAAAAAAACCAGGTCGGGTAGGGAACCCGAACCCGAACCCAGACCCAGACCCGAGCTCGGCCGGCCGCCGCCAATGGTGC
>JAVJIF010004641.1:200000-237756 GCA_038442645.1 Agave tequilana
TTGACACTGCGACCAAGGTCGCAGTTATCTACAGTATACACTGCAAACATAACAAACTACGACTAGGGAAATTAAAAAACAGATGACGTTAAATACACTGCGACCATGGTCGTATGACACTACAACGAATATTGAAACAACTGCGACCCGGGACGACACAGCGACCAAGGTCGCAGTCATCTACAATACAAATGTAAAAAAACTGCGACCCGTTTCGACACTGTGACCAAGGTCGCAGTCATCTACAGTGTACACTACAAACATAACAAATTGCGATTAGGAAAATTAAAAAACAGATGACGTTAAATACACTACGACCATGGTCGTATGACACTACAACGAATATTGAAACAACTGCGACCCGGGACGACACAGCGACCAAGGTCGCAGTCATCTACAATACAAATGTAAAAAAACTGCGACCCGGGACGACACAGCGACGAAGGTCGCAGTCATCTACAATACAAATGTAAAAAACTGCGACCCAGTTCGACACTGCGACCAGGTCTGTAAATTTATAATTTTTAAACAAAATTTTTTAAACAAAATGATCGGGTGAAATTTTAGAGCTGAAATTTTTTTTGAAAGGTAACTTTTTTACATAAGGTAAAAAGATGTGACAGAGGGTATTTTCGGAAGATACAATGTTGACATGACTGACATTAAATTAGGCGGGATTTTTCATCTTTTTGTCCGCCAAAATTTATGACAGGTTTGTGGCTATGATGTTGCCACGTCCTGCCGGCTGAGAAACTCTCTCAGCTTGCCGGCTGAGGTACAACAACCCCTATATATATATATATATATATATATATATATATATATATATATATATATATATATATATATATATATATATATATATATATATATATATATATATATATATATATATGACCACTTATCCCCAATTAATTCTAAGAAATCATGAAAGATATTCCTAACTTGAAATTTGAAAAAGACAGCATTTGTGATGCGTGCCAACTCAAGAAACAAACCAAGTCCTTTTTCAAAACAATCAAGGATATTATGACATCAAGACCTCTAGAGTTAATACATTGGATTTATTTGGTCCAAGTAAAACGAAAATTCTTTGTGAAAAATGTTTTGTTTTTGTTTTAGTTGATGACTTTTTGAGATTTACATGGTTTTTCTTTTTAGAATATAAATGAAGCCTTTTCGCATTTCAATGTTTTTAGAAAAAAGTTGAAAAAGAAAAAGATATTTTGATTTTGTGCATTAGGGTGAGGTGATGAGTTTATCAACCATTCATTTATTACTTATTGTAAAAAAAAAAATGGAATCAAATAATGCCCTAGAATTCCACAACAAAATGGAGTCATTAAAAGGAAGTATCGTACTCTTCAAAAAATGCTTAGGACCATGATTAGAGAATACAGATTCCCTCAATATTTATGGGCTAAGGCTGTAAACACTTCATGTTATATATCAAATACATCTAAAATCCCTTATTTGAGAAAATAAAAAATTTCATATTTTAGAGTTTTTGACTGTAAATGTTTTATTTTGAACACTAAGAATAATTTAGATAAATTTGATGCCCAGCCTTATTGATCGGTCACCGATATTGCATATATACTATCACATTCCCATATTTATTATCTAGTAAATCCTGTTATTTAATCTTATTTTTATCTAATAATATGCAGGCCTTTACTAAGAGAGAAAAAAGAGAAAACAAAGCCCAAAAGCCCACTGAAATTCAGAATCAAGGATTAGAGAAAACTTCAACTAAAAATCAAAAGATATCAGAAAAGATAGCAGCAAATAAAACCGGTTAAACTCAAATTTTTATAAATCTAGTTGGTTAACCGAAGATCAACAGAAGAATCATCGAAATCATAAGATCAAATGAGAAATCTCATTGGATAAAAGGGGAAACACAAAATCTATAACCATCTCTCCCTGAATGTGGCCATCTCCCCTAGATGTGGCCAGATGGCCACATCCAGGTCGCAGATCCGCGGCTTTGATATGAGAAATGTTTGCTCCCCCTATCTGCTCACGCTCTCCCCCTCTTGTTTTTCCCTATAAATAACAAAAAATTTCCAATGAAAAAGGATGAAAGACTAATTTAATTTTCTAGCTTTATTTTTAGGATTTAGAATCATTGTTAGATAATTTATGAGAAGTTATATCTCATTTTTATTTTTGTAGTTTAGTCCAGAAATAAGTGAGAGAGTGAGAGAGAGTGATTGTAATATGACATTGAAGTGACATCAATAAAAATTCAAGATCTTCCTTCTTCTCCAAACTATCTAGTATGTTACCTTTGTTTATATGCATTGTTTTATATCGATCATGAGTAGCTAAGTGTTTTTTCTAGGCTCACTAATCTATCTCTTTTACCCCTCTTCTCTCGATTGGTTTTCATGAAAGCAACCCACTTGAATCATTGGTATGCCTAAGTCAACCTCTATTCTTGAAGGCACATGAGGATAGGTGTTAAACTTTAAACATTTATTTGAAAAACATAACTATTTCTAATTCATTTTTATTCCATACTTGCTTCCTCGCTTGATGGTTTAACATTCTATTTTAATAGTGTGTAAAGAAAAGTTATCAGTCTTTAAAACAAAACCATCTTATTTGTTTTACTTTAACACTCAAATGAGACTTTGTGTTCGCCTTTGACTAGAATGAGGCATTAAAACTTTCTTGAGAAAATTAAATAGTTGAGTTGAAGATTAGCAAGCCCGGATGATTTTCATAATTTAAATCACAAACAAACACAATCACTCTCAAAACATTTTAAAGATCATCTTCACCAAAGCCTTCTCCAATTTTTCAAGTTTTCTTTAAATCACTTCTCTACTCTCCATTCCCTTTTCAATTTAAAAAACACCAACACCAATCTTTGTTTTTAAAATATAACATCGAAACGCTTTAATCACATTTTGCCTCGTGGACACGACCTATTAGCCCTACGCTACACAGTAATTCTCATATTTTCTACAATTAACTTTTGGCACCGTTGTCGGGGAGGGAACGGTGTAATTATTTTTCCAAAAATTTTGGTGTACTGTTTCAGGGTGAAAGAAATCAGATTTAGTGTTCAAGCATTGCAGAAGAAGACTTTCTATTTGTGCCCCTACTCTAAAAAGTAGGAAACAGAATTCCAAGAGATTTTCGTGCAAAAGCTTTCTTTTTGGACTACTAAAAACTCTTTTTTGCAGGACATATTCCTTTGCAAAAATAAAGTTTCTACAAGTGCTCTTTCTGCTATCTTTTGATATTTGCATAACCCTATTTTTAATCCAACAGTAATCTGATTGATTGCCAATTTCTTAGAAAACATTTAGACTTGCATTTTAGGTATTTGCCTAATTACGTTTACTTTTCAAATTACTATTAAAGAAAGCTAGAGATAAGGAATATTGGCATAGCATCTAACATAGATACATTCTTGGGTGATTTATTTGCTTTTGATTGTTACTTACTTTATACTTGCACATTTGCACAATCAATCTTAAGGACAAAACCCATCACAAGATATGGTGGGGGGAGTCATTACCCTTCTTTAACCCACAAATCATCTCCAAGTACGCACAGTCTAAGCCTAACTTAAAATCTAATAGACGTTGGCCTTAAGGACATCTCGAGCTCATTAGGAGATTATCCCAAGGGGAAAGGTATTGGAATTAGACTCATGCCAAAACAGTGTCAAAGGACAGGGATTGAGGGGCGAAAGCCTAAATGCTGGTGGCTTGGCTTAATTAGGCATATTGCTTTTGTGCGGATACCTCCCACCAATCTTTCCCTGACCTGGCTGATTAGCTTTGGTCAGAGTCTGCATTATACCTCCTATGGACAATCAACCAGACAGGAGTTGTCTAGGCCTAAGGTTTACCGTAAACTAGGCTTGGTTGCTTTTTCTCATGACTATTGGTAAACTTGTTTGTGGTAGTGTTTGTGTATGCAAGTGTGGTCGAGGGCCCCAAATTCATCTAGGTTAACTAGAAACACATCACCACCCAAGCTTGAGCCAAAATCAAATCCGGTTATGGCTCAACCAACATCCTTGCAGGATAGGTTCTACCCATGAGAACATCACTTCTATCTTGCATCCAAATTTCATCGATTGGTGAACACAACTTTGAGCTCAAGTCTCAGTTCATCAGCACACTCTCTAAGTTTCAAGGCTTAGAGTCCGAAGATGTATATTTCTTTATAAGAGAATTTGAGAAAGTATGCTTAATGATGAAAATCTCACACCTTGTAGACGATGCTATTAGGTTGAGATTTGTCTCATTTGCTCTTAAGGACTTAGCAAAGAAATAGCTTTACAGCTTAGCGACTAATTCTATCACATCGTGAGATGGTTTAATCAAGGTCTTCTTGAAGAAATTCTATCTAATTCACAAGACCGCTCTCATTAGGGAGAACATCATGCAGTTCAAGTAAGAACCTAGTGAACCATTTTTGAAGTACATTAAACGCTTCAAAGACCTCCTTATCCAATGTCCTCATCATGACATAGAGAAGCAGAGACAATACCAAATTCTCTATGACGATTTAGACTATCAGAGCAAAACCCTCTTAGAGACTGTGTCAAGGGGGATCCTTGCAAAAGGATGAAAATTAAGGGTGGGATTTATTTGAGAACTTAGCCGGAAAAAACCATCCAATGGGAATCTACTCCCGAAAAGTCTAGGAACACAAATCATGTCTCTTCTAAAGGATGTCTCCATTCTATGGAATCATCCACAGCTGTCGAGGCTAAAATTTCTAGCCTAATCAGAAGAATGAAAGCTCTAGGAATCAAGGAGCCAGCTTCAGTCAACCAAAATCAATTTTCAACTCCGGGCTGTACTTACTATCAGGCCATAAATCATGTGTTTAAAGAGTGTCCAGTGTTTCAAGATCAACAATAATTATCTGAACAGATGAATGCGGCCTTTTCAAGGCCTCATAACAATCCTTATGCTCAAACATACAATCTTGGCTGGAGAAATCACCCAAATTTCTCATGGAGCCAAAATAACATTGACCACTCAAGGTCAATCACTTCTAACATCCCAATCATAATCATAATTCTTCCTATCATCAACCCAATTACCATTCCAATCACAATCATCAATCTAATTTTTTCAATTATCAACCAAACTTTTCTAACCATGCTCCACAATCATCCTTTCAAAGTCCTCCACTTGAGAAAGAATGACTGATTTTGAGAAGAATATGGAAAGGTTTATGAGGAACCAAGAGTCTCTCATACAAAAACTGCAAAACAATGCACAAGCTATAACGAGGTTAGAGGTTCAAATTGGTCAGCTAGCTAATTCACAAAATGAGAGGCCCAAGGGTACTTTTCCTAGTTAACCATTAACGAACCCACAAACTTCTTACCAAGTTAATCTGGCTGAGGATCAACAGTTAAATCAATGCAATGTTGTTCATACATTGAGGTCAGAAAAGAAAGTTGATAGTCAAGTGTCTACATAACCCAATACCATTCAGTACAACAACACACAAGCATCCACTTCATCTAGTTCCAATCCATCCCAATCTAACGAGTCTGAAAAAGAAAAGTCAGCCACTCAGGTGCATAAGCTTATAATATCATTTTCAAATAGGCTAAAGAATAATAAGCAAAATCTACACATGGATAAGATAATTGAGATCTTCAATCAAGTGAAGATAGATATGTCACTTCTTAATGCAATCCAACAAGTCCCGTCTTATACAAAATTTCTTAAGGGCATGTGTACAAAGAAGAGAAAGACTAATGTACCCAAGAAAGTCTTCTTAGACACTAACATTAGTGAGCTACTGTCGGGTCTGATCCCTGTCGAGTACAAGGATCTGGATTGTCCCACCATTGCCTACACTATAGGACAAGTCGAGATTGGTCATGAACTTCTTGACTTGGGGGGAAGTATTAACTTGCTCCCTTTCTCAGTTTATTAGTAACTCGGATTGGGTAATCTTAGTCTAACTCGAGTCACTATCCAACTGGCTGATTGTTCAGTGAAAGTTCTCAAAGAAAAATTAAAGACATTCTTATCCAAGTCAGGGAGTTTATCTACCTAGTAGATTTTATTATTCTTGAGACCCAACCTGTATCAATCCTAAGTCTCAAACTTCCGTTATCTTAGGGCATCCATTCCTTGCGACTGCAAATGCGATCATCAATTGTAGGAACGGATCCATGAGGTTGGCCTTTGGAGACATGACTAAAGAGGTCAATGTTAACCTAAAAAAATAACCTCATAAGATAAGAGAACAAACGTTTGAGGTAAACTTCATTGAGAACAATTGTGATGAAGAAAGTGAAGGTATAAAGAATAAGTTTCTATTTCTTAATGAATTATTTAAGAATGAATGTGATTATAATAATGAGAAGACATATGTTTGAGATTCTAATTTTAGAGTCTGCTTTAAAAAAAAAAGAAATTTCATTTGAATAACTTCACTTTCGTTGAGCCAATCAATAATATATCGCATGAGAATATAATTCAAGAACCTCCGATTGACCTAACTTTTGAAAATCTCTTTGAAACTCATGTCTTTGGATGAACCGACTAGGGATATTTTGGTTAATTACACACCTCCAGGGGAAAGTGTTGATCTAAGTTTTGAGGAGATGAATGGACATGATAGAATTCTTAGGCATTCAGTGAGGAAGATCCAACTAAAAGCTGTGATGGTAATCAATTTTTGAACAATGGATGTAGACATATGAGAAAGAAGAGCTTAAAAAAGGTAAGACTAGGAAGAATGAGAACTAAAACGACAAAAAAATTGGTCTTCCCACTGTGCCCTATAAAGAGAACCCATTGGAATGATGGGATGTGAGCTAGAGGGATGAGACGTAAAAAGATTTAGGTGTGGGAGAAACAAAATGTTGTACATATTTTGGTATAATATATATATATATATATATATATATATATAATATATATATATATATATAATATATATATATATATTATGCACCTCTTTTTAACTTTATTTAATGCATTCATGCATTACAACCATACATTGAGAACAATGCATGAGATAAGTGTGGCGGAGGGCTCTAACATGACTAATATAACTAAAAAAAACTTTTTGAAAAAAGAACAATATTTTGACTTATCTTTTGTAAGAAATTAAATCAATTTAAAGAATAGGAGAATCATAATTAGGATTTCTTTTACTTAATCAAAATAAGATTGTTTTTTTGATTTCTAGTGTTAGGAAGAAATTTTAAAAAAGTAATTAGTCTTGATCTTTACCTTGATGAAATATGCACACTTTATACACTTACACATTTAGGATTCAAAAACAAAGATCTTATGCCTTATAAAAATAAAAATATATATGTATATATATGAAAATCTAAAAATAAAAATCTAATTATTGATTAGTTAGGTGCTTTGGCCTAAGCAAGCCTTGGTATTTATGCAAAAGTTGATTAGATAAGTTTGGAAATATAAATAAATATACACATACATATAGGTAATCCTCCGATTAAGCTGGGTATTTGTGCCTCATAAAGTATAAGTATTCACATCTAAAAGTGATACATCTTATAAATAAAATCCTTAGTTTGGTGACCTTATTTGCTCGAGTCCTTAAGTCCTTAGGGTATCTTCTCCCCCGGTGCCTTAAGACCGTCCAATTTGGGTATCACCAACTAAAGACTCGTTACATGGGCAAATTAGAAAGCCTAATAGAAATAAGGAACAACCACCACCAAAAATAAATAAATAAATAATGCATAAGAGTTAGAGATAAAGAACCCTTAGTAAAAATTCACGATCACAAAGGTGCATATGACTTAGGGTAAAATAATAGACTATATGAGAAATAAAATTTGACTTCTTACTTTGATTGGTAACAAGTTTTTGAATAGAGACTAAGTTTAGGAATGAAAAGTTTGATTTTCCTATAACTTATAAGTTACTTGAACTCTTACAATAATACTTCAAATACTTTCTCTCTTTTCAAAATACTTTTCGAAAATACTAACACTTTTCTCTTTCTTTATGGATTTTGTGGGTGTAATCTAATGAAAACCCTCACGAGACAAAACTCATCCTCTAGGAGTAACTTAGAGGTTTAACGACTTATTGCACATGCTTAGTGCAATCAAGTGACCTACGAAAGGGGTCTAATAATTTCTTAGAATTAGTTTTGATGTTTTGCTTGAAATAAGTGTGGGGGTGTGATCGGATTCCAATATTGTATATATACTATCACATTCCTATATTTATTATCTAATAGATTCTATTATTTAGTCTTATGTTATCTAATAATGTGCAGGCCTTTAACAAGGGAGAAAGAAGAGAAAACAAAGCCCAAAAGCCCACTAAAATTCAAAATCAAGGACTAGGGCAAACTTTAGCTGAAAATCAAAAGACATCAGGGAAGTGGCAGCAAATAAAACAGGTTAAACAGATTTTTATAGATCCAATTGGTAAACCAAAGATCAACAGAAGAATCATTAAAATCAGAAGATCAAACGAGAAATCTCATTGGATAAAAAAGAAAAACACAAAATCTATAACCATCTCAGATCTGCTGCTCTTCTATTGAGATAGGGGGAGCAAACCCCTCTATCTGCTCATGCTCTCCCCTCTTATTTTCCTATAAATACCAGAAAATTTGCAATGAGAAAGAACGGAAGAATAGTTTAACTTTCTAGCTATATTTTTAGGATTTGAGATCATTGTTAAATACTTTATGAGAAGTAGTATCTCATTTTTATTTTTATAGTTCAGTATAGAAATAAGTGATAGAGAAAGAGAGAAAGAGAGATTGTAATCCGACATTGAAGTGACATCAATAAAGATTCAAGATCTTCCTTCTTCTCCAAACTATCTGGTATGTCACATTTGTTTTATATGCATTGTTTTACATTAATCATGAGTAGCTAAGCGTTTTTTTCTGGGCTCCCTAATTTATCCCTTCTACTCCTCTTCTCTTGATTGATTTTTATGAAAGCAATCACACTTGAAACATGTCAAAATCATACTTTTGAAAACGTGCACTTTTGTGTGCGTATATTTTTGAGCCTCAAATATATATTCAACTCTTTAACAAACTAGTTTCTTATAAGGTTCTAATTTACTAGAAGAATCTTCAAGCGGGCTTCTCTGATAGTGACGTTTGAGTGATGAGTGCTTTGAGATATGATCCCGTACTTGAGTACCCTTGAGTCATCAACACCTTCCTTTAGAAGAAGAAACCTGTTAGATCTTCTTGAACCCTGTTAGATCTTTTTGAACCCTGAAATACACTCTAGAACTTAATTAGTACCAAATAACTTCACATGCTTTGTTATCATCAAATCACAAAATCAGGGATTTTAACCTTTGACCAACAATCTTCCCCTTTTTAATAATGACAAAACATATGAGTTATTTAAAAGAAAATCTAGAAAAGAGCTTTGTAAAAACTCCCCCTAAAGTTATGCTAGCTATCAAGTACAAGATATCAACAAGTTATATGATAAAGGCATTGTGTAAGAGCATGATCAAATAAAAACCAATAAATACTCCTCAAGTTATGCTAGCTATCAAGTACAAGATATCAAAAGTTATATAATAAAGGCATTATATAAGAGCAAGATCAAATAAATACCAATAAATACTCATAAATACTTCTCCTCCATTTTGTTGTGCATCAAAAAGGGTAAGTAAAAGCAACCAAAAATTAAAACATATGTAGAAAGGAAAACTCATGAATCAACAATACAACCATTTAGCTCTCCAGAAATGAAAGAGAATCTGCTATAATTAAGTGGTTTAGTAAAAATATCTGCTAGTTGAAAATCAGTTGAAATATAATCAATTTCATTATCACCTTTCTCAAAATGATATTGAATTTCTACGTGCTTTATCTTACTATGTTGATTTACATTTTTAGTTATATGAATAGTACTAGTATTATCACAAAATATCTTAATATGATCATAATGTAAATCATAATCAAGGAGAGTGTGTTTCATCTAAAGGACTTGTGTGCAACAAGCACCGGCCGCAACATACTCCGCCTTAGCGGTTGAGAGGGCTACAGGATTTTATTTCTTGAAGGATCTGAAACAAGATAATTTCCTAGAAACTGACAAGTTTCACTTATACTCTTTCTATCCACTCTACAACCGGTATAGTCAGCATTCAAAAAACTCGTCATGAAAAATTGTCCGGTCTTCGGATACCACAAGCTTATTTCAATAGTGCCTTAAGATATCTAATAATACATTTTACCGCAATCAAGTGGGACTCTTTAGGACAAGAGTAGAATCTAATACATAGACATACACTAAACATGATATCCGGCCTACTAGCTATTAAATAAAGTAAACTACCAATCATGCTTCTATAAAACTTAATGTCTACATTTATACCTTATTCATCCTTGTCACGTTTTGTTGTGGTAGCCATGGGAGTTTTGCACGACTTTGCCCGTTCAAGCCCAAATTTCTTGATGAGTTCCTTTGTGTACTTGACTTGATGTATAAAAATCCCATCACTCCTTTACTTGACTTGGAGTCCAAGAAAGTAGTTTAACTCGCCCATCATAGACATTTCAAACTCATTCTTCATGCATGATTCAAAATCTTTGCAAAGCTTTTTAGTAGATCCAAATATAATATCATTAATATAAATTTGAACAATAAGAATATCACTATCTACATATTTTGTAAATAAAGTGGTATCTATTTTACCTTTTACAAAATCATTTGAAATAAGAAATGTTGAAAGTCTTTCATACCAAGCTCTAGAGCTTGTTTTAAACCATATAAAGCTTTGTCTAATTTCAAAACAAAATCCAGATGTGTAGGATCAACAAACCCCGGGGGTTGTTCAACATACACTTTCTCTTCAATAAAACCATTTAAAAATGCGCTTTTGACATCCATTTGAAAAAGTTTGAAAACTTTATAAGAAGCAAAAGCATGCATAATCTGTGTGGCTTCAAACCGTGCTACGAGTGCAAAGATTTCCTCAAAATTGATACATTCGATTGGGTGTAACTTTGAGCCATTAACCTACCTTTATTCCTAACAACATTACCCAACTCATCTAACTTGTTCTTAAAAATTCATTTAGTACCAATTGTTGGTCTATCATGGGGTCTAGGAACAAGGTGCCAAACTTGGTTGCGCTCAAATTGATTGAGCTCTTCTTAAATTGCAAGTAACTAATATGAGTCGCCCTAAGCTTCGAGGATGTTCTTTGATTCAGTATGAGAAATAAAAACAAAATGGCCACAAAAATCATGGAGTTTGGAGCGAGTAGTTCCCCCCTTTGATACATCACCTATGATGAGTTCCTTCGGATGACTTGTAGCTAATCTCCAATCTTTTGAAAGTGGTAGTGTTGGTGCCACTTCAACCGCTTAAACTTCTCCTTGTTTATCAAGCTTTGGCTTATCTTCTTGGATAGGTGAGTCCTGCAACGTCACTTTCTTCATGTCTTCACCTAAAGAATCAATCCCTACAACATTCTTAACAAAAGCATTAGATTCTTTAAACTTAACATGCATAGATTTTTTTTAATTGTCAAAGTAGATTTATTGAAGATTTTATAAGCCTTGCTAGTGTTAGAATAATCAACAAAAATAACTTTAAAAATTTTAGGATCAAAATTTTCTAAGTTATCTTTAGTGTTTAAAACAAAACATTTGCATCCAAAAACTCTAAAGTAAGAAACATTAGGCTTTCTCAAATAGTAAATTTCAAAAGAAGTTTTGAAAGTATTTTTATAAAAATAAATTCTATTTTATATGTAACATGAAGTGTTTATGGCCTCGGCCCATAAATATCGAGGGAGTCCGTATTCACTAATCATTATCCTAACAATTTATTGAAGAGTACGATTCTCCTTTCAATGCATTTTGTTGTGGACTTCTAGAACAAGATAATTCATGTTTAATTCCATTTTCTTCACAATAAGTGATAAAAGAATGGTTAATGAATTCACCGCCTCTATTATTTCTTATGCGCAAAATTGAAAAATCTTTTTCTTTTTCAACCCTTTTTCTAAAAACATTAAAATGCAAAAAAGCTTGATCTTTTTGTTCCAAAAGAAATCTCATGTAAAACGAGAAAAATCGTCAACCAATACAAAAACAAAACGGTTTCCATTTAAACTCTTGGTTTTAGTAGGACCAAACGAATCCATGTGGATTAACTCAATGGTCTAGATGTCATGATATCCTTGATTGGTTTGAAAAAAGATTTGGTTTGTTTCCCAAGTTGGCACGCATCACAAATGCAGTCCTTTTCAAATTTCAAGGAAGGAATACCCTTCACCGATTCCATAGAGTTAATTCTAGATAGATGGTCAAAAGATACATGGCCTAATCTTCTATGCCATAACCAAGAATCCGCCTTGAAAACATTTAAATATTTAGCATTACAATCTAAATTTAGCATATCAATAATATATACATTATTTTCTCGAAATTCAGAAAGAATGCAAGAATCGGTTTTAACATCTAAAACATTGCAAGAAGAATCACCAAAAATAACTTTGAAACCTCGATCATATAGTTGACTAATACTCAAGAGGTTATATTTGAGACCATCAATTAAAACAACATTTTCAATTAATGGAGATGAACCAATTTTAATGTTACCTATACCGATAATGTTACCCTTTGAGTCATCTCCGAAAGTGACAGTGCCACCTTCATGATACCTTGATAGAGTTACAAAATATTGATGTCCCAAGTCATGTGTCTTGAGCAACCACTATCAAGATACCACCGCTCCTTACGTCATGGAGTCTTGGTATGTACCTGCATCAAATAATGAAGTTGAAGTTGTTAATTTTGGTACCCATATTTTCTTGGGTCCTATGACGTTAATACTTCGAACCCAAATATGATTATTAGAAGCATTTATACGATCAAAACAAAATTTAGCTAAGTGACCCTTTCTGCCACAATTATAAGTACATGAATAAACTATATCATACATGAATGCATGATGTGTATGATGAACATGTGAAACATGAGCATGCTTAATGTGTGATTTAGAAGTGTGAGCATGTGTAGCATGAATATGTTTCTTTGAATAATTTTTCTTAGAAAACATGGCCTTTAATTTAGCTTTATCAAAGTAACATTTCTTTAAAACATTTCCCAAAGTGTTGATTTTAGTTTTTAAAGTGGAAATTCCATTTTCATCAATTATGAGAAACTTTGCTTTACATGAAATCTTGCATGCATCAAAATATTTTTATGTAGATAAAAGAGTGAAAGATAAATTATCCTTTTCTTTAGAAAGAGTGATAATTTTATTTTGAAGAACTTTATTTTCCTTCTTCATTTTTAGGTATTTTTCTTTAAAAAATCATAATTATTTGAAAGTTCTACAACTGCATCTCCTAATCCATTCATAGTTAAATCACAATCATTAAGAGATTGTTCAGAAGTTACCTTAGGTGTGTTATCATTTTTCATGAAATACATGTTTGTCATGTCCACCTTCTCTTCGGATTTACTTTTTGAATCCCATGTAGTTTTGAGAGCTTTCTTCTTAAATGGCTTCTTTGGCTTGTTTTAGGAAGATGGCTTATTTTTTATTTTTGGACATTCGGCAATGATATGTTCGGGTTTCCAACAGTTGAAACAAATGATTTTCTTTTCCTCTTTGCCTTGCCATCGTCTTCTATTGTTGATCTTTTCCTTGTTGTAAATCCTCCTTACATTTCTTACAAGGAGGAAAAGATCTTCATCATCATCATCTTCTTCTTCTTCATCAGAGATGGTTAGAGTAGACTTGAAGGCAATCGTCTTTTTCTTTTGCGGCATCATTTCTTCTCTAGCATTCCTCTCCATTTCATGGGTCTTAAAGTTACCGATAAGACCGATGAGCTCCATCTCTTCTTTGTCGTTTAACTCCTTCAATGTAGTAGCTTTGACTTCCCATGAGGGTGGAAGTGCATGCTAACACTCTAAAAAAGATAAGATTCCTAACTGGCCTGAACAATGTCTAACTTATTGACATCTACAAAAGACAAGCCGCAGTCAAGCTGACGACCAGTTCTTCACCCATCTCAAAGGGACGTATCAACAACTTGAACTCTACTGATCCAGTGAAGTAGACAGCAAGCCAAGAAAAGCTCGTGAAAAGGCCCAAGCAGGACCAGAGACACTAAGTTAGCTCAATACTTAGTCTCGCACGAGCCCGTGAGATAAGTCTCGCATAAGAAGCCAAAGTTGCTTACCATCGTAGGAAGCTCCTTCACAGCCTCGCTGCGAGCTAACTTACAACTTCGTACAAAAATGCTCAGTTAACTCCACAGAGAGTTAGCTTCGCTCGAAGCCCCATGCAGCTGCGCAAAAGGGTAATTGATAAGGTAACTTTGCCACAAAGTTATCCAGCTCCGCTGAAGAGCTTTCCTTCTAGCTTCGCCAGATGCTTCTCCCAGCTCCACCATGAGCTCAACGCAACGACTCTGCTGCCGGTCTTTTATGGTCACCTTTGACCAATCAAATCTCTAGATGAGATCGAATCTAACTGAGATCGGATCTAATTGAGATCTGGCAGTTGTTTGCCATGATCTTTTGACTCTCCCAATCAAGTGAGAAGATCAGGGGAGATCTTTCAGTTATTTGGAAAGAATCAAGGGAGTATCCCTCATCTAGCAGAGCGAATCAAGAGATCAGTTATTCCTAGCTTCGCAGAAGCTGTTTTTAGCCACGCGGCGAGGCTACTTACCGGATATAAAACAGATTGACCCAATCTGTTTCCAGATTTTATGGGCGATTATACCCTACTCCTCCTTATAAATAGCCTACCAGGGGCGAGAGGAAGAGAAAAGGGAGCTAGCAAAGAGAAAGAGGCTCGAAAAAAGAGAGGAGAGACGGCTAAGGACAAAGATCTACTCTCTTGCTTTCAAGAATTCAGAGAATTACTTCTCTAATCAGGATGCTAATACCCTAAGATCTTCCTCCCTCCCAAGGAATCTCCGGAACCAGGCGAGAAGGAATTCCCAAGCGGAGGCAGCTTGAGAAGTAACAAGGGGGCTCTACTGACCTTCTGTTCTCCGATTCCCCGAACCAGGCAAGAAGAGAATCCCATCAGGTGGCAGTCTGATTGTCTGATCGATCGCATCGTCAAAGGGATAAAGTGATCGTGCGCTGATCAGATTCCTACCGGCACACTTCCCTAGAAATCTCAGAGGAGATCTACCTATAATCTTTTTACTGCAAAGAATTACTTGTAATTTAGCTCCTCGACCCCTTTTTTGTAAGTTTTCACCTTTGAAAAATCAATGGAAAATAAGATGGCAACTCCGCTGGGGATTGTATTCTCCGCTGCTGAGATTCAAGTGTCGCAATGTGACGATCAGAGCTTCGGGTCTACTGCTGAGGCGCTGGCCATTCACTCTGGCAAAGAACCTACGCGCGACTGCAAGGAAGTAAGCACAGCTGGAACCCCTCTGGCTAATTCTTCGAAGCAAGTCTCTGTCAAGACAGATAAGGCTCTCCACAAGCCTACTACGGTCCTCTGGGGCAACATAGAGGGTCAGAATCTTGAGCCTGTCACCTTCAAAAACCTGATCGTTCATTTCGACCAGAAAAATTCAAAGAACTCCTCTCTGGAGGTGGTCCAATGTTCCATGCACGGAAGCATAGAAAGGTCACAATGGCCAAGGTTTCGGAGCCGAAACCGGACTCAGACTCCTCCCAACTCCTCTCAGCCTCGCGTATGGCTAGCCAGGTTCCCTGTGAACCTAAGTCTCCTCTTCCAAAGCAAATGTGGAGGCCAAAGAAGAAAGCTCTATATGAAGCTTCAGGTGTAACTACGCCATAGGTCCGCCTGTCCTGCGAAGATAAAGGTAAGATGCCTGCCTGCTTCGTTGAGACTATCAGCCGCGAAGCTAAAACGGCGACTATACCTTCGCCTAATTCAGGAGCAGTAACTCCTCGCGCCAACCTCGTTCTTATAAGCGAAGTTACTGATAGCGTGGCAAACATAACGCCAGAACCTGAGGGTACGCGCGGAGTTCCCAGCCGCCAGGCTAGAACTAAAGTGCCAGTGGTGCTAACCTCCTTCACAGTAAGATAGCGGATAAAGCACCACAGTGTGCTCCGCTCCCCAGTTCATCAAGCACTAAGCTCGCTCTTCGTAGGGGAGCTAAGGGATCATCCCTAAGTGTTGATAGCGGTACTTATACAGCTTCAGCACCCAAGGGCATTCCCAAAGTTCTTAGCTACGAAGCTAGAGCTAAAGCACATCTAGTGCTAACTATCTTCCTAACAAGGTAGCAGATAAAGCACCACAGCATGCTTCGTCTCCCAGCTCCTCAAGCGCTAAGCTCGCTCTTCGCAGCGGAGCTAAAGGATTGTCCCCAAGTGTTGATAGCGGTGCTTATGCAGCTTCAACACCCAAGGGCATTCCCAAAGTTCTTAGCCGCGAAGCTAGAGCTAAAGCACTATCTAGTGCTAACTACCTCTGCAGTGATGAAAAGAACAAGGCATCCTATGCGCAATCCAACACAGCCTCTGTGCTGAGTCGCTTAAACCTGGCTACATCTGACTTGCGAGAGTTCTTAACGAACAAACGGAAGTCAGATTTACTCCAAACTTCTCCCTCTTGTTGTCAGCAAGTGGGATGTCAGTTGGTGACGGTTCATTCAGTTCATTGCCGCCTGAGACCAATCCCCGCCACTCCTCCAAACCAACGGTCAGTTTTTGATCGGCTATCAGTGCAAGCTCCTGTGAAGCATCGTAAAAGGAGTATATCACAAGATCTACCAGATATGCCCTCTGCATCCGTCAATATGATCGGAAGAGGACGAGAACATCTCCTCCCTCCAGTTCTCCAGATTTGGATTATAGTCCGGGATTACGCCAAGTCTTGATGCATGAAGAAGGCGTCTTTTGAAACACCAGATCTAGGGTCGCAATACCCTACAATTACGAACAGCCATCCTCCTCAACCACAGTAACCTCTCTAGAACCAATGAGAAGATTATTCCAGTGGTCTGATGAGGAAGACGAAGACAGTGGGTATGCCTCTTCAACAACAGTCAGCTCGGTACGAACAGATAGAGTATCAGTGAATATGGCTGATAACAGTAATGATGACCTCCGTCAACAGTTGGAAGCTCAAGAGCAAACCTCTAAGGCCCAGCAAGAAGCCTTAGACAACATTCAACAGATGCTCGCTCAACTCCTCACCACCGGAATAATAATGATACCACGAGTAACCATGATGAGGAAGAACATCATAATGATGAACAACCAAAGACTGAGAAGTCAAATGAAAGTTCTTCTATGGATGCTGAAGTTCTTAAAGGCATCCAAGATCAGATCGCATCCCTAGCTCAGAGGGATGAACTAAAGAAAGTAGGGACAGTCCGTCCTTACCCATTGAATGGGATTCAGTACCATACCCACGAAAGTTCAAGCCACCAACGTTACATACATATGATGGTAAGAGCTCGCCAAACCAGCACATCTACTACTTCCGGTCTCAGACCGGGAATGTTATAGACAATGATGCTATCATGACCAGACTATTCATTGACACCCTGAAGGGGTAGCATTCAACTGGTTCCGAAGCCTCCCTCCAAGCTCTATCAATTCCTGGATCGACCTGAAAACTCGATTTCTTTCTCGTTTTTATGAGGACGATATCAAGGTAATTATGGATAAACTCCTCTCTACCGTGCAAAGAAGGGCGAATCCGTCTGTGACTACATTGAACGGTTCAGAAACTTGTCTCTGATGTGCCCAGGCCATTGCCCATGCTCTTACAGACATGCAGGCATAATTTTCTCGACCAAGTGGAGATTCGCATGGGGGCTGTCAAAGCCCATACCTAGAAGGAACTAGTTGAACAAGCTGAGATAGTAGAAAAGTCGGCTAAAAAGTTCGAGCCATCTACCCCTAAAGGCAAATGTGGTATGAATAATAAGGGCGCGGCGACATGGCGCAGTCTTCCCAAGCTAAAGACAAAGAGAGTATGTCTATTAAATTGTCAGGGGATGTTCATTTGAAGGCCAAGAAGAACGCTTTTAATAATCAGGAGTCTAAGTTTCCTCCGAAACAGTACTCCTTCAAAGACGAGCAAGTGGTCGTAATATTCCATTTACTCCATAAAGGGAATAAACTGAAGCTGCCAGACGTTCGACGCCCTAATGAAATAGACGTACGAATGATCCTAATATTGTCTCTTTCATAGGATGGTTCATTATCCTACTGATAAGTGCTTTGTCCTCAAGGACAAAATTCAAGCTTTAGTCGATGCCGGAGTTCTGACTCTGAAATTAAAGTAAAAGAAAGTCACTACAAACATGGTGACTCTCGAGTTCAGCAAAACCCCAAAGGTCACAGTTCCTGACGGGACCTTTCCAATCCCTGCACCACGGCTGGAAGTGAAGCATCCTTCAGCTAAAACTTAAGAGGGTAAGGGTCTTTTTCCTTGACATTAGAAACAGGGAAAATCATGTGGATACACATAGACCTCATCCAGGACGAACAATAGGATGCGAAGAAATTCAGGTCAAGAAGGAAATCTTGCAATGTTATCTCTATATTGCCAGATGATAGCAATCTCACATCAGCTTCTCTTAGCAATTCCGAGGGGGAAAAGCACGCTTGCACAGCGCAGGCTGATGTACCTCAGCCGACAGGTACTCGATCTGGAAAATCATACTTAAAACAATATGAGAAAGCGACTGATGAGACACAACAGCAGACGACATCAGTATAAATATCCACACCGGCTCCGCTCCCAACAACGGGAAAAGAGAGCAGAAAGAAATCTGGTTTGACCATGTCCAAAAGAAACCTTCAGGCCCAGAGCTTAACATGCCCTTTCGTTTTAACATATTGGCCCAGCTGGCTAATATCCCAGCTTGTATCACCATATACGAGCTCCTTCGTTTCTCAAAGAGACAAGAGAAGCACTTAGGGATGCACTGGCTAACTCAGAATCATTCCTGACATATATGCCAGAAATCCCTAAAGATGACACTCAGTCTTCTTTCCCTAAATGCCATCATGTGCAATCAAAGGTACCTGCTATTACCTTCACAGTAGAAGATATGCTTCTCAAGGATAACAAGCATGATCGACCTTTATACTACACCGGATACATCGGTTCGACGTGCATTGAAAGGGTACAGGTTGATCCAAGATCTACACTCAACATCATGCCCAAAAGACTCCTCTACTTCATCGGCATACCAAGTATCGGTTATCTGCAACCACCATAACAATATACGGCTTTAATGCAGAGAGTAGTCACCCACTTGGAAAGATCTGACTCCGTTGCCGAATAGGGAGCCTGAAGTCAGAAGTAACATGCTATGTCATTGACGCTGACACGTCATACAATTTGTTACTAGGACGACCCTGGATCCATGCTAACTGCATCGTTCCCTCTATCTGCACTAGTGCTTCAAGTATGTTGAAGATGATGCAACAGTACAAACTGTCTTCGCTGAGAAGCAACCGTTCAAAGGGGTAGAAAACTACTTTACTGACGCTCTCCTATATCAAGAGGTTGGTGAAACATCAAAAGAATTATTGCCTGACAACGGTGATAGTGGCAATGAGGCAAATTCAGAGTCTGAAGTAGACATGCCAGCCATTTTGGTCGGTAAACCGATTATAGCATGTTTTAATAATCTCCAATGTAACACTCCTTCTGAAGATGAGGGCGAATGGGTAATTAATGATAATATTTCCTTTGATTATCCTGTGAGTGTTGAATTATTTGGGTCCGTTACGGATAGCTCTCTACACTTGCCCTTACATAAGCCAAGTGCATCAAGTACATCCGTGGAATCTATAGAAGGATCCGTTTAGTGGTTCCTCCATCCAAAGAGGGTCAATTACCAATAATATTTGGTAAAGCCCAACTGCGAAGGTCTGCAGTCACGGATTCAAGTCCAGACTCAGACATCCCACAATTTTTCTATTATGCATGATCAGCGCAGCATATGATGTGAAAAATGGGATACAACCTGCAGCATGGAAATGGCTTGAATTTTGGAAAAGGAAGGCGTGGTTTCCTGCCTAATTTTGTGCCAAAGGAAAACCGACAAATTATTATGATAACACACGCAGGGGGTTGGGATACGTTACACCTAAACCACCAGCGACAGCTCATTCCAAAGACAATAAACCAGTCCTATCACACTCTGCCTCTTCCTCCGAATGGGACTCAGATGTCAGTCCATCTGGTCATTTCCTTCTGTAAGCTGCATCCTGGCTCTTAATCTTTGGATTTGGATATAACTTGAGAATCAAGTTACCTAAATCTCAAATCTTTTATCCACGAATTTGTGATCTTAAATTCTCCTTCTTTGGCTTTTATCCTCATCTGCAAGTTTTTATGGTTGAATAGAAGTCTATCCTTCCCTCTTCTTTAATATTTGCAACTTTGGCCCTTGTGTATTTGCAATTTTGACAATTAATATTTGCACTTTTGCACTTGGGCTTGAATATGGGCTTTTTGGGCTTCTTTTAGGCTTTATTTATTATTAAAATAAGAACTCAAGGCCTGCACACAATAAATCATAAAATATTAGTAAATGTGAAGAATTATATGAATAAATATGAAAATGTGATGGTAAATGTCATGATAAAAATGCACTTTTCACTACCAATCACACCCCCACACTTATCTTTTTGCTCGTCCTCGAGTAAAAATCAAAGAAAAAGAAAAAGAAAAGAAAAATTAATCTAACCTAACTCACTTTCGTAGGAATCACGGTTGCACTTAACACGTGCAACAAGCCGTTAAACCCCTAGGTTACCCTAGAGGACGAGTGTTGTCTCGTGAGGGTTTTCAGCGGATTACACCCACAAAATCCATAAAGAGGAAATATTTGAAATACTTTTGAAAAGACTAAGTAATCTATAAGTTTTTAGGATCCTCATTTTTATTCATTCTTAAACTTAGTCTTTATAAAGTCAATTGTTATCCTTTTTAGGTTAGGGACAAAATTGAATGTTTGTATAGTCTTTTTCGTTACCCTAAGTCATATGCATCCTTATGAATTTATACTAGAAATTTCTTAACTTGGACTCTCATGCCTCTTTAAAATATATATATTTTTTCTTTTTTTTTCTTTTTTTTATATGTATAACTCATCTAATTTTCTTTCGTGTAAGTATGAAGGCTTCTTGAGGCTCTCATACCTAACTAGTTGACTATTAGATGTGTTAATACATATATGAGTAATTTTTCTTAGTTTCCTTAGGCTTTCTAGTCCACCCATAACGAACTTAAAGTCGATGACTCCCAAACCAGTTGGCTTTAGGGCACCAGGTGAGAAAACACCCCGTGGACTCAAATTCGAGTGAACTAGGCCCCAAAACTAAAGACTTTATTTTATTTACTCACCTTTAGGCATGAATACTTATGCTTCTTGAGGCACATATATCCAGCTTAATTAGTGATTTTCTTTTTTTTTATATATATATGAGGCACAAAGGTCTTCGTCTTAGAATCCTAGATATGCATTAGGTATGCAAATTTCATTAAGGTAAAAATCAAGACTAATTAATTATTCAATTTCTCCTCCTATACCTAAAATTTAAACAATTTATTTATTTTGACCAAGTTTTTAGAAATCCTAATCAAGATTTTCCTAATTCTTAAGATTAACTTAGATTTCTTTCAAAAGATAAGTCAAAATATTGTCCTTTTTACAATTTTTTTTTTAGCAAATTTTGGTTAGTTTCTAACTATGTTAGTATGTTAGTAAAGCCTACCCCCACACTTATCTCATGCATTGTCCTCAATGTATGAATGAATGCATATATGCATGAAAAAGAGCAAGGGAAGGCAGAAGTTACCTCAAGGTGGTGGTTCCGGTGGTGGTCTAATTGGTCCACGAAATGCGGCCCAATCTACTTTTTGTGGAATTTGAGGGAACCCACCAGAATTTACTCAATATAACCCACTACAATGTATGTATAATTATTTTTTAAAATTTCCACCCCATCAAATTTTCAAATTTCATAATAAATTTCAGAGTCAATTGTGTCAACCTCCTTGTCCCAAAATGGAGTATGAAAAGATGGAATTATTGACTTGGACGTGGGAAGTACGGGAACGAATACCGACTCTAGAAAGAAACTTAAATCAAGTAATGGTTCAGGGGAGTCGGGCTAGGTCCAGGAAGTGGGTCCAAATCAATAAGTTGAAGCTCAAGTCCACAATATTCTTCCCATAATGGAATGTGACTCAATATTGGTGATTCAAGTTCAGGAATGATAGGTGTGGGAACCAAAACTGACTCTAAAATATTACCTAAGTCGGGTAACAAAACAGGAGTCAACAATGATTCGGGAATTTGAACTTGATCACAGTTTGAGAATCTAGGTCACATATCTCATTCAGCTCAATATCATAAAAATGAGAACTTGCCAATTTATCCATGGGACTTTCAAAATTGCAAAATTGGTCAAGTTCAATATGATCATCAAAAATGGGTGATTCAATTTCATGATGAATTGGAACATGATCCAATGTTGACTCGGGAAAAGTGAAATCAGGTGGAGGCACCGGAGTCATTATTGAATCAGGAAGTAAAATTGAATCACCGGGTGGAAGATCATGATCATATTCATGCTCAAGTTCTATTTAAGGAAAGGAAAAACTTGCCAAGCTATCAAAATTTGAAGTTTCGGCAAGTTCACATGATGGCACTGAATTAGAATCTTGTTATCCAAAGCAACTTGGTTCGTCGGCTCTAAGAGAGTGGTCAGCGATATCAGAAATGGCCGAACAGTGAGAACGTAAAGATGATTGAACCATCATATCTATATCATGATCACAGGCTAATCTAGCCTGAGTCATGGCTGCAAGCATCCTTTCATAGTTGATAGGTGCATCATGTTGTGATTGGACTTGAAAGGATGAAGTGTAATCGTGATGAAGTTGTGAGTCGGTGGACTCACGCATAATCATGCCTGCGATTGATGGTAATTGTTGCTTGGACTCATGCATACTTATTATTTCCCCGATAGATGGTATTCTATTCTGAATGGGTGGATCAGAGTATGACTCTTAGGAATATTGTGGACAAGGTGGAGACGGAGGACAAGTCGGTTGAAAATTGGACTTGGGGGAAGCGAAACCCCATGAACTCTGTGAAGAGTTGAAAGTATGAAAATTATAGTCATAAGATGGGGGGTATGGGTTATAATCATTCGGATAAGACCGTTCCGGCACACTAGATTGGTCAAAGTTATGATATGCCGGGTTGGTAATGTCTGAAAAAGAGTTAGGTGTGTAATATGGATTAAGTTGAAAAATTATTACTATATGTCATATCACACCAACACAACAAAGAAAAAGAAAACAAACAAATAAACAAACAAAAAAGAAAAAAATTCTAACCTAAGTTAGGGTAGACCTATGACCTAGACGACTCCTAACTGGTTAGACTGTCCACGGGAGGTAGGGTGCAGACTTTGACCACAAGTAATCAGCCAGGTCAGGGCAAGAGTGGTGGGAGGTTTTCCGTCAAAGACGTTCCTTAATTAAATAACCACCAATCTTCGGGCTTTCGGCCCTCAATCCCCTTCCTAGATACTGATTTGGCAGGAATCAACTTCCAGCACTGTTCCACCTTAGGAAAATCTCCTAATTGAGTCCGAGATGTCCCTAGGGCCAACGTCTACTAATTTTAATTAGGCTTGGGTTAGTGAGTGCTTGGATATGATTTTTGGGCCAAGGAAGGGTGATGAAATCCCCACCTTATCTTGTTAATGGGTTATGCCCTTAAGATATTTTTGTGCAAGTGTACAAGATATGTAAATAAGATTCACTCAAAGCATGAAAATCAACCAAGAGATGAGTCCTATTCTACATGCAATGCGTACATACCTTGCTCCAGCACTCTTCAACAGTAAAATAAAGTAATTGAAAAGACACGTGCCTAATATGCAAATGTCTAATCAATTTTTATCATTAACAACAATATTTTACTATTGAATTAATTAGCAGTAAGCAGGGTTATCACAGAATAAATTTTAACAGAGAAGTACACAATATTGTAATTTGCAGCAACCTGCAAAAAGATGGATCAGTAGGGAACTACACAGGCCACGGTTTCGCGGCAGTTGCCGCGTTTCCGCGGCTCTGAAGTAGGCTCTTGTGCTCTGCCTTCGAGGGCAGAGGCACAGAGTTGCTATATGTCCACTTCTGCTGTCAGTTTCCCTGTTCTCCAAACCAGCAAACAGAAGAATAAAAGAATTAAAAAAATTTTTTATTTTTAGAGAAAAACTTACCGTCCCTCCCCGCCAACGGCGCCAAAATTTTGATTGAGTTTTTTTCTGCACACAAAATAAAGTATTTTAGATTAGAACAAAATGTGCAAATGCTCAATTCGAATCCGCGGTAGCAGTGGCTATGCGGGTCGTGATCCTCAGGGAGGGACTAGCGATAGAAGCGTTTGTAAGTTATCTCTAAAAATTATTTTCTTTAAGTTAACAAAAAGAATAGTTAAAGTTAAGTTAGGAAGAAGGCGGTAGATTATGAAGATGGAGGATTAGAGGTGGTATTTATAATGAGATGAGAAAGAAAGAATTGGGAGATGGTGATTTAATCTACAAAATTAAAAGAAAAGAAAAGAAAAAAATAAACACTAACCTTAGTTGGTTGAAGAAAAACGTGAAATCCTAACACTTTCTATCTTGCTTTGGAGGCGTTGAACGCATAAACCATAGGATCGATCTCAGTCCCCTGTTCGCATTATATCATCAAGCTTAGGCAAGTATGAAGTGATACGTACCTTGAGGAGGAGAACATCACCATGAAATATCGTTGGCACCCACCAAGATTCGTTATACTTGTGCTTTGGAAATCACTTGCTTTATTACTTGATACAATGGAAGAGAAGAGAAGCATACATCGGTGTCACTCTCAACGTAGCCCTCTCCCTCACTTACATAAAAATTAAAAAAAAAAGAAAACCTAAACTACAAGAAAGAAGAAAGCCTAAAACCCTAAATTTGGCCCTCTGGCTCTGGACGCTCTTCTCGGTTGCACTGCAGGGGGTATTTATAGGAGCAGAAGGAGGTAGAGTCCCAGTCGAAGTCATCCACGAAGGCGGTTCCCTGGATATGACTGGATTGCCACGGAAACGCGGCTTGGGCCGCGTTTCCGTGGCCTTATGGTGGCGGCTGGCCATGCGCTTTGGCGCGTGACTTCTCCTGGTCCGTCCATCTGGTCGTTTCCTTCTGGAAGCTGCATCCTGGCTCTTAATCTTTGGATTTGGATATAACTTGGGATCAAGTTACCTAGATCCCAAATCTTTTATCCACGAATTTGTAATCTTAAATTCTCCTTCTTTGCTTTTATCCTCATCTGCAAGTTTTTAGGGTTGAATAGAAGTCTATCCTTCCCTCTTCTTTAATATTTGCAACTTTGGCCCTTGTGTATTTACAATTTTGACAATTAATATTTGTACTTTTGCACTTGGGCTTGAATATGGGCTTTTTGGGCTTCTTTTAGGCTTTATTTATTATTAAAATAAGAACTCAAGGCCTGCTGTTGACTGATTTTTCCTGCACACAAAAATAAGGATATTAAATTTAGAAATAGTAGTGTGAGGTTCAGTTCTAATCCGCGTAGCAAGGCTATGCGGGTCGTGATCCTCAAGGAGGGACTGCGATAGAAGCGTTAAGCAAGTTTCTCTAAAGTTTTTATCTTTTTTAGTTATTTTGTTAGTCACGATGGTATTTACAATGAGTTGTGGAAAAGACTATTGGAGAGAGATGGATTTAATCTATAAAAAAAAAGAAAAGAAAGAAAAAGAAAGAACACTTATCTCTTTAGTCCGCTTGCCGTTTGAACCGTTGTGATGATTTCCCTTTTCTTGGAAGGCGTACAAGCACGGCTTATGGGATCGTCCGCCTTCTTAATCTACTCTACGAAATTAAAACAAGCTATGAAGACCTGTTCATCGCCATGGGCCGTCAAGGTTCCTTCTTCGGTTAGGTATTCTCGAAGCAATCAGATCTCACGGTTTGCAAGTCATCGGAGAAAGAAACAATCACATAAAATAAAATAGAAGAACAGAGATTAAACAAAACTAGAGAAACAATAACACAAGAATAAAATAAAAAGAACAAAACGAACCTCGAGTTGATTTATTTAACAATGGTGGAAAAGCAAAACTTACACCGATTGTCACCCTCAGTACAAGTAGATCTCCTTCCTCCATGAGAACATCCTCTCCTCTCGGTTTACAAAAAGAAAATAAAAAATATACAAAGGTGGAAAGAAAACTAAAAACCCTAACTTTGGCCCTTTGCTGGACGCTGGACGCTGTTTACGTTGCACTGCAGGTGATATTTATAGGTGCAGAAGGCTACAGAGTCCCGGAAGAAACTGCCCACGAAATTTGGGATCAGGATCTTATCAAAGTGCCGCGGATTTGCGGCGGTTCCGCGGCACTTTTGTGGCTTCTGGCCGCGCGCTTTGGCGCGTGGCCTCTCCTGGTCCGTCCCTGTGGGCTTCTGCTTCTAGAATTGTAATCCTGGCCTTTTAAATCTGGATTTTCGAGGTAACTTGGTAATCAAGTTACCCTTAATCTAGATTTCTTCAAATCTTCTCTCCACGAAATTCCTCTTTTATTTTGGCCTTTTATCCTCATCTTGCAGGTGTTTAGGGTTGGATAGAAGTCTATCCTTCCCTAATTTCTGATTTTTGCAACTTTTAGCCCTTGCATTTGCATTTTGACTCTTTGTATTTGCGCTTTTTCACCTGGGCTTCAAACATGGGCTTGGATCTGGGCTTTTGGGCTCTTTAGGCTTTATTTATTGCTAAAATAACAATTCGAGGCCTGCACACAATAAATTACAAATTATTAATAAATGTGCAGAATTAAATGAATAAATATGAAAATGTGATGGTAAATATGATGATAAAATGCACTTTTCACTACCAATCACACCCCCACACTTATCTTTTTGCTCGTCCTCGAGTAAAAACAAAGAAAAAGAAAAAGAAATGAAAAGTTAATCTAACCTAACTCACTTTCGTAGGAATCACGATTGCACTTAGCACGTGCAACAAGCCGTTAAACCCCTAGGTTACCCTAGAGGACGAGTGTTGTCTCGTGAGGGTTTTCAGCGGATTGCACCCACAAAATCCATAAAAAGGAAATATTTGAATTATTATTGAAGAGACTAAGTAGTCTATAAGTTTTAGGATTATCATTTTTATTCATTCTTCAAACCTAGTCTTAATAAAGTCAATTGTTGTCCATTTTAGGTAAGAATTAAAATTGAATTTCTAATATAGTCTTTTTCGTTACCAAAAATCATATGCATCCTTATGTTTTTACTAGGAACTCCTTAACTTGGACTCTCATGCCTCTTTATATTTTTTTATAACATCATCTAATTTTCTTTCGTGTAAGTATCAAGGCTTCTTGAGGCCCTCATACCTAACTAATTGACTATTTAGATGTGTTAATATCTTTTTTTTCCTCTTTTTTTTTTTTGTATGTATAACTCATCTAATTTTCTTTCGTATAAGTATCAAGGCTTCTTGAGGCCCTCATACCTAACTAATTGATTATTAGATGTGTTAATACATATATTATATTTCTTAGTTCTATTAGGCTTTCTAATCCACCCATGTAGCGAACTTAAAGTCGGTGGCTCCCAAACCAGTCGGCTTTAGGGCACCAAGTGAGAAAACACCCCGCGGACTCAAATTCGAGTGAACTAGGCCCCAAAACTAAGGACTTTATTTTATTTACTCACCTTTAGGCATGCGTACTTATGCTTCTTGAGGCACATGTATCAGCTTAATTGGTGATTTTTTTTTTTTTTCTTGTTTTTTTTTTATGAGGCACAAGGTCTTTGTCTTAGAATCCTAGATATGCATTTGGTATGCACATTTCATTAAGGTAAAAATCAAGACTAATTATTTATTCAATTTCTCTCCTATACCTAAAATTTAAACAATTTATTTATTTTGACCAAGTTTTTAGAATCCTAATCATGATTTTCCTAATCCTTAAAACTAACTTAGATTTCTTTCAAAAAATAAGTCAAAATATTTCCTTTTTATAACAATTTTTTTTTTAAATTTTTTTTTATTAGCAATTTTTTTTTTTTTTTTTAGTTTTTACCTATGTTAGTATGTTAGTAAAGCCCACCCCCACACTTATCTCATGCATTGTCCTCAATGTATGAATGAATGCATATATGCATGAAACAGAACAAGGGAAGGCGGAAGTTACCTTAGGGTGGTGGTTCCGGAGGTGGTCTAATTGGTCCACGAAATGCGGCCCAATCAAGATAACAGATAATTTGGTGGAACCCACCAGAAACTTTCCTTACATAACCCACAAAAATATATGTATAATTATTTTTAAAAATTTCCACCCCATCGAATTTCCAAATTTCATAATAAGTTTCAGAGTTAATTGTCTCAACCTCCTTGTCCCAAAATGGAGAATGAAAGGATGGAATTATTGACTTGGACATTATAGGTGCGGGAACGAATACCGACTCAGGGAAGATGCTCAAATCAAGTAAGGGCTCAGGAGTCGGGCTAGGTTCAAGAATTGGGTCCAAGTCAAGAAATTGAAACTCAAGTCCACAATCTTCTTCCCACAATGGAATGTGACCTAATATGGATGATATCTCTTTACTTCCAATATTAAGAATTCTAGCTCATCGCCATACAATTCTTCAAAACTAAGGTCAACATCGTCCGTCAGAATTGTACAATCAATTTCAGAAGTAAAGAGATTGTGAGAATCTAGGTCAAGTTCAATATGATCATCTAAAATGGGTGATTCAATTTCAAAATGAATTGGAATAGGATCCAATGTTGACTCGGGAAAAGTGAAATCAGGTGGAGACACTGGAGTCATTATTGGATCAGGAAATAAAATTGAATTATCAAGTGGAAGATCATGATCATATTCAAGCTCAAGTTCTAATTCAGGAAAGGAAAACTTGCCAAGTTATCACGAATTGGAGTTTCGGCAAGTTCACATGATGGTACTGAATTAGAATCTTGTTGTCCAAAGCAACTTGGTTCGTCGGCTCTAAGTGAGTGGTCAATGAAAGCAGAAACGGCCGAACTGTGAGCATGTAAAGCTTGAACCATCAATCTATGTCATGATCACGGGCTAATTGAGCCTCAGTCATGGCAGCTAGCATCTCTTTATAGTCGATAGGATCATCTTGTTCTGATTGGTCTTGAAAAGATGAAGTGTCATCATGATGAAATTGTGAGTCGGTGGACTCACGCATCATCCTATCTAAGATTGATGGTGATTGTTGCTTGGACTTATGCATACTTATCATTTCCCCAATAGATGGTAGTCTATTCTGAATTGGTGGATCTAAGTATGAATCATTGAAAGAATGTGGACTAGATGGATATGGAGGACAATTTGGTTGAGAATTAGACTCGGGGGACTCGAAACCCCATGAACTCTGTGACGAGTTGAAATTATTATGGAAATTATAGTCATAAGATGGGGGGTGTGGGTTATATTCATTCGGATAAGACCATTCCGCACACTAGATTGGTCAAAGTTAGGGTATGCCGGGTTGGTAATATCCGAATAATAGTTAGGGGTGTAATATGGATTAAAATTGGAATTATTCTTATATGCCATATCACACCAACACAAACACAACAACCAAAAAGAAAAATTCTAACCTAAGTTAGGGTAGACCTATGACCTAGACGACTCCTAACTGGTTAGACTGTCCACGGGAGGTAGGGTGTAGACTTTGACCACAAGTTAATCAGCCAGGTCAGGGCAAGTGGTGGGAGGTTTTCCGTCAAAGACGTTCCTTAATTAAATAACCACCACACTTCGGGCTTTCGGCCCTCAATCCCCTTCCTAGACACTGATTTGGCAGGAGTCAACTTCCAACACCGTTCCCCCTTAGGATAATCTCCTAATTGAGTCCGAGATGTCCCTAGGGCCAACGTCTACTCTTTTTTAGTTAGGCTTGGGTTAGTGAGTGCTTGGGATATGATTTTTGGGCTAAGGAAGGGTGATGAAATCCCACCTTATCTTGTTAATGGGTTATGCCCTTAAGATGAATTAGTGCAAGTGTACAAGATAAATAGATAAGAATCACTCAAAGCAGAAAATCAACCAAGAGATGAATCTATTCTACATGCAATGCGTACGTACCTTGCTTCTCCAGCACTCTTCAACAGTAAAAGTAAAAGAATTGAAAGACACGTGCCTAGAATGCAATTGTCTAAACAATTTTTAATTACAACCAATTTTTTACTGTTGATTAAATTAGCAGGTATATGGTGAATAATACAGGAAGATAAGTATTGCAGAAGCTGTATTTTGCAGAGCTGAAGACCCTGCAGAAAAATTGTCAGGAGTGAACTCCTCCTTGCCGCAGATCCGCGGCTTTGGCCGCGTTTCTGCGGCAATTTGGAGGGATCCTGGGCTCTGCTTTCTGGAGCAGAGGCCCAGGTCCACTTATATGTTACTGCAGTTGCAAAAATCCTGTTTCTTCACCTGTAACCTGCAACAGAAAAGAATAAAGAATAAGTTAATAAAAAATATTTTTTTATTAGAGAATAACTTACCGTCCCTCCCCGGCAACGGCGCCAATTTGTTGACTGATTTTTCCTGCACACAAAAATAAGGATATTAAATTTAGAAATAGTAGTGTGAGGTTCAGTTCTAATCCGCGGTAGCAAGGCTATGCGGGTCGTGATCCTCAAGGAGGGACTGCGATAGAAGCGTTAAGCAAGTTTCTCTAAAGTTTTTATCTTTTTTAGTTATTTTGTTAGTCACGATGGTATTTACAATGAGTTGTGGAAAAGACTATTGGAGAGAGATGGATTTAATCTATAAAAAAAAAGAAAAGAAAAGAAAAAGAAAGAACACTTATCTCTTTAGTCCGCTTGCCGTTTGAACCGTTGTGATGATTTCCCTTCTTGGAAGGCGTACAAGCACGGCTTATGGGATCGTCCGCCTTCTTAATCTACTCTACGAAATTAAAAACAAGCTATGAAGACCTGTTCATCGCCATGGGCCGTCAAGGTTCCTTCTTCGGTTAGGTATTCTCGAAGCAATCAGATCTCACGGTTTGCAAGTCATCGGAGAAAGAAACAATCACATAAAATAAAAATAGAAGAACAGAGATTAAACAAAACTAGAGAAACAATAACACAAGAATAAAAATAAAAAGAACAAAACGAACCTCGAGTTGATTTATTTAACAATGGTGGAAAAGCAAAACTTACACCGATTGTCACCCTCAGTACAAGTAGATCTCCTTCCTCCATGAGAACATCCTCTCCTCTCGGTTTACAAAAGAAAATAAAAATATACAAAGGTGGAAAGAAAACCTAAAAACCCTAACTTTGGCCCTTTGCTGGACGCTGGACGCTGTTTACGTTGCACTGCAGGTGATATTTATAGGTGCAGAAGGCTACAGAGTCCCGGAAGAAACTGCCCACGAAATTTGGGATCAGGATCTTATCAAAGTGCCGCGGATTTGCGGCGGTTCCGCGGCACTTTTGTGGCTTCTGGCTGCGCGCTTTGGCGCGTGGCCTCTCCTGGTCCGTCCCTGTGGGCTTCTGCTTCTAGAATTGTAATCCTGGCCTTTAAATCTGGATTTTCGAGGTAACTTGGTAATCAAGTTACCCTTAATCTAGATTTCTTCAAATCTTCTCTCCACGAAATTCCTCTTTTATTTTGGCCTTTTATCCTCATCTTGCAGGTGTTTAGGGTTGGATAGAAGTCTATCCTTCCCTAATTTCTGATTTTTGCAACTTTTAGCCCTTGCATTTGCATTTTGACTCTTTGTATTTGCGCTTTTTCACCTGGGCTTCAAACATGGGCTTGGATCTGGGCTTTTGGGCTCTTTAGGCTTTATTTATTGCTAAAATAACAATTCGAGGCCTGCACACAATAAATTACAAATTATTAATAAATGTGCAGAATTAAATGAATAAATATGAAAATGTGATGGTAAATATGATGATAAAAATGCACTTTTCACTACCAATCACCTGCACACAATAAATCATAAATATTAGTAAATGTGCAGAATTATATGAATAAATATGAAAATGTGATGGTAAATGTCATGATAAAAATGCACTTTTCACTACCAATCACTCTGCTTGCTCAAAAGGATGATAATGGTCATGAACAAGTTATTTATTATCTGAGCAGGACTCTGATAGGGACGGATTTCGCTATAATCCTATTGAGAAATAATGCTTAGCTCTTGTCTTTGCTATTCAGAAGACACGACATTATTTGGTTGGCCAAACCATACATGTCATTTTCTGAGTGAATCCTTTGCGTCTTCTCATGACGAAATTAGGGTCATTAAATTTAAGATTAGCTAAATGGGCCCTCCTTTTGTCTCAGTACGACATGCTCTTTGTCCCTTAAAAGGCGGTTAAAGGCCAGGCACTTGCAGAGTTCTTGGCTGCTCATCCGGTTCCAGAAAGCTCAAAACTTCATGAAGATATTCCTGATAAAGTCTTCGAATCTAATATAACTTCAGAGGATGAAGTTTGGCAGATGTTCTTTGATAGAGCATCACGAATAGGCCCTAAAGGCAAGATCATTGCCGATGTGGGGGTTATGTTTCTCTCCACAAAATCATGTCCTTCCTAGGGCATTTTCTCTAACAGAATCATGCTCCAACAATGTGACAGAATACAATGCTCTACTTATTGGCCTTCAGCTCGCTCATGAAATGGGGATACGCTACCTTGAAGCCTATGGTGATTCAAAACTGATTATCAATCAGGTTAAAGGCGAGTACGAGGTCCGTCACGAAGACTTGGTACCTAATCATCACGCGGTCATCAAAATGCCTAATTTATTCGATGGCTTTTACATCGGTCATGTGTCTCGATCCCAGAACACTAGGGCCGATGCTCTGGCTGCATTAGCAACAACGCTAGCCTTGCCAGTCGACACCAAGTATCACCTTACAGTGGCGACTCGACACCTTGTCTGCTCTAAACATATGTTGAGAACCAAAGAGGTCTATAATATCTCAACGGATCTTGAACCGAGAGATTGGCGATTTTCCCTCATCGACTATGCTTTGCATGGTTTGCTGCCAGATAACCCCAAAGAAGTGGCATCTATCAGGTGAGGTCTCTCTGCTTTTACTATGTTCCAACTCTGAAGACACTTTACCATTGTTCATACGATGGTATCCTCCTCCGTTACCTTTCTAATTTAGAAGTACAAGAAATGCTCAAAGAAGCGCACGACGGCTTATGCGGAGCTCGTCAGCTAGGTCCAAAACTTAAGGACCGATTGCACAGGCTTGGATATTATTGGCCAACCATGATAGCCGATGCCATCCAATATGCACGGAGGTGTAAGGCCTGCCAAATCCATACGGACTTCATACATTAGCCTCCAGAGTTGCTTCATCCAACTGTTAGTTCATGGCCATTTGAAGCGTGGGGAATCGATGTCTAGGGCCGATCAGCCCCTCCTCAACGAGAGGTCACCGGTTTATCTTAGCAATAACTGATTACTTTTCAAAGTGGGCAGAAGCTATACCACTGCTGGAAGTTAAAACTTCTAACGTGATCAATTTCATCAAACACCATGTCATCCATCATTTGGTGCCCTAGGCGGATCATCCATGATAACGGTACCCAAATTGTAAGCCAGGTATTCTATCGGTTTTATGATAAATACCAAATTCAGAATGTGGCATCAACTGCTTATAACCCCACCGCTAACGGCTTGGCAGAAGCATTCAATAAGACAATCATTAAGCTACTCAAAAAGTTCGTTTCCTCAAATAAGCGAGACTGGAATGAGAAACTTAGTGAATGTCTTTGGCCTACCAAATCACAATTCGGACCCCGACAGGTAACACACCTTTTTCTCTGGTATACGGGTGCGAAGCAGTCATACCGTTAGAAATCTAGATGCCGTCATTGTGAGTCGCTTTAATGACTAAGATGACAACAGAGGATAACGATCGTTGCGACTCCAAGAGCTCGAAGCCCTGGATGAGAAGCGATTACAAGCTCAGCAACACATTGAGTTGTATCAAGCCCAGATCTCAAAAGCCTTCAATAAGAAGGTCAAGTAAAGAGTCTTCCAGAAAGGAGATTTTATTTTAGCCATCAGACGACCGGTGATCATGACGCACAAAACCAAAGACAAATTTCAGCCCAAATGGAAGGACAGTTTGTAATAGAAGTAGTCTATTCAAACAGGGTATATCGCCTTATAACTTCAGATGGTGATTTACTCATGATGCCAATCAACGGCAAGTTCTTTAAGAAGTATTATCCTTGATAGGATCCTTCTCATGATCAAGTTAACATTACACCTCTGATCAAGACCTTCAAATCCAAGATATGCAAAAGGAGCGCTTCTCTCTTTCTCTAGACGAGATCATATGACCATAAACTAGTATTGAGCTAATCGTACACTGATTGTCTCAAAGAAGAATCAAGGTTACAAATACAGTAATCAAATTATCTAACACCTCTAACGGTTAAGGATAGAGGAAAATGTTGGCCTTTAAGCCCAACACGAGTCCTTGACAACTCATCATGCTGAGGGGAATGGCGTGGCTAGCCCGACTCAAACGGTAGTTGGTAAAGGCATACAAATCGTTAATAGCTGAGGATTTGCTAAAAATCCTAAATTACCTGTTCCCATTTGATTCCGCATTTAAGGATAGAGGAAAATGTTGGCCTTTAAGCCCAACATGAGTCCTTGATAACTCATCATACTGAGGGGAATAGCATGGCTAGCCCGACTGAAAGGTAGTTGGTAAAGGCATACTAAATCTGTTGACGGCTGAGGATTTTCTAAAAATCTTAAGGGACATGTTCTCATTTGATTCCCTCTCCAAAATCACTTACCAATTCTCATCTATGGAATGGTAAGACCACATATAAGTTATTCATATCCCTTGCAAAATGATGAGTCTAACCTATCATGTTAACACTAAACCTCTGATAGCAAGACTATAATCTACTCCCAATGGATAAAACCAATATCCCCAGTGAATAAACCCTGCTTCTCATTCTCTTCAACAGAATGACAGGTCCACTCAAATTACTGTTATGTTTAAGCAACTCTAACAGTGAATGAATCCTTGTCAAGTTAACATCACACTCTGTTGGCCCAATGACCTTCCACTCTAGTTTTGATGATGATCAACACTCATGTAGTTATGTTTACTAATATTCTTGTGTTTCTAAGTTTCAGATCATTAACAGGATATTAGTTGGTGATTAGCTTCAACAAGATGATTAGAAGCTATTCATGATGATTCCGGTGCCAAAGCTTAAAGATCATACCTTTGCACTTGGAGAATCACGGAGTTTTGGAGCAAGTCTACTTGAAGATGAAGATCGTCAAGAAGACTTAGGTATCTAGTTTAGAGTTGTGTTTTAGATCCATATTTGTAAAGCTTAGTTTAGTTGATATGCTCAAGTGCACAAAACACACACGTTTTATGATTTGATATTTGGTTTTTTATGAATAGTTGATCAAAACAAGTTTACATATGTTATATGTATAGTAGATGTTTTCTATTTATACATACATGCTTTAACTTGGTAAACAAACTTATTTTTGATATCCCTATTCATGTTCTTGAAAAATCAAGTTTGAGAAAAATACAAGTGTTGATTCTTGATTTTTGAAAAGAAACAAAAGTAAATTTCATATGCTTTATTTGAGTAGAAATGTTTTATCACATGATTAATATCAATGCAATATGTAAAAACAAGTTTTATGGAAGTTTGTAAAAGATAAAAATATTTTTAAAAACAAGTTTTTATCAGATTTTCTGTTCCAGGCTTCAACCAAGTCGACTTGGTCTCTGACCAGTCGACTAGGTCAGAAGTCGGTCGACCGGGCCGGTCGACCGACGTGCACAAACCTGTGCACGTTTCTGGCCAGTGGACGGTCGACCGTACCGGTCGACCGGAGCAGTATATCTGCTCTCTGGTTTTCTGGGTCGACCGGAACGGTCGACCGCAGAAGAGAGCTTTGCTCTCTGTTTTGTTTCGGTCGACCGGGCCGGTCGACCGCTGTTGCCCAACGGTCATATTTCTGACCGTTGGCGGTCGACCGGACCGGTCGACCGGACGGTCGACCGGTGGCCTATCAGGCTGCCACATCTGCCTAACGGCTAGTTTTGTATAGGGGCTATATAAACCCCATCTCTTTGGGATTTTGGCCAAGTTTTCTAAGAGAAAAATTCCAGTTTTCTGAAGTGTTTAAAAGAGTTTTAAAAAGAGTTTTTGGGCTTTAAAACTTCTCATCTTTATTTGTTTTGGGTTTTTGAAAAATCAAAGAAAACTAGGTTTGGGATTTTGATTTGGTATTTCATTTTCTATCATATACAAGAGATTTCCCAAGTAGTTTTCTTTGTTGCTTGTTTCCAAAAACACTTTGATTCCACACTTGAGCTATATCATACTATCCTAATCTATTAGGATCTTATTTTTGTGAAAAAAGAAAAAGGAAAGAGGTTTGTGGTTGAAATATACCACTTGTAGTAAACCCTTGATTTCTTGAGTTGCTCCCTCTTTGGTAGAGGTGGAGATTGTTGTATTGGGTTGTTGGTTTGGATCCCTCTTCGGTAGAGGTGATTGAGTTTGGTTGTAAACCTCTTCGGTAGAGGTGGTTGTTGTTGTTGTTGGTTGTTGGGCCTCGGTGGAGGTTGTTATTTAAGAGAGGAGTTCGGTACTCCTAGAGTTGTAAGAAATCCTCTTTGGTAGAGGTTCCCTCGGTGGGAGTTGAGATAGTGGAAATCCTACACGGTGGTGTAGGCGGGGATGTAGAGCAAGGTGCTCGAACCTCGAAACAAATCTTGGTGTTTGCGTTTTGATCCATTGTCTCTCTAACTCTCTCTCTTATAATTGTGCAAAGCATCATACTCATCTCATATCATACTTGCTTGTGTTGAGCATTGATTCATCATATCTTATACATTGCTTGTGTTGCCTTGCATCTTTTATATTGCAATTCATTCTTATATGCTTGGCTTGATTGTGTGTATTTCATATTACTTGGATTGCTTGTGTGTGTGTGCCTAACTTATACTCATCCACAAGAGCTTCACATAGCACCTCAACCCATTTCAAGGGAATCAAGGGGAGTTAGTCCAGAGCCTCGCAAGGGAAATTCGGCTACACTTGTTGTATTGTATTAGTTTGTGCATAATTTGCATTAGCTTCCGTCATTAGCGCACTTAGTTTTGCATTTAGTTTCTTAGATTAGCACTACACCTATTCACCCCCCCTCTAGGTGTTTTTCAATTGGTATCAGAGCTAGTGCTCCTGATACTTAGGCTTAACATCCTAGGAGTGATCCATTTGCTTGCTAATCTACATTTGCATTTGATTGTTTGCACATAGTTAGTTTATTCCATGGACTTCATGACCCCACCTAGCTTTGACCCTTCCACATGATGTTTGGAAGTATAGGATGTCCATGTACCTAAAGACTCTAGGTTTGCATGTTTTCCTTGCGGCCACCAAGAGATGTTATCTTGGCGATTGTAATCATATAGGGGCCAATGCACCAGCCCTAGAGGACATTAGAAGCACTCTTCCTAAAGATATCTCTTATGTGTTTCTAACTTTGATTCGCCTTTGCAGTATGGAACAAATTGACACCACCACCACCTCGGAGCTTTAAGTTCAAATTCAAGAAGATGAATCTAGTGGAGAATCCGATCCACAATGCTTCATGGTCCAAGGGAATAACTCCCTTGAGGTACATTCGGAATCTCAACTAGATAGTAATGATTGTGCTAGTTCTTCAAATGATTA
>JAVJIF010004642.1:0-100534 GCA_038442645.1 Agave tequilana
TTTGCTGATGCTTTCAGGGATGCTGTTGAGCTCAGCACTGGAAGGTTCAGGTACGTGGTGCCGGATTTGGAAGATCAAGAAGCTGTTTGGTGTGGGTTCGGAGCGAAAGCTGAAGGAGTCCATCTCCATTGTCCACGACTTTGCCCTGCAGATCATACGATCACGGTTGAAGGAGAACAGAGAAATCTCCGCAAAGGCTCGAGCAGATGATCTTCTCTCTCGTGCATCGCGCTTGCGGAAGAACATTCAGAGGAATTCTTACGGGACACCGTGATCAGTTCCATACTCGCTGGACGAGAGACCACCTCTTCTGCTCTAACCTGGTTCTTCTGGCTCTTGTCATCACGGCCGAACGTGCAACAACGAATACTAGAGGAAATTGCTTCAGTTCGGGCACGAACAGAGAACCGAGACAGAGAGACATTCGAGTTCAACGAGCTGAGAGAGATGCAATTCTTGCACGCCGCTCTGACAGAGTCAATGAGGCTGTACCCCCCGGTGCCGACAAACGTTGCTTGGTGTAAAGAAGACGATGTGTTGCCAGACGGGACGGAGGTCAAGAAGGGTGGTTCGTGTCGTACAATTCGTATGCAATGGGAAGGATGGAAGCAGTTTGGGGCAAAGATTGCAAGGAGTACAAGCCGGAGAGGTGGCTGGATGATGATGGAATGTTTCGGCCGGAGAGCCCGTTCAAGTTCTTGGCGTTTCACGGGGGGCCGAGGATGTGTTTGGGGAAGGAGATGGCGTACATTCAGATGAAGTCAATCGCGGCGTGTGTGCTCGAAAATTTGTGGTTGAGGTGGTCGAGAAAGTAAGCATCCGAGCGGACACTATCGTTGACGTTGAGGATGAGAGGAGGGCTTCCTGTGCGTGTCAGGAACAGGCCGCAAGCAACACAGATGCCAATTGAGATGGATAGTAAGAGTACTGAATGCTCTCAATTTCTATACCAAGATCGCATGTTCCTCCATTGTACTGTATGCAGTGTAATACGCTTTGGATTTGATATCTCTTAGAAGGTTTGCTTTCATGTGCACGGTGCACATGACTTGTATTGTGACTGAAACTTGAAATCCAGTCTGAAATCTTAGTCTAAAAGGTCATCAGGCCATGGTTTTTATTTTCATTCCTCTGTTCAAACAGCGGGAGGAGAAGGAAGAAAAGCATTGGCCTATGAGTGTGTCACTGCTCGGACCAAAATGGAGAGTTTGTTGACCTGGATGTTCATATGGGTTGGGCCTAGTGCATGTATAATGATTCCAAGTAGATGGGATCATAGAAAACAGTGTAGATCACTTTAAATGTGAGTCTCCGGAGTCACACAATTCTCTACGTGGGTCCGATTTCGACTATGACTCCAAACAGCCTCTTTGTTCGCTTCTCTACCGTTCCTTTTTTGCCTCTCTAGTTTTTTTTTTTTCTAGCAATTAAATACGAGATTTCACAAATATCATACAAAATCAATATTGATTTTATGGCTAAATTCTAACTGAAATTAACTGGATGCAGAGGAAATTGAAATAACATTAAGGTATCAACTCTTTTTCTCAATAATAATTTATGTAAAAATTAAATAAACACACATGACATAAGATAACAGTGATAATTTCTCTCCATAACTGTAGCACATGAGTTAATGTGAAGAATCCTAACCTTGTTATTGATGTTGGGGCTGGCAAAAACAAGGATATTCTTGTCCAAAATTTAATCTTCACAACTTTAGTATCAAATAGTTAATGAAAAATATGAATATGATAAGATTTTAAAAGGTCAAGGGTCTGAGTGATGAAAAAAAACAGAGGGGGGTTTCTGACTTTAGTTATAAGTTCAAAGGGGCTTCCTGAAATTAAGCTTTTTTTTTCTATTTATTCGAAAAGCAGGAGATTATATCATATTCCTCAAGATGAGGGAAAGGATACCTGTAACGCTCCGCCCCATCGGGTACGGAGACGCTACTGTAACATACATACGCATGGCGAAAATACCCTCACATACGTATGCTAAGTATAACAGTACAGTCAGAAATCAAAGTACGAAAATACAATGGTAATATACATTCCAACATTACAGTCCAAGTACATTGCTATCACAACATGTAATCAATATTACATGAATATTACATCACTGGAGTGTACGAAAATATGAATTACAGGAGATTAGCAAAATGTGGAACTGAAAGTTGCTCCCGAGTTGAATAGGAATCTTGAGAGTCCGATACAGGAGATGGATTTGGAGGACCATCTAACACGATCTCACATTTCTGCTAGGTTCTGATTCTGGGACTTACTATGCTTCCGCTGCGCCATTCTGGTCAGCTATAGGAACTCACCAATATCCAAGCTCGAGAATCTGGACATGTAGGTCCAGGGTTGCCAGAATGCTGCTCAATGAGTATATAAGAATGCCAAGTAGCGTGCACCAAAGCAAATACACCATGTACCAGAAATATATAGAATTATGTAAGAATATATTTATGTATGCATAAAATCATGTTTAAATCATATCAGTGAAAGCATATATAATTCATTAACCGTATATGTATAATGCATATTCGGCAAAACCAATTGTATAAACTCAATCTCCGGCTCCAGGAGATTAGTGCGTCGTGGGGATAATACAAATAAGGAAACCTCACATATATACCATATACCACATTTCACCACTAGCTAAGCATACACAACCAAAGTTGTTATCAGTAAGTATGTCAGTATTCTATGATCAGAGAATCCAGTATTCCGTCTGTCAGTAGTGTTATCATGTCATGTCTGTGAAATCATGATCAGTACTATTGCCAAGTCAGTATATATTTCAATGATACATGTGTCAGTCAGTATCAGGAATAACAGTATCGGGGCCATCATATCTATGTAATATTAGGAATGGAAGTTATATTTGGAATTCGAGTATAGGAATTTTATTTATGCAATAATGATTATCAGTACCGTCTGACATTTTAATCATCTTTCTACCAGTGTCGCCCAACACTAGCAGTCCATATCAGAGTAATACCAGAGTATAAACACTAATAGAACCTACTCAATCTGCTATGGGCGTAACAGAATCCGAATAAAGGAGAGACCAAATGGCACACGTTCCTAACATCATTATTGTTGGGTTGTTACATTCTTATTGTTCATCCGGGTTCAGTTGATTGGATATGGCCTCCAATCCATGCCACTAGGCGCTAACAATATCAGTAACAGAAGAATCAGTACACGGTACTATTACACCCCACAAGAACTTCTGTGGCCTCAGGTAGTTCTCTACAGTAGTTGCAACATTGAGCCATTATGGAGTTGTACATATTGAAATCATCAGTTTCCCCCATCCCAAGTGTATGTGGAGTCAGTTATTATAACCAGTTCATTGTACAGTTCTCAGAGTATGTTCATGATATACCGTTTACAGAGATCAACAGGAATACAATATCAGGAGTACAATAATTAGGAGATGTGGAATTCTAGAAGTGGCCCCTGAGGATTCAAGAGGTGGCCCTCATCACTAGGAAATGTGATGTGACACTTTATTCCATGTGGCACTTAATTCCACACATCATGTATGGGATTTCAGAGGTGGCCCCCCGTGTTGTTATACATGGCACTTAGTTCCACATACCAAAGCAGTAACAGGAGTATCATGTATCAGAATTCAGTAGTGATTCCCTATAAAGTGATAATCATGATTCAGGTATTATATTCAGTCAGAAGTTATGTACCAAGTCTAAAACAGTGTAATGTAATAAATCAGGAGTTGTGACACCATTAAGTAATCAGTAAATGTTCTGCAGTCAGTATCCATATGTCAAGTGTAATGTCAGTATTAATAGTCAGTTCAGTAACAATAGTCAGTGTCAATAACAGATATGTCAGGTAACCCATGTCAAATATCAGTAGCAATATTAATATCAGTATCCAGTAAATAATATAAAAGCAGCACTACAGCTATGCACAAAACAGTGTTGGGGGCACAATCAGTGAACAATGTTTATGGTTTTGATGGTTTGATGATAACAAAACATATGTTGTTATTTGTACTAATCAAGTTCAAGTGTTAAAGTTTATATCAGGGTTCTAAGAATTTAAGGAGTTTTCTTCCTCTAAAGAAAGGTATTGAAGACTCAAGAAGATTCAAATACGGGATTAAAAGTCAAAGCATTCAAACGTCACTAAAAGAAAAGCCCGATTGAAGATCTTCTAGTCACCTAGAGCCTTGTATGATATTAGTTTGTTAAAGTATAAAATATAGTAGTGATGCTCAAGAAGTTACACATACAAAATACATGATTTCGAAAAATACAAGTTTGGTAGTATTGGTATTTTGCATGTTTGGTTTTGATACATGTCTCATAATTTTTCAAAATTTTATAACAAGTTTAGAATATGTATTTCATCACCTATACATTACTACATTATCCATAAACCAATACAAAATATTTAGAAAAATATTTGAAACTCAAAAGTTTTCATAAAAATTGTTTCAGGCCAAAATGGTCGACCGGACGGTCGACCGGTGACTGTTTCAGGCCAAAACGGTTGACCGCCCGGTCGATTGGGCCTTTGGCAAGGGCACACATGTTTGTGCACATTGTCGGTCAACCGCTAACCCTTGTGGTCCACCGAGCGGTCGACCGATTGAGAGACCCTAACTCTCGGTTACAGTTGACCGGGTCGACCGACCGGTTGACCGACAGTTTAAGTTTTCCATTTGAACTACCAAGCGGTCGACCACCCAGTCGACCGAAGCCAACAGTTCTTTTCTGGATGAGCTGTCGGTCCACCGACCGGTCGACCGACATGCTACCAGATGGCCATAACGGCTAGTATTTGAACTGTTTTGTTTTAGTGGATTCTAACGGGCATTTTTGGTTTCCAAGTGTCTAAAACACACCCAAATGATCTGGTATGATTTATAAATGATATTTATTCATTGCCTATATATATGAGTCATTGGTTTTAGTTTTAGATAAGAAAAACACACAGGTCTACAAGTTTTAAAGTTTGTTTCAAAAAAGAAAAGTTTTTCTAGATTTCAATCTTCAAGTTCTTTCTTTTCAAAGCTATTTCATTTGGTTTTAAATCCTCTATTCTTTTTAACTGAATTTCATCTCTCACTTAACTCTTGAGCAACACTTCATATTCTACTCTATAAGAAGTTGTAAAAGAGAGTATTTGTGATCTTGTTGGATCACCAAGAGCTTTGTAACCTAATTACTTTGTGCTACCTCTTGTGTAGACGGTTGAGTTGGTGGAGTTGTGTACTCCGATCTTATACAGACCAAGTTATAATTCCTTTGTGTAAGGTCCCTTTGTAGAAGATCCCTTAGAGGAGAGTGAAATCCTTCATAATAGTGAAGGCGGGGACGTAGAGTGGTGGCTCGAACCTCAGAACAAATCTTTTGTGTTTGTGATTGCTTGTGTCTTACTCTCTATTGCTTTTTACATTTCATACTTGTGTAGTTGTTCATCTTGCTTAATTTCATTGCTTGCATTTTATTCATCACTTTCACTATCGGTCTATACTCATTACAACATGGAGGATATTGAGTACCTCACTCATTATCTAGAGGAATCAAAGAGGAGAAGTTTAGAGCCCTTCACGAGGAATTCGGCTTCAATTCTTATTTTAAGTGACCGCTTGCATATTTCATCATAAATAATTTTAAAATAGAATTTAATTAGCATAACACCTATTCACCCCCCTCTAAGTGTATTTCACCCATGTCAAATATCAGTAGCAATATCAATATCAGTATCCAGTAAATAATATAAAAGCAACACTACGACTATGCACATACAAGCGGAGCAAAGCAGTGCTGGGGGCACAATCAACGAACAGTGTTTAATCACTAAAGCGATAGGCGGAGCTACAGGAATGACTCGACTTAGACAGCGAGTCTGAAATCTGGCAGAGTTCTGCCTTAACGATTTTAGTGAATAAAGCGTTGAGCGCTAAATACGCCTACCAGACGTCACTGAGAATGTTCGAGGACGTTAATAAACCTCAGAGAGGTTAAGCCCAGAGGCTATAGTATAAACAACAGAGCGGTTAAGCTCGGAGGCTGTATAAGTACCTGCAGAAGGTGTTAGTACCGCACACAGGCAATCAATAATATAATAATTATAAACACAGCCACAACCTCCATTTTGTGCTCCTGAGCTGGGTGCCCTCTGCCTCCAGTCACCACAAAATCCGAAAGTAATGGGTGACCTGCAAAGGGTCTCTCAGATGATGTTCCAGAACGAATAGAGCATCTGAGGCATAAACCCCCTATCCGACTTCTACGAAACCTTAATGGTGGTGGGCAGTGGCGATGGCCTGTTGCCCTTGGATAACCGGGAGGGGTCTCCTGAGACATCCAACCCCTGAAGAAAAGTTTGTCCCGAGGGTCTTCTCCTGCAACCTGCACCACTGTTAACCCCAATGCCAAAAATACAGATAATTACAGAAAATATGTATAAATACCAAAAAAATATAGAAAATTTCTAAAAATACACAGAAAATTTGTAAAGACTCAGAAAATAAATATAATATGTAGAAAATTTCTAAATACACAGAAAAATCCTAAAAATACACATAAATTTCTTAAATGTAAGAAATTCCTAAAAATACCCAGATTATTTCTAAAAATTATAGAAAATTTTTAGAAATGTTTAGAATATGAAATATGCATGTACATGTATAAATATATGTGTACAAGTGTATATGTACGTATATGCATAAAGGAAAGAGTACACTCGCCTAAATCTGGAAAATACCTGATACCACGTGCACGTGTGTGCACGTGTACATGTGTGAGGGCCTTGGTCAGGCCGTGAGCTGTAGGGAGGTAGGGAGATATATGGAGTGAGTTTTAGAGAAATAAAGATAGGAAAAACCTATTTTTTTAGAGAGAGAAAACTAGGGTTTGATATTTCAAGAGAGAGAAAGGAAGTATGGGTGTATGGTGGGTTGTGGGGGATAGAGGAGAGAGAGGCGTAGCCTCCTATAGCTGGTGGCCTGCACAAGTAAAGATAGAGAGTGAAAATGAAGAGAGAGAAAATAAAAAGGAGTGAGAATTAGTGTTGCAAATATTTTTAAATTGAGAAAAAATCCAGGAAAATCATGGAATGTAGAGGAAAGTGAGTGAAATCTAGTGGGGTAAACCGGCCCTGAAGATATGAAGGGAAGAGAGAGAGAAGTTAGAGAGAATTTAGAGAGAGGAGAGAGAAAGTAGTGTTTTAGGGCTTTTTACAGAGAGGAAAATCTAGGGAAAATTGTGAGAGGTTTTTAAAGACCTATGGAGGAGTTTAGGTTGGTAGGAAAGTGGCCATGGTGTAAGGAAAATTTTATAGGATTTTAGAGTGAGAAAATGAGTGTTTCTAGAGAGGGAAAGGAGGTTTTTGGCCACTTTTAGGGGGAGAACGAATTGGGGAGTTATGGAAGTGTAATAGAGGTTATGGTGATGATGGAATAGCTGTAGGAGGTGGTGGTAGTGTGTTATGATTTTTAAAGGAGTTTTGGAGGGTTTTTAGTTATTTTTCTAGAGAGAGAAATGGGAGGAGTGAGATAAAGGGCCGGCCATGGCCTAGGGCAGATGGGGGAGAAGATAAGGAAGTGGGGAAGCTTCTTTGAAAACCAAAAGAATGGTTTCTTGGAGAAACCCTAGAAATTTCTAAAAAATGGAGAAAAGGAAAAGAAAAGGAAAAAGAAAAGAAAAATTAAAATGCAAATAGTAATTTGTTAGGGGTTTATATGTAAATGTCCCTTAAGAAAATAATAAAAAATAAAAATAAAGAAAATTGGAAAAGAAAATGAATTTAGAGAAGAAAGAAAAGAAAACCTAGTAGGAGAGAGCGAGTATTTAATTAAATAATTATTTAAAAAGAAAAATTATGAATTTTATGGGATAGAATCTAGTACCAGTGCAGAGTCTTGTGTAAAAATTTCAGGTCAAATAGAGAAAAATATTTACATGAAATGACGTGTGTACGATTAAAACATTGAAAACTGTAAAAAGATACATATTTTGAGTTCAGGGTATTACAATACCTGCTCAGGCGCAACGCTTGCAAAGTGAATCGAGTCTCAACAAGTGCTTTACAAATTTAGTCTGAAAATTGTTCACCCACTAGAGATTATTGTAAGGACTTGGGACACCATCTCAAAAGACTAACTTGTAGGTGAAATTGCTCAAATCCTTATATTTTCAAGACCGTCCCATGTCTAGCCGATGTGGGACTTTTTGTTCGACATCCAACTCAACAATTCCCCTCAAATAAAGAGTCTCTTTGCGCTTAAGCTTATCTTTCTTCACACCTGGAAGATCATATGCTCATCGAGATCACAACGCGGAGGGCGAATATGTCTTACATGAAGCATAAATTGTATCATCCTGTGTCGCTGTCAAATCTTCGAGAGCCCAGCTAGCTTTACAGGGCCTACTGTGCCTTTTGCGCCCTGGGGGAGTGAACTTCATCCAAACACATTGCTAAGCTCTGATACCAATTGTAAAGACTCGGGGCACTATCCCAAAAGATTAACCTTCTAGGTGGAGTTGCCCAAATCCTTATATACCTAAGACCATCTCCATGTTTAGCCGATGTTAGATTATTTGTTCGACATCCGACTCAAAATGATCAGATTCAATCCCACAAGTTCCATAAGAGAAGGGAGTGTTTTATCGAACATGTATTAATCAAGACAAAACATAAAGTCATTTTAAATCACAAAAAATGGAATTAATGACGTCTTGAAATAGACCTACAACAATTAGCTTTTACCATAGCTGTGTGGCCCTGAGCTACATCACGAAGAATGGAAGTAATGCCGTCTTGAAAATCTAGTGTTATTTAGTATTTATCTCTAGCTTTAATCAGTATTTATCTCTCGCTTTATTGAGTATTGAGTATCTATCTTCTAGTAATCTTCTAATAATCCCCAAAAAACAGAGTAAATCAAATTAATAACGAATGTAATCTCTTATTTGAATTAGGAAACTAAATCTGGATTAACCCAAGAGAGTTAAATTTGAAAAATCACCTAAAGGGGGGTGAATAGGTGATATGGCTAATCTATGAACTAAATGCGGAATTTAAAAACTTAATTGCAATACACTCAAGTGTGATCAACAAATGATGCACACACAACCAATCCAAGCAAATATGAATGCACAATATAAATAGTTGCAAGGCACAAAGTAAAGAGAGAGATAGAGAGAGAGTCAATGGATCAAACGCAAACAACAAGATATGTTTCGAGGTTCGAGCACCCAGCTCTACATCCCCGCCTTCGACACACGAAGGATTTCTAATTCACTAGCAAGTCCACAAAGAACTCTCACAAGGAGTACCCAACTCCTCTCTTTACAACCACAACCTCCTCCTTGAGGCAAGCTCCAATCCAACAAAACAATCACCTCACAACTTGAGGGATTAGCACTAAACCAAGCAAGGATCACCTCACAACTTGAGGGATACAAACCACTTGCACAAACACCCTCCTCAACCCAAGAGGGAAAAGCACAAAGCAAAGTAAATAGAGGGTTTACAACTTGGTGGTTCAACAATCAACCACAAACAATTTCTTTCTCTCACACAAAAGATCCTATAGAAGAGATAGTAGATTTTAGCTTAAGTGTGGAGAAAACCAATGGAATGGAAATCAAAGTCACAAAGAAAAATCCTTGAGAAAAACTGAAACTAAGATAGAGAAGTTCAATCAAAATCTTTTCCCAAAAACCCTTTCTTTGATTTTCCAAACCCTAGCAAAAACTCCAAATAGATTGTTCAATATGAGTTCAAAAACTTCTTTTGATTGCTGTGAAAACACCAGAGAGTAGGAAAAAATTCGCACAAAAATTCTTAGAGAAAAACTCTCACAAATGGGGTATTTATAGACCCCAGAAAAATATAGCCGTTGGCAGCGGAAAATGTCAGAAATGAACTGCCGGTCGACCGTCCAACGGTCAAATTCTGCCCGTTGGCAGCTACCGGTCGACCGCTCCGGTCGACCAAACAAACAGAGAGCTCTGCTCTCAGACCCGGTCGACCCAGACGGTCGACCGTCCCTGTCTGCCAAACGTGCACAGATTTGTGCACGTCGGTCGACCGACCCGGTCGACCGACTTCATGCCAAGTCGACTTGGTCAGAAGACTAGTCGACTGGTGAAGCCTGGAACAGAAAACTGGGTCAGAAAAACTAAGGAATTAAATATCTAATAAATTCTGTAAACTACTTAAAAATCCTCAAAAATAGTTTTAACAATTTGCATTGATATAAAAACATATGATAAAAGTTTTGACTCAAATATCAAGCAATTAAAACTATTTTTGTGTCTTATCATTTTTACCAAAAACAAAAACTATATTTTCTAAAACTTGAATTTTGAATAGAAAATACGTTTTGTCCAAAACTCTTCCAAATACAAAAACATGATATTTAAACACTTTGAGGCATGATGCATATGGATAGAAATCCAATATACATGAAACAAATATATATCATAGTTTTTGTCTTTAGTTCAAAAAATAAGTTTTGTTAAAACACAAAACCTAAAACACATGAAATAGGTATATCAAAGTAAGTTTGTCTAAGTAGTTGAAGCATGCATGTATATAGAACAAATCTAATATACATTAAACCATGTAAACTTGTTTTGATATAATATCTATTCATGCAAACCAAGATCGGTTAAACCAAAAACCGAAAACCAAAACATGAAACGTGTGTGTTGGGAACTTGAGCATATCATACTATTCTAATCTTTACAATTTGGATCTAAAACAAAACTAAACTAAGGTACCGATGTCTTCTTGTAGAGCGCAAACTCCAAGCCGACTCGATCCAAAACTCTTTGATCCACCGAGCAAGTGCTATATATGATCTTTGACGCTCGGGCTCTTGAATCAACATGTGAAAGCTTCCAAATCATCTTGTTGAAGTAATCACCAACTAATAACTTGATTAATGATCTGAAACTAAATAACACAAGATTATTAGTACACATAACTACATGAGTTAATCATCATCAAAACTAGAGTGGTAAGCCTTTAGGCCAACAATCTCCCCTTTTTGATGATGACAAAACTCATGGAGTTATATATGCATGGATTAAAGTTAAGCTTCAAAGAAGCTCTCCCTTAACTCATGCATAGGATAAACAACTAATAAATGTCTCTAGATACCAATAAAATTATAAAACATGAAACATACATAGATATACATAATACAATAAATAGCTCTAGAAACCAATGGAAGATACCAATGAAATTTTCAAAAGAAATTTTCAAATAAACATGTTCTAGATACCAATTAGCAAAAACAAATAAACATGCTCTTGATACCAATTAAACTAAACAAATAAACATGCTCTAGATACTAATTAAACTCAATATATGCAAAACAAAACTAATGATCTAATGATCTCTTTTACAAGCTTTTGATACCAAAACTAAACATGTTCTTTAAATAATGCTTTGATACCAATTGACCTTAATATAAAAACACATAAAACATGCATACAAACATGCATATAAACTCAAATTCTTCTCCCCCTTTTTGTCAATCATCAACAAAGGGGTTAAAAACAAAACTAATAAAAACATATACCAATTAAAAGAAATTCTTCTCCCTCTTATTTACAAAACTAATAAAAACATATTCTTTTTATATTCAAAACAAGAAATCAATCAAGGGATGCTCTCCCCCTTTTTGTCTAAAAACAAATATGATACCAATTAAAAAAAATGTGTCAAGGAAGTGCATATTGATACCAATTTAAAAAGTGAAACTATACCAATTGAAAAACAAAAATCTTGATACCAATTGATAAGTAAACAAACAACATATCAATTGTAAATAAACAATCTTGATATTAAACATAACAAATTTTGAATTTCTAAACATAAATGTTGATACCAATTTGAAATTAAACAAAGATCCCAAAGTTGATTTAAACATATAAACAAATTTGATAGCAATTGAAAATTATTGCCAATTGAAATTATTATTTTCTATCATAAAGCAAGGGAGTAGAATATAAAATACCAATTGAAAGATGAAATACAAGCTTTTCTCCCCCTTTATGAAATACCAATAAAAACTATGATAAGGCTCGAATTAAGATACCAATTGAAAACTAAATTAATTGAAACAGAGTTGAAGCTCAAGCTTATCAACATAAACAAGATTTGTGCTTAAAGATATAGGGATATAGTAAGCACATATAAAACATATATATATGTATGAAAATTAGATACCAATCGAAATTGATACTATTTGAAATGAAAGCATACATACATACAAATATATGAGTATACAAGAAATGTCAAGATTGATACCAATTGAAAGAATTCAATGATACCAATTGAAACAACAATAAGATCAAGTGTATACATCATATTTCTACCACCCATTTCATGTTCAAGTTTAAAATGATTTTCACAATAAAGCATACATGAGCATGGTCCCCATCCAACCACCCTTTGATGGTAGGGGTTCTCAAAAATAGGTTAGCAAATATAGTACGTTTGAAAACTACTACCAAGAAAGAATATCACAACTAGTTATATGAATCAACTGGTACGGGATCCTTCAAATAAGGAATAAAAAAAAATTTTTCATGAAAACACATGTAAACCACATGGCACTAAAACACTCAAAATTCATATAGCACAATTTGTACTCATGAAAACTAAGTCATGAGAAAACATTAAACAAGGTGAGTGTACAAGTGTTGTGAGAAACATATCAACATGAAAATGAACAATCAAGCTCAATATTGAAAACATGAAATTCATTTAGGATGTGAAATCACCAATTGAAATCATCTTAAAATCATGAAATTCATCATAAATGTGAAATCACTTAGCAAACATGAAATTCATCCAATCGATTTAAACTTCCAGGCATATGTATGTCATGTACAAACTAAAGTATACATACATACCCTAAACACAATGAGTCCACAAAAGTATATGCATGAAGGCACGTGGCTCAAGGATGTACATGTATAATCAATAGTTTGGACAAGATGGACATATACATGAAGTTAAAACATATGATCATAAAACATATCCAAATTGAGGAATACAAGTTAGAATGCATGAATTATCAAAACTAGACTATACTAGCACATCTAATGGGTACAAATAGGCATTCAAGTACAAACATAAAAAGATTTACTTGTTGTCCATTCTATGTACAAGTATAAATCCTAGTTTTCATGAAAACTAACATCTAAACATATATTCAAATCATGAAGCATAAAACGGGTCAAAAATCAACATGATGATCATAAATACGATCATGACTTAAATCCACATGCTATTAGAATCATGATGTACATAATAGCCAAACAATGGTGAGAACACAACAAATGGGTCTATCTAAACATGGGTGATCTCAAAAGCTATATATGCAAGTCATTAGTCTAATAATCATGAAATCAACATATTAAACAAAACATGAGTCATTAAAACAAAACATCATAAACATCCATATTATTATTATGTATATGCATGTACATTAGATTTAGGGCATACATGATAGTACTAAACAAGTATAACACTAATCTAATCAACATGACATAAGCATAATGAACAATAAAATAAGATATGCTATGAATAGATGAACATGAAAAGTATGCAAATAAAAATGGGAGTTAGAGAATGATACCAAAACCGATGAAGGTGCATCTCTAGTTCTCCAAAACACGGTGGTCCTCCCACCACATCCCCTTGAGAGTGAAGCACCCAAATAGTTCTCTTTTAAGCTTAGAACGCATCCACCTCAAGGCACCAATACTCTCACGTTATGTGAGAGCTTCCACCTACATCAAAAAGTATAGAGGTGGTCTTTGGTACCCATTTCCTTTTGGGTCCACGGGGGTTAGTATCCTTTCTAACCCAAACAAGATTAGTTGCTAAATTTTCATGATAAATACGATCATAACAAAATCTAGCAAGATGGCCTTTTCGGCCACAATGTGTACATGTGTACACATGAGCATACGTGTGATGGTGGTGACCGTGGGAAGCACATGTATGCCGTGATGGGTGTGCATGCAAAGTTAGAACTTGTTTCTTACGAACCAAGGAATCCAAACGAGTGTGGTTCATGGCACATTGGCTCAAAGTGGAGCCTAAACAATCAACACTTTTCTTCAAAATACTTATGTCATTTTCAATGCTTGAAGATAAAGTGGAGCATGCAATAGGTGTGCAAGAAGTAGAAGCTACACTAGCATGGCACACATGAGAATCAATATCAATTTTCAAAGATTCATTTTTCTTTAAAACCAAATCCAACTCTTTTGTAATTGAATCAATTTTATTTTTCAAAATAAGGTTATCTTTAAAAGTAAAATCTAATTTTGAAGATAAAATCTCATTGTGCTTCACAACATCATCACAATCATTTTTGTTTTTCAAACCTTCAATCTCATTAAGGGTAAGGTCTAGTTGAGATTTAAGTGAGTCACGTTCACTTGCAATCTCTTCCTTTTCTTGCAAAATCAATTCAAAATTAGAACACAAATCCTTTAATTCATTTTTTCAAAACAAGGTTGTCCTCTTTCAAAAGATTGTGTTTTTTCAAGAAATTTTCAAGCTTTTGAGCAAGTTCCAAATTTAAAGATTGAACTTCTAAACATCCATAGCAATAGGAACTAGAACTATCATCTAATTGGGTGTTCGATTGTACCTTAAGGGAGTGATTCCCTTGGACCATGAAGCAATGCTCTTCGGACTTTTCTCTCCAAGATCCTCTCAACTTGTTGATAATCCTTGGAAGCTCGGGAGAAGTCAATATGCTCCAAACTGCAAAACCGAGTCATAACGATCAAACACCGGTAAAAGATGTTCATTAAGAGATGCTTTAAGTGCTCTAAGTGCTAATGCATTAGCCTTTTTATGCTTGCTACTATTAGGGAATGATTCTTGAGTAGAGGCTTGATAAACTAGATGACCTAGTGATTTTAAATGCCTACTCATATTGGCCTTCCAAGTATCAAGTCTAAAATGGTCAAACATAGGAGGGCTATCCATGAGTGCAAACTAGATGAGTGCAAATGAAAATGCAAATGAAGATTAGCAAACCAAGATCTCACTCCTAAGTGGTTAAACCTAAATATCAGGAGCACTAGCTCTGATACCAATTGAAAAATCACCTAGAGGGGGGGTGAATAGGTGATATGGCTAATCTATGAACTAAATGCGGAATTTAAAAACTTAATTGTAATACACTCAAGTGTGATCAACAAATGATGCACACACAACCAATTCAAGCAAATATGAATGCACAATATAAATAGTTGCAAGGCACAAAGTAAAGAGAGATAGAGAGAGAGTCAATGGATCAAATGCAAACAACAAGATATGTTTCGAGGTTCGAGCACCCAGCTCTACATCCCCGCCTTCGACACACGAAGGATTTCTAATCCACTAGCAAGTCCACAAAGAACTCTCACAAGGAGTACCCAACTCCTCTCTTTACAACCACAACCTCCTCCTTGAGGCAAGCTCCAATCCAACAAAACAATCACCTCACAACTTGAGGGATTAGCACTAAACCAATCAAGGATCACCTCACAACTTGAGGGATACAAACCACTTGCACAAACACCCTCCTCAACCCGAGAGGGAAAAGCACAAAGCAAAGTAAATAGAGGGTTTACAACTTGGTGGTTCAACAATCAACCACAAACAATTTCTTTCTCTCACACAAAAGATCCTATAGAAGAGATAGTAGATTTTAGCTCAAGTGTGGAGAAAACCAATGGAATGGAAATCAAAATCACAAAGAAAAATCCTTGGGAAAAATTGAAACTAAGATAGAGAAGTTCAATCAAAATCTTTTCCCAAAAACCCTTTCTTTGATTTTCCAAACCCTAGCAAAAACTCCAAATAGATTGTTCAATATGAGTTCAAAAACTTTTTTGATTGCTGTGAAAACATCAGAGAATAGGAAAAAATTCGCACAAAAATTCTTAGAGAAAAACTCTAACAAATGGGGTATTTATAGACCCCAGAAAAATATAGCCGTTGGCAGCAGAAAATGCCAGAAATGAACTGCCGGTCGACCGGCCGGTCGACCGTCCAACGGTCAAATTCTGCCCGTTGGCAGCTACCGGTCGACCGCCCCGGTCGACCCAAACAAACAGAGAGCTCTGCTCTCAGACCCGGTCGACCCGGACGGTCGACCGTCCCTGTCTGCCAAACGTGCACAGATTTGTGCATGTCGGTCGACCGACCCGGTCGACCGACTTCATGCCAAGTCGACTTGGTCAGAAGACTAGTCGACTGGTGAAGCCTGGAACAGAAAACTGGGTCAGAAAAACTAAGGAATTAAATATCCAATAAATTCTGTAAACTACTTAAAAATCCCTAAAAATAGTTTTAACAATTTGCATTGATATAAAAACATATGATAAAAGTTTTGACTCAAATATCAAGCAATTAAAACTATTTTTGTGTCTTATCATTTTACCAAAAACCAAAAACTGTATTTTCTAAAACTTGAATTTTGAATAGAAAATACGTTTTGTCCAAAACTCTTCCAAATACAAAAACATGATATTTAAACACTTTGAGGCATGATGCATATGGATAGAAATCCAATATACATGAAACAAATATATATCATAGTTTTTGTCTTTAATTTTAAAAATAAGTTTTGTTAAAACACAAAACTTAAAACACATGAAATAGGTATATCAAAGTAAGTTTGTCTAAGTAGTTGAAGCATGCATGTATATAGAACAAATCTAATATACATTAAACCATGTAAACTTGTTTTGATATAATATCTATTCATGCAAACCAAGATCGGTTAAACCAAAAACCGAAAACCAAAACATGAAACGTGTGTGTTGTGAACTTGAGCATATCATACTATTCTAATCTTTACAATTTGGATCTAAACACAAAACTAAACTAAGGTACCGATGTCTTCTTGTAGAGCGCAAACTCCAAGCCGACTCGATCCAAAACTCTTTGATCCACCGAGCAAGTGCTATATATGATCTTTGACGCTCGGGCTCTTGAATCAACATGTGAAAGCTTCCAAATCATCTTGTTGAAGCTAATCACCAACTAATAACTTGATTAATGATCTGAAACTAAATAACATAAGATTATTAGTACACATAACTACATGAGTTAATCATCATCAAAACTAGAGTGGTAAGCCTTTGGGCCAACAAAATTACCTTCTAATTGCCCCTATAAATAATCTGTGAACCTGAACCGTAAATACACTCAAAGTCCTAGTACTTTCACCAAACCGCTATCGTCATATTCAGAATCAAATTTAGGCATAAGAAGGAATTAGGTTGTTCTCCAATGAGTTATTTATGCTTGCAGGTCTGACAAAGTTTGCAGCCACATGCTTATTACATTTAATATTTAAAATCAAATTTATTATGTTTACATGGTGGATAAACACAGATAATGTGGACCGAGCTCATCACAAGCGATTTGAGGCGCTCCCCGGATGGTTCCTCTCTGAGCACACACAGGAAAAGATACCTTTCAGCTTAGGAGCACCAGTGTGATGCCACCCTAAAATTCTCGGGCATGAGAATCAGTAGGTGAAAATGGAATGAAAAGACCAGCAGATGGCAATTGCTAGAGTAGTGGATGGAGGTGCCACACAGACGACAACTGTGAACATGGTTGGAAGGACCGGTAGAGGATGACTGTCAGTGCGGTGGATGGAAGGACCGCATAGAGGACAACTGCGAGCGTGTTGGTGTATTGGCAGAGGAGAACCGCCGGAGTGGTGGTGTGATGTGTATGCTCAGAGGATTAGGAAAGTGATCCCTTTCTCCTAGGAGAAGAATGATTATATATACCCTGATGTGGATGCTAGCATGGAGATAGAATTGACACTACAACAGTATATAAAATAAAAGTCACCATATTTCACGTCATTTTTTGAACTAAACCACGTTAAAAATAAAAAATTAACGTCATTTTATATAAACTGACATTAATTAGGTGATTTAACGTAGGTTCATAAAGAACTAATGTTAAACACTTGGGCTTTAATGTCGATTCAAAAGAACTGACGTTAAATCTTTAGATTTAACGTTGGTCTTTATGAACTGACATTAAAACCCCAAAAGGTCAAAATCGTACCCCCACTGCCACCACTCTCTCTCAATCTCTCTCCCCGTAGATCTCTCTCCCTAGCCGCCCTTTGTCGCCACTCTCTTCCACCCGGCGATTCCCCTCCTGCTGCTACCGCCTACCCCCTCTCACCTCCACAAAAAAACCAATCCCGCCCCTTTGCCCTTTGTCTCTCCCACCCAAAAAAAATATCCTCCCCTCCGGCGAGCCCCCCACCCCTCCATATCCGGCGGGAGTAATTAATATTTATTAATTTATGTGAATTAAATATTTTATATTTTTAATTATTATTTTAATTATTTAGGTTTTTATATCAGATGTGTGATCGTATAGGCATCAGTGGTATGTATGGTTTTACTTGTTCATACTGTATCACATATGTTTATGATGCTTTAGCTGATGCTGAAAGGGAAAAGTTGTGTTTATCGCGGACACAATGCAAGGATACCATCGCGGTTGGTTGTATTTTGTACTATTTAATACGAGGTAAGTACTCGAGTTTTATAATAAAATTTATTTGTTGGTTTAACTTCATACTAATTTTTGTTATACTTGACATTGGACGTTGTGTGCTATTGACCCACACAACACTATTGTATATTTGTTGGACTCGTTAAGTCACGAGTTGCGACTTGAGATTGTTGATATGATTAATATATGAGGGTTTAATATTTGTATCTACTTCATTAGCTCTAGTATAGATGTTTTATTAATATTCTTATTTGTTATATGAAAAGAGTAGTGCTTATGTTTATCACAAATAGTAATCAAAATGTGCGGTCTACCAGTTTGCATCCTACATGGAGGATTATATTTTTAAAAAATTAACAATATTCAAGTTAAGCACAACATGCTATCCTCGTCAATCGAATAGGGTGGTGTGAGAGCCTGTTTGACTTCTCTAAAATTGTCAATATTGATTTTGGATCGTCTTTTCAACAACAACGTAGTCTCCAAATTTTCTTACACTATCTCTGAGCTGCATCCCTTGAACCCAAAGGGAGAGTCCAATTGTTCCTAATCACACTCTCAATGTCTTCTTGTAGAAGACAAGACTTTTCAAACTCGAATGGCGTGATGGTTTGCTGTTCAAATCTTCAGAGTCAACAAGGATCAGAACGTGGGCAGACGTGGGTATTTAGACAGGATCTAGTAGTCACTAGTGGGTAGTGAGCCTCCCACTCCATAGAAACCAGTATCCTGTCAAGCCTAGACATGATAACATTTTCCTGATTATTGCTCCAAGTGAGGAGTCTATTCGATAAGGGAATATCGATGAGATTCATTGAGCCAATCACTTCATTGAAATACTCCCAATCTCTATCACTGGACCCCTTCCTCTGTGTTCCTATGCAAACTGGGTAACCTTAAGGTCTCCTTCCCAAATCCATGGGCCAGACCCATCTACCCCGAATATCCTATAGCTCTTGCCAAAAGTGTGGTCTTCTTGATAAATCATTATGACCGTATGCTGAGGTGACAGTTTATTTCCTCCGATTCTTACTTAATCCGGAAAGATACTGAGAAGGAACTAGCATGGTGATCCAGGATGGAGAACACATCCAGATTGACACCAATGGCTATCCCTCCGTCTTCTATGGGGGCTCCTAGCCCCGCTAATGTTGCAGAAGATCATCTTCATTAAAACTGGTACGGGGATACCTCTTCCTCTAAAATTGTCCTCTTGACAGGAACACGCTATGGAAAACAACAATCGAATGTGCCGCTCTCATTATGCTTTTCTTAGGTTTTGGATCCGAACATCCTCCACCGAGGTTCTCCGCATGGCAGTCATCTACGAAGGTAGGATTTAAACCATGGAGGAGGTCGCGCGCCTTCCGACCCCGCTCAACGCTGTCATCATCGGAGGGAGCAGGGGACTTCAATGCTCCTATAATCTCTCTCTCGGCATTGTTGATGTCATGACGGTGGTCCGAGGAGTCGCAGATGTCATCGACATCCTCCCATGACACCGGCGCAACTGCAGGCAATTCCTTAGCCGCAGAGAGAGGGGGCTCCTTGGAAGCTACTTGCTCCATTTGCTTGTAGTTGCCATGGAAGCTATCACCAAGTTCTTCTCTGATGCATCAAAATTTGCCCCTGTCGCCTTTTTCACCACGCTATTCCTTCACTCGCTGAGAGCATAGCCCATCATCACTACAGGATACTTTGCTAAGCTGTGCAGGCCCATCATATAACACATCAAAAAGAAACTGACTGACCTCACACTTCTAATATTTCACCCAACACCAACAGAGACTGACCCCACGCTTTTAATTCTCCTTTCTCTCTCAATTCTTCGACTCTTATTTCTTGATCGTCTCTCATTCCTCCCTCAACAAACCTTGCACACTTGTGTTGATTGCTAATGGGCTCCCAATTCCTCTTACTGCTCATCTCCTTCTGTTTGCCCTCCATTTTCACACTACTACGCTTCAAAAATAACAAGAAGAAGAAGCGGAGTAGTACTTCTCATGACCACTTCAAGACTTTCCCTGTCCTCGGTCACCTCCCCCAATTCCTCAAGAACCGACGCCGATTCCACGACTGGATGGCCGACATCCTCGCCGCAAGCCCGACCAACACCCTCGTCTTCCGCCGCCCGGGCAACATCCGGGGCGTCGTCACCGCCAACCCCGCCAACGTCGAGCACATCCTCAAGTCCAACTTCGACAACTTCCCGAAGGGCCCAAGAGTCCGCTCCATCCTCTTTGATTTCTTCGGCAACGGCATGGTTAACACCGACGGTTACCTGTGGAAGGTCCAGCGCAGGACCTACAACATCGAGTTCAATACCCGGTCGTTTCGGAATCTCGTTGTGCAGACCGTTCAGTTCGAGACTGCTGCAAGGCTCCTTCCTTTGTTGAAGAAGTGTGCTCAAGCTGGGCAAGTTGTGGACATGCAGGATGTGCTCGAGCGCTACGCGTTTGATAATATTTGCAAAGTTGCGTTCGATGAAGACCCAGCTTGCCTAGCCGATGATGCTACTGGTGATAAGCTCTCCGGCTTTGCTGATGCTTTCAGGGATGCTGTTGAGCTCAGCACTGGAAGGTTCAGGTACGTGGTGCCGGGATTTTGGAAGATCAAGAAGCTGTTTGGTGTGGGTTCGGAGCGAAAACTGAAGGAGTCCATCTCCATTGTCCACGACTTTGCTCTGCAGATCATACGATCACGGTTGAAGGAGAACAGAGAAATCTCCTCAAAGGCTCGAGCAGATGATCTTCTCTCGCGGTGCATCGCGCTTGCGGAAGAACATTCAGAGGAATTCTTACGGGACACCGTGATCAGTTCCATACTCGCTGGACGAGAGACCACCTCTTCTGCTCTAACCTGGTTCTTCTGGCTCTTGTCATCACGGCCGAACGTGCAACAACGAATACTAGAGGAAATTGCTTCAGTTCGGGCACGAACCGAGAACCGAGACAAAGAGACATTCGAATTCAACGAGCTGAGAGAGATGCAATTCTTGCACGCCGCTCTGACAGAGTCAATGAGGCTGTACCCCCCGGTGCCGACAAACGTTGCTTGGTGTAAAGAAGACGATGTGTTGCCAGACGGGACGGAGGTCAAGAAGGGGTGGTTCGTGTCATACAATTCGTATGCAATGGGAAGGATGGAAGGAGTATGGGGCAAAGATTGCAAGGAGTACAAGCCGGAGAGGTGGCTGGATGATGATGGAATGTTTCGGCCGGAGAGCCCGTTCAAGTTCTTGGCGTTTCACGGGGGCCGAGGATGTGTTTGGGGAAGGAGATGGCGTACATTCAGATGAAGTCAATCGCGGCGTGCGTGCTCGAAAAGTTTGTGGTTGAGGTGGTCGAGAAAGATAAGTATCCCGAGCGGACACTATCGTTGACGTTGAGGATGAGAGGAGGGCTCCCTGTGCGTGTCAGGAACAGGCCTGCAAGCAACACAGATGCCAATTGAGATGGATAGTAAGAGTACTGAATGCTCTCAATTTCTATACCAAGATCGCATGTTCCTCCATTGTACTGTATGCAGTGTATTACGCTTTGGATTTGGTATCTCTTAGAAGGTTTGCTTTCATGTGCACGGTGCACATGACTTGTATTGTGACTGAAACTTGAAATCCAGTCTGAAATCTTAGTCTAAAAGGTCATCAGGCCATGGTTTTTATTTTCATTCCTCTGTTCAAACAGCGGGAGGAGAAGGAAGAAAAGCATTGGCCTATGGAGCAGTAGTCTGAGTGTGTCACTTCTCGGACCAAAATGGAGAGTTTGTTGACCTGGATGTTCATATGGGTTGGGCCTAGTGCATGTATAATGATTCCAAGTAGATGGGATCATAGAAAACAGTGTAATAGATCACTTTAAATGTGAGTCTCGGGAGTCACACAATTCTCTACGTGGGTCCGATTTCGACTATGACTCCAAACAGCCTCTTTGTTCGCTTCTCTACCGTTCCTTTTTTGCCTCTCTAGTTTTTTTTTTTCTAGCAATTAAATACGAGATTTCACAAATATCATACAAAATCAATATTGATTTTATGGCTAAATTCTAACTGAAATTAACTTGGATGCAGAGGAAATTGAAATAACATTAAGGTATCAACTCTTTTTCTCAATAATAATTTATGTAAAAATTAAATAAACACACATGACATAAGATAACAGTGATAATTTCTCTCCATAACTGTAGCACATGAGTTAATGTGAAGAATCCTAACCTTGTTATTGATGTTGGGGCTGGCAAAAACAAGGATATTCTTGTCCAAAATTTAATCTTCACAACTTTAGTATCAAATAGTTAATGAAAAATATGAATATGATAAGATTTTAAAAGGTCAAGGGTCTGAGTGATGAAAAAAAACAGAGGGGGGTTTTCTGACTTTAGTTATAAGTTCAAAGGGGCTTCCTGAAATTAAGCTTTTTTTTTCTATTTATTCGAAAAGCAGGAGATTATATCATATTCCTCAAGATGAGGGAAAGGATACCTGTAACGCTCCGCCCCATCGGGTACGGAGACGCTACTGTAACATACATACGCATGGCGAAAATACCCTCACATACGTATGCTAAGTATAACAGTACAGTCAGAAATCAAAGTACGAAAATACAATGGTAATATACATTCCAACATTACAGTCCAAGTACATTGCTATCACAACATGTAATCAATATTACATGAATATTACATCACTGGAGTGTACGAAAATATGAATTACAGGAGATTAGCAAAAATGTGGAACTGAAAGTTGCTCCCGAGTTGAATAGGAATCTTGAGAGTCCGATACAGGAGATGGATTTGGAGGACCATCTAACACGATCTCACATTTCTGCTAGGTTCTGATTCTGGGACTTACTATGCTTCCGCTGCGCCATTCTGGTCAGCTATAGGAACTCACCAATATCCAAGCTCGAGAATCTGGACATGTAGGTCCAGGGTTGCCAGAATGCTGCTCAATGAGTACATAAGAATGCCAAGTAGCGTGCACCAAAGCAAATACACCATGTACCAGAAATATATAGAATTATGTAAGAATATATTTATGTATGCATAAAATCATGTTTAAATCATATCAGTGAAAGCATATATAATTCATTAACCGTATATGTATAATGCATATTCGGCAAAACCAATTGTATAAACTCAATCTCCGGCTCCAGGAGATTAGTGCGTCGTGGGGATAATACAAATAAGGAAACCCTCACATATATACCATATACCACATTTCACCACTAGCTAAGCATACACAACCAAAGTTGTTATCAGTAAGTATGTCAGTATTCTATGATCAGAGAATCCAGTATTCTGTCAGTAGTGTTATCATGTCATGTCTGTGAAATCATGATCAGTACTATTGCCAAGTCAGTATATATTTCAATGATACATGTGTCAGTCAGTATCAGGAATAACAGTATCGGGGCCATCATATCTTATGTAATATTAGGAATGGAAGTTATATTTGGAATTCGAGTATAGGAATTTTATTTATGCAATAATGATTATCAGTACCGTCTGACATTTTAATCATCTTTCTACCAGTGTCGCCCAACACTAGCAGTCCATATCAGAGTAATACCAGAGTATAAACACTAATAGAACCTACTCAGATCTGCTATGGGCGTAACAGAATCCGAATAAAGGAGAGACCAAATGGCACACGTTCCTAACATCATTATTGTTGGGTTGTTACATTCTTATTGTTCATCCGGGTTCAGTTGATTGGATATGGCCTCCAATCCATGCCACTAGGCGCTAACAATATCAGTAACAGAAGAATCAGTACACGGTACTATTACACCCCACAAGAACTTCTGTGGCCTCAGGTAGTTATCTACAGTAGTTGCAACATTGAGCCATTATGGAGTTGTACATATTGAAATCATCAGTTTCCCCCATCCCAAGTGTATGTGGAGTCAGTTATTATAACCAGTTCATTGTACAGTTCTCAGAGTATGTTCATGATATACCGTTTACAGAGATCAACAGGAATACAATATCAGGAGTACAATAATTAGGAGATGTGGAATTCTAGAAGTGGCCCCTGAGGATTCAAGAGGTGGCCCCTCATCACTAGGAAATGTGATGTGACACTTTATTCCATGTGGCACTTAATTCCACACATCATGTATGGGATTTCAGAGGTGGCCCCCGTGTTGTTATACATGGCACTTAGTTCCACATACCAAAGCAGTAACAGGAGTATCATGTATCAGAATTCAGTAGTGATTCCCTATAAAGTGATAATCATGATTCAGGTATTATATTCAGTCAGAAGTTATGGTACCAAGTCTAAAACAGTGTAATGTAATAAATCAGGAGTTGTGACACCATTAAGTAATCAGTAAATGTTCTGCAGTCAGTATCCATATGTCAAGTGTAATGTCAGTATTAATAGTCAGTTCAGTAACAATAGTCAGTGTCAATAACAGATATGTCAGGTAACCCATGTCAAATATCAGTAGCAATATTAATATCAGTATCCAGTAAATAATATAAAAGCAGCACTACAGCTATGCACAAAACAGTGTTGGGGGCACAATCAGTGAACAATGTTTATGGTTTTGATGGTTTTGATGATAACAAAACATATGTTGTTATTTGTACTAATCAAGTTCAAGTGTTAAAGTTTATATCAGGGTTCTAAGAATTTAAGGAGTTTTCTTCCTCTAAAGAAAGGTATTGAAGACTCAAGAAGATTCAAATACGGGATTAAAAGTCAAAGCATTCAAACGTCACTAAAAGAAAAGCCCGATTGAAGATCTTCTAGTCACCTAGAGCCTTGTATGATATTAGTTTGTTAAAGTATAAAATATAGTAGTGATGCTCAAGAAGTTACACATACAAAATACATGATTTCGAAAAATACAAGTTTTGGTAGTATTGGTATTTTGCATGTTTGGTTTTGATACATGTCTCATAATTTTTTCAAAATTTTATAACAAGTTTAGAATATGTATTTCATCACCTATACATTACTACATTATCCATAAACCAATACAAAATATTTAGAAAAATATTTGAAACTCAAAAGTTTTCATAAAAATTGTTTCAGGCCAAAATGGTCGACCGGACGGTCGACCGGTGACTGTTTCAGGCCAAAACGGTTGACCGCCCGGTCGATTGGGCCTTTGGCCAAGGGCACACATGTTTGTGCACATTGTCGGTCAACCGACTGGTCGACCGCTAACCCTTGTGGTCCACCGAGCGGTCGACCGATTGAGAGACCCTAACTCTCGGTTACAGTTGACCGGGTCGACCGACCGGTTGACCGACAGTTTAAGTTTTCCATTTGAACTACCAAGCGGTCGACCACCCAGTCGACCGAAGCCAACAGTTCTTTTCTGGATGAGCTGTCGGTCCACCGACCGGTCGACCGACATGCTACCAGATGGCCATAACGGCTAGTATTTGAAACTGTTTTGTTTTTAGTGGATTCTAACGGGCATTTTTGGTTTCCAAGTGTCTAAACACACCCCAAATGATCTGGTATGATTTATAAATGATATTTATTCATTGCCTATATATATGGGTCATTGGTTTTAGTTTTAGATAAGAAAAACACACAGGTTTACAAGTTTTAAAGTTTGTTTCAAAAAAGAAAAGTTTTTCTAGATTTCAATCTTCAAGTTCTTTCTTTTCAAAGCTATTTTCATTTGGTTTTAAAATCCTCTATTCTTTTTAACTGAATTTCATCTCTCACTTAACTCTTGAGCAACACTTCATATTCTACTCTATAAGAAGTTGTAAAAGAGAGTATTTGTGATCTTGTTGGATCACCAAGAGCTTTGTAACCTAATTGACTTTGTGCTACCTCTTGTGTAGACGGTTGAGTTGGTGGAGTTGTGTACTCTGATCTTATACAGACCAAGTTATAATTCCTTTGTGTAAGATCCCTTTGTAGAAGATCCCTTAGAGGAGAGTGAAATCCTTCATAATAGTGAAGGCGGGGACGTAGAGTGGTGGCTCGAACCTCAGAACAAATCTTTTGTGTTTGTGATTGCTTGTGTCTTACTCTCTATTGCTTTTTACATTTCATACTTGTGTAGTTGTTCATCTTGCTTAATTTCATTGCTTGCATTTTATTTATCACTTTCACTATCGGTCTATACTCATTACAACATGGAGGATATTGAGTACCTCAACTCATTATCTAGAGGAATCAAAGAGGAGAAGTTTAGAGCCCTTCACGAGGAATTCGGCTTCAATTCTTATTTTAAGTGACCGCTTGCATATTTCATCATAAATAATTTTAAAATAGAATTTAATTAGCATAACACGTATTCACCCCCCCTCTAAGTGTATTTCACCCATGTCAAATATCAGTAGCAATATCAATATCAGTATCCAGTAAATAATATAAAAGCAACACTACGACTATGCACATACAAGCGGAGCAAAGCAGTGCTGGGGGCACAATCAACGAACAGTGTTTAATCACTAAAGCGATAGGCGGAGCTACAGGAATGACTCGACTTAGACAGCGAGTCTGAAATCTGGCAGAGTTCTGCCTTAACGATTTTAGTGAATAAAGCGTTGAGCGCTAAATACGCCTACCAGACGTCACTGAGAATGTTCGAGGACGTTAATAAACCTCAGAGAGGTTAAGCCCAGAGGCTATAGTATAAACAACAGAGCGGTTAAGCTCGGAGGCTGTATAAGTACCTGCAGAAGGTGTTAGTACCGCACACAGGCAATCAATAATATAATAATTATAAACACAGCCACAACCTCCATTTTGTGCTCCTGAGCTGGGTGCCCTCTGCCTCCAGTCACCACAAAATCCGAAAGTAATGGGTGACCTGCAAAGGGTCTCTCGGATGATGTTCCAGAACGAATAGAGCATCTGAGGCATAAACCCCCTATCCGACTTCTACGAAACCTTAATGGTGGTGGGCAGTGGCGATGGCCTGTTGCCCTTGGATAACCGGGAGGGGTCTCCTGAGACATCCAACCCCTGAAGAAAAGTTTGTCCCGAGGGTCTTCTCCTGCAACCTGCACCACTGTTAACCCCAATGCCAAAAATACAGATAATTACAGAAAATATGTATAAATACCAAAAAAATATAGAAAATTTCTAAAAATACACAGAAAATTTGTAAAGACTCAGAAAATAAATATAATATGTAGAAAATTTCTAAATACACAGAAAAATCCTAAAAATACACATAAATTTCTTAAATGTAAGAAATTCCTAAAAATACCCAGATTATTTCTAAAAATTATAGAAAATTTTTAGAAATGTTTAGAATATGAAATATGCATGTACATGTATAAATATATGTGTACAAGTGTATATGTACGTATATGCATAAAGGAAAGAGTACACTCGCCTAAATCTGGAAAATACCTGATACCACGTGCACGTGTGTGCACGTGTACATGTGTGAGGGCCTTGGTCAGGCCGTGAGCTGTAGGGAGGTAGGGAGATATATGGAGTGAGTTTTAGAGAAATAAAGATAGGAAAAACCTATTTTTTTAGAGAGAGAAAACTAGGGTTTGATATTTCAAGAGAGAGAAAGGAAGTATGGGTGTATGGTGGGTTGTGGGGGATAGAGGAGAGAGAGGCGTAGCCTCCTATAGCTGGTGGCCTGCACAAGTAAAGATAGAGAGTGAAAATGAAGAGAGAGAAAATAAAAAGGAGTGAGAATTAGTGTTGCAAATATTTTTAAATTGAGAAAAAATCCAGGAAAATCATGGAATGTAGAGGAAAGTGAGTGAAATCTAGTGGGGTAAACCGGCCCTGAAGATATGAAGGGAAGAGAGAGAGAAGTTAGAGAGAATTTAGAGAGAGGAGAGAGAAAGTAGTGTTTTAGGGCTTTTTACAGAGAGGAAAATCTAGGGAAAATTGTGAGAGGTTTTTAAAGACCTATGGAGGAGTTTAGGTTGGTAGGAAAGTGGCCATGGTGTAAGGAAAATTTTATAGGATTTTAGAGTGAGAAAATGAGTGTTTCTAGAGAGGGAAAGGAGGTTTTTGGCCACTTTTAGGGGGAGAACGAATTGGGGAGTTATGGAAGTGTAATAGAGGTTATGGTGATGATGGAATAGCTGTAGGAGGTGGTGGTAGTGTGTTATGATTTTTAAAGGAGTTTTGGAGGGTTTTTAGTTATTTTTCTAGAGAGAGAAATGGGAGGAGTGAGATAAAGGGCCGGCCATGGCCTAGGGCAGATGGGGGAGAAGATAAGGAAGTGGGGAAGCTTCTTTGAAAAACCAAAAGAATGGTTTCTTGGAGAAACCCTAGAAATTTCTAAAAAATGGAGAAAAGGAAAAGAAAAGGAAAAAGAAAAGAAAAATTAAAATGCAAATAGTAATTTGTTAGGGGTTTATATGTAAATGTCCCTTAAGAAAATAATAAAAAATAAAAATAAAGAAAATTGGAAAAGAAAATGAATTTAGAGAAGAAAGAAAAGAAAACCTAGTAGGAGAGAGCGAGTATTTAATTAAATAATTATTTAAAAAGAAAAATTATGAATTTTATGGGATAGAATCTAGTACCAGTGCAGAGTCTTGTGTAAAAATTTCAGGTCAAATAGAGAAAAATATTTACATGAAATGACGTGTGTACGATTAAAACATTGAAAACTGTAAAAAGATACATATTTTGAGTTCAGGGTATTACAATACCTGCTCAGGCGCAACGCTTGCAAAGTGAATCGAGTCTCAACAAGTGCTTTACAAATTTAGTCTGAAAATTGTTCACCCACTAGAGATTATTGTAAGGACTTGGGACACCATCTCAAAAGACTAACTTGTAGGTGAAATTGCTCAAATCCTTATATTTTCAAGACCGTCCCCATGTCTAGCCGATGTGGGACTTTTTGTTCGACATCCAACTCAACAATTCCCCTCAAATAAAGAGTCTCTTTGCGCTTAAGCTTATCTTTCTTCACACCTGGAAGATCATATGCTCATCGAGATCACAACGCGGAGGGCGAATATGTCTTACATGAAGCATAAATTGTATCATCCTGTGTCGCTGTCAAATCTTCGAGAGCCCAGCTAGCTTTACAGGGCCTACTGTGCCTTTTGCGCCCTGGGGGAGTGAACTTCATCCAAACACATTGCTAAGCTCTGATACCAATTGTAAAGACTCGGGGCACTATCCCAAAAGATTAACCTTCTAGGTGGAGTTGCCCAAATCCTTATATACCTAAGACCATCTCCATGTTTAGCCGATGTTAGATTATTTGTTCGACATCCGACTCAAAAATGATCAGATTCAATCCCACAAGTTCCATAAGAGAAGGGAGTGTTTTATCGAACATGTATTAATCAAGACAAAACATAAAGTCATTTTAAATCACAAAAAATGGAATTAATGACGTCTTGAAATAGACCTACAACAATTAGCTTTTACCATAGCTGTGTGGCCCTGAGCTACATCACGAAGAATGGAAGTAATGCCGTCTTGAAAATCTAGTGTTATTTAGTATTTATCTCTAGCTTTAATCAGTATTTATCTCTCGCTTTATTGAGTATTGAGTATCTATCTTCTAGTAATCTTCTAATAATCCCCAAAAAACAGAGTAAATCAAATTAATAACGAATGTAATCTCTTATTTGAATTAGGAAACTAAATCTGGATTAACCCAAGAGAGTTAAATTTGAAAAATCACCTAAAGGGGGGTGAATAGGTGATATGGCTAATCTATGAACTAAATGCGGAATTTAAAAACTTAATTGCAATACACTCAAGTGTGATCAACAAATGATGCACACACAACCAATCCAAGCAAATATGAATGCACAATATAAATAGTTGCAAGGCACAAAGTAAAGAGAGAGATAGAGAGAGAGTCAATGGATCAAACGCAAACAACAAGATATGTTTCGAGGTTCGAGCACCCAGCTCTACATCCCCGCCTTCGACACACGAAGGATTTCTAATTCACTAGCAAGTCCACAAAGAACTCTCACAAGGAGTACCCAACTCCTCTCTTTACAACCACAACCTCCTCCTTGAGGCAAGCTCCAATCCAACAAAACAATCACCTCACAACTTGAGGGATTAGCACTAAACCAAGCAAGGATCACCTCACAACTTGAGGGATACAAACCACTTGCACAAACACCCTCCTCAACCCAAGAGGGAAAAGCACAAAGCAAAGTAAATAGAGGGTTTACAACTTGGTGGTTCAACAATCAACCACAAACAATTTCTTTCTCTCACACAAAAGATCCTATAGAAGAGATAGTAGATTTTAGCTTAAGTGTGGAGAAAACCAATGGAATGGAAATCAAAGTCACAAAGAAAAATCCTTGAGAAAAACTGAAACTAAGATAGAGAAGTTCAATCAAAATCTTTTCCCAAAAACCCTTTCTTTGATTTTCCAAACCCTAGCAAAAACTCCAAATAGATTGTTCAATATGAGTTCAAAAACTTCTTTTGATTGCTGTGAAAACACCAGAGAGTAGGAAAAAATTCGCACAAAAATTCTTAGAGAAAAACTCTCACAAATGGGGTATTTATAGACCCCAGAAAAATATAGCCGTTGGCAGCGGAAAATGTCAGAAATGAACTGCCGGTCGACCGTCCAACGGTCAAATTCTGCCCGTTGGCAGCTACCGGTCGACCGCTCCGGTCGACCCAAACAAACAGAGAGCTCTGCTCTCAGACCCGGTCGACCCAGACGGTCGACCGTCCCTGTCTGCCAAACGTGCACAGATTTGTGCACGTCGGTCGACCGACCCGGTCGACCGACTTCATGCCAAGTCGACTTGGTCAGAAGACTAGTCGACTGGTGAAGCCTGGAACAGAAAACTGGGTCAGAAAAACTAAGGAATTAAATATCTAATAAATTCTGTAAACTACTTAAAAATCCTCAAAAATAGTTTTAACAATTTGCATTGATATAAAAACATATGATAAAAGTTTTGACTCAAATATCAAGCAATTAAAACTATTTTTGTGTCTTATCATTTTTACCAAAAACAAAAACTATATTTTCTAAAACTTGAATTTTGAATAGAAAATACGTTTTGTCCAAAACTCTTCCAAATACAAAAACATGATATTTAAACACTTTGAGGCATGATGCATATGGATAGAAATCCAATATACATGAAACAAATATATATCATAGTTTTTGTCTTTAGTTCAAAAAATAAGTTTTGTTAAAACACAAAACCTAAAACACATGAAATAGGTATATCAAAGTAAGTTTGTCTAAGTAGTTGAAGCATGCATGTATATAGAACAAATCTAATATACATTAAACCATGTAAACTTGTTTTGATATAATATCTATTCATGCAAACCAAGATCGGTTAAACCAAAAACCGAAAACCAAAACATGAAACGTGTGTGTTGGGAACTTGAGCATATCATACTATTCTAATCTTTACAATTTGGATCTAAACACAAAACTAAACTAAGGTACCGATGTCTTCTTGTAGAGCGCAAACTCCAAGCCGACTCGATCCAAAACTCTTTGATCCACCGAGCAAGTGCTATATATGATCTTTGACGCTCGGGCTCTTGAATCAACATGTGAAAGCTTCCAAATCATCTTGTTGAAGTAATCACCAACTAATAACTTGATTAATGATCTGAAACTAAATAACACAAGATTATTAGTACACATAACTACATGAGTTAATCATCATCAAAACTAGAGTGGTAAGCCTTTAGGCCAACAATCTCCCCCTTTTTGATGATGACAAAACTCATGGAGTTATATATGCATGGATTAAAGTTAAGCTTCAAAGAAGCTCTCCCTTAACTCATGCATAGGATAAACAACTAATAAATGTCTCTAGATACCAATAAAATTATAAAACATGAAACATACATAGATATGCATAATACAATAAATAGCTCTAGAAACCAATGGAAGATACCAATGAAATTTTCAAAAACAAATAAACATGTTCTAGATACCAATTAGCAAAAACAAATAAACATGCTCTTGATACCAATTAAACTAAACAAATAAACATGCTCTAGATACTAATTAAACTCAATATATGCAAAACAAAACTAATGATCTAATGATCTCTTTTACAAGCTTTTGATACCAAAACTAAACATGTTCTTTAAATAATGCTTTGATACCAATTGACCTTAATATAAAAAACATATAAACATGCATACAAACATGCATATAAACTCAAATTCTTCTCCCCCTTTTTGTCAATCATCAACAAAGGGGTTAAAAACAAAACTAATAAAAACATATACCAATTAAAAGAAATTCTTCTCCCTCTTATTTACAAAACTAATAAAAACATATTCTTTTTATATTCAAAACAAGAAATCAATCAAGGGATGCTCTCCCCCTTTTTGTCTAAAAACAAATATGATACCAATTAAAAAAAATGTGTCAAGGAAGTGCATATTGATACCAATTTAAAAAGTGAAACTATACCAATTGAAAAACAAAAATCTTGATACCAATTGATAAGTAAACAAACAACATATCAATTGTAAATAAACAATCTTGATATTAAACATAACAAATTTTGAATTTCTAAACATAAATGTTGATACCAATTTGAAATTAAACAAAGATCCCAAAGTTGATTTAAACATATAAACAAATTTGATAGCAATTGAAAATTATTGCCAATTGAAATTATTATTTTCTATCATAAAGCAAGGGAGTAGAATATAAAATACCAATTGAAAGATGAAATACAAGCTTTTCTCCCCCTTTATGAAATACCAATAAAAACTATGATAAGGCTCGAATTAAGATACCAATTGAAAACTAAATTAATTGAAACAGAGTTGAAGCTCAAGCTTATCAACATAAACAAGATTTGTGCTTAAAGATATAGGGATATAGTAAGCACATATAAAACATATATATATGTATGAAAATTAGATACCAATCGAAATTGATACTATTTGAAATGAAAGCATACATACATACAAATATATGAGTATACAAGAAATGTCAAGATTGATACCAATTGAAAGAATTCAATGATACCAATTGAAACAACAATAAGATCAAGTGTATACATCATATTTCTACCACCCATTTCATGTTCAAGTTTAAAATGATTTTCACAATAAAGCATACATGAGCATGGTCCCCATCCAACCACCCTTTGATGGTAGGGTTCTCAAAAATAGGTTAGCAAATATAGTACGTTTGAAAACTACTACCAAGAAAGAATATCACAACTAGTTATATGAATCAACTGGTACGAGATCCTTCAAATAAGGAATAAAAAAATATTTTTCATGAAAACACATGTAAACCACATGGCACTAAAACACTCAAAATTCATATAGCACAATTTGTACTCATGAAAACTAAGTCATGAGAAAACATTAAATAAGGTGAGTGTACAAGTGTTGTGAGAAACATATCAACATGAAAATGAACAATCAAGCTCAATATTGAAAACATGAAATTCATTTAGGATGTGAAATCACCAATTGAAATCATCTTAAAATCATGAAATTCATCATAAATGTGAAATCACTTAGCAAACATGAAATTCATCCAATCGATTTAAACTTCCAGGCATATGTATGTCATGTACAAACTAAAGTATACATACATACCCTAAACACAATGAGTCCACAAAAGTATATGCATGAAGGCACGTGGCTCAAGGATGTACATGTATAATCAATAGTTTGGACAAGATGGACATATACATGAAGTTAAAACATATGATCATAAAAACATATCCAAATTGAGGAATACAAGTTAGAATGCATGAATTATCAAAACTAGACTATACTAGCACATCTAATGGGTACAAATAGGCATTCAAGTACAAACATAAAAAGATTTACTTGTTGTCCATTCTATGTACAAGTATAAATCCTAGTTTTCATGAAAACTAACATCTAAACATATATTCAAATCATGAAGCATAAAACGGGTCAAAAATCAACATGATGATCATAAATACGATCATGACTTAAATCCACATGCTATTAGAATCATGATGTACATAATAGCCAAACAATGGTGAGAACACAACAAATGGGTCTATCTAAACATGGGTGATCTCAAAAGCTATATATGCAAGTCATTAGTCTAATAATCATGAAAATCAACATATTAAACAAAACATGAGTCATTAAAACAAAACATCATAAACATCCATATTATTATTATGTATATGCATGTACATTAGATTTAGGGCATACATGATAGTACTAAACAAGTATAACACTAATCTAATCAACATGACATAAGCATAATGAACAATAAAATAAGATATGCTATGAATAGATGAACATGAAAAGTATGCAAATAAAAATGGGAGTTAGAGAATGATACCAAAACCGATGAAGGTGCATCTCTAGTTCTCCAAAACACGGTGGTCCTCCCACCACATCCCCTTGAGAGTGAAGCACCCAAATAGTTCTCTTTTAAGCTTAGAACGTATCCACCTCAAGGCACCAATACTCTCACGTTATGTGAGAGCTTCCACCTACATCAAAAAGTATAGAGGTGGTCTTTGGTACCCATTTCCTTTTGGGTCCACGGGGGTTAGTATCCTTTCTAACCCAAACAAGATTAGTTGCTAAATTTTCATGATAAATACGATCATAACAAAATCTAGCAAGATGGCCTTTTCGGCCACAATGTGTACATGTGTACACATGAGCATACGTGTGATGGTGGTGACCGTGGGAAGCACATGTATGCCGTGATGGGTGTGCATGCAAAGTTAGAACTTGTTTCTTACGAACCAAGGAATCCAAACGAGTGTGGTTCATGGCACATTGGCTCAAAGTGGAGCCTAAACAATCAACACTTTTCTTCAAAATACTTATGTCATTTTCAATGCTTGAAGATAAAGTGGAGCATGCAATAGGTGTGCAAGAAGTAGAAGCTACACTAGCATGGCACACATGAGAATCAATATCAATTTTCAAAGATTCATTTTTCTTTAAAACCAAATCCAACTCTTTTGTAATTGAATCAATTTTATTTTTCAAAATAAGGTTATCTTTAAAAGTAAAATCTAATTTTGAAGATAAAATCTCATTGTGCTTCACAACATCATCACAATCATTTTTGTTTTTCAAACCTTCAATCTCATTAAGGGTAAGGTCTAGTTGAGATTTAAGTGAGTCACGTTCACTTGCAATCTCTTCCTTTTCTTGCAAAATCAATTCAAAATTAGAACACAAATCCTTTAATTCATTTTTTCAAAACAAGGTTGTCCTCTTTCAAAAGATTGTGTTTTTTCAAGAAATTTTCAAGCTTTTGAGCAAGTTCCAAATTTAAAGATTGAACTTCTAAACATCCATAGCAATAGGAACTAGAACTATCATCTAATTGGGTGTCCGATTGTACCTTAAGGGAGTGATTCCCTTGGACCATGAAGCAATGCTCTTCGGACTTTTCTCTCCAAGATCCTCTCAACTTGTTGATAATCCTTGGAAGCTCGGGAGAAGTCAATATGCTCCAAACTGCAAAAGCCGAGTCATAACGATCAAACACCGGTAAAAGATGTTCATTAAGAGATGCTTTAAGTGCTCTAAGTGCTAATGCATTAGCCTTTTTATGCTTGCTACTATTAGGGAATGATTCTTGAGTAGAGGCTTGATAAACTAGATGACCTAGTGATTTTAAATGCCTACTCATATTGGCCTTCCAAGTATCAAGTCTAAAATGGTCAAACATAGGAGGGCTATCCATGAGTGCAAACTAGATGAGTGCAAATGAAAATGCAAATGAAGATTAGCAAACCAAGATCTCACTCCTAAGTGGTTAAACCTAAATATCAGGAGCACTAGCTCTGATACCAATTGAAAAATCACCTAGAGCGGGGGTGAATAGGTGATATGGCTAATCTATGAACTAAATGCGGAATTTAAAAACTTAATTGTAATACACTCAAGTGTGATCAACAAATGATGCACACACAACCAATTCAAGCAAATATGAATGCACAATATAAATAGTTGTAAGGCACAAAGTAAAGAGAGATAGAGAGAGAGTCAATGGATCAAATGCAAACAACAAGATATGTTTCGAGGTTCGAGCACCCAGCTCTACATCCCCGCCTTCGACACACGAAGGATTTCTAATCCACTAGCAAGTCCACAAAGAACTCTCACAAGGAGTACCCAACTCCTCTCTTTACAACCACAACCTCCTCCTTGAGGCAAGCTCCAATCCAACAAAACAATCACCTCACAACTTGAGGGATTAGCACTAAACCAATCAAGGATCACCTCACAACTTGAGGGATACAAACCACTTGCACAAACACCCTCCTCAACCCGAGAGGGAAAAGCACAAAGCAAAGTAAATAGAGGGTTTACAACTTGGTGGTTCAACAATCAACCACAAACAATTTCTTTCTCTCACACAAAAGATCCTATAGAAGAGATAGTAGATTTTAGCTCAAGTGTGGAGAAAACCAATGGAATGGAAATCAAAATCACAAAGAAAAATCCTTGGGAAAAATTGAAACTAAGATAGAGAAGTTCCATCAAAATCTTTTCCCAAAAACCCTTTCTTTGATTTTCCAAACCCTAGCAAAAACTCCAAATAGATTGTTCAATATGAGTTCAAAAACCTTTTTTGATTGCTGTGAAAACATCAGAGAATAGGAAAAAATTCGCACAAAAATTCTTAGAGAAAAACTCTAACAAATGGGGTATTTATAGACCCCAGAAAAATATAGCCGTTGGCAGCAGAAAATGCCAGAAATGAACTGCCGGTCGACCGGCCGGTCGACCGTCCAACGGTCAAATTCTGCCCGTTGGCAGCTACCGGTCGACCGCCCCGGTCGACCCAAACAAACAGAGAGCTCTGCTCTCAGACCCGGTCGACCCGGACGGTCGACCGTCCCTGTCTGCCAAACGTGCACAGATTTGTGCATGTCGGTCGACCGACCTGGTCGATCGACTTCATGCCAAGTCGACTTGGTCAGAAGACTAGTCGACTGGTGAAGCCTGGAACAGAAAACTGGGTCAGAAAAACTAAGGAATTAAATATCCAATAAATTCTGTAAACTACTTAAAAATCCCTAAAAATAGTTTTAACAATTTGCATTGATATAAAAACATATGATAAAAGTTTTGACTCAAATATCAAGCAATTAAAACTATTTTTGTGTCTTATCATTTTTACCAAAAACCAAAAACTGTATTTTCTAAAACTTGAATTTTGAATAGAAAATACGTTTTGTCCAAAACTCTTCCAAATACAAAAACATGATATTTAAACACTTTGAGGCATGATGCATATGGATAGAAATCCAATATACATGAAACAAATATATATCATAGTTTTTGTCTTTAATTTTAAAAATAAGTTTTGTTAAAACACAAAACTTAAAACACATGAAATAGGTATATCAAAGTAAGTTTGTCTAAGTAGTTGAAGCATGCATGTATATAGAACAAATCTAATATACATTAAACCATGTAAACTTGTTTTGATATAATATCTATTCATGCAAACCAAGATCGGCTAAACCAAAAACCGAAAACCAAAACATGAAACGTGTGTGTTGTGAACTTGAGCATATCATACTATTCTAATCTTTACAATTTGGATCTAAACACAAAACTAAACTAAGGTACCGATGTCTTCTTGTAGAGCGCAAACTCCAAGCCGACTCGATCCAAAACTCTTTGATCCACCGAGCAAGTGCTATATATGATCTTTGACGCTCGGGCTCTTGAATCAACATGTGAAAGCTTCCAAATCATCTTGTTGAAGCTAATCACCAACTAATAACTTGATTAATGATCTGAAACTAAATAACATAAGATTATTAGTACACATAACTACATGAGTTAATCATCATCAAAACTAGAGTGGTAAGCCTTTGGGCCAACAAAATTACCTTCTAATTGCCCCTATAAATAATCTGTGAACCTGAACCGTAAATACACTCAAAGTCCTAGTACTTTCACCAAACCGCTATCGTCATATTCAGAATCAAATTTAGGCATAAGAAGGAATTAGGTTGTTCTCCAATGAGTTATTTATGCTTGCAGGTCTGACAAAGTTTGCAGCCACATGCTTATTACATTTAATATTTAAAATCAAATTTATTATGTTTACATGGTGGATAAACACAGATAATGTGGACCGAGCTCATCACAAGCGATTTGAGGCGCTCCCCGGATGGTTCCTCTCTGAGCACACACAGGAAAAGATACCTTTCAGCTTAGGAGCACCAGTGTGATGCCACCCTAAAATTCTCGGGCATGAGAATCAGTAGGTGAAAATGGAATGAAAAGACCAGCAGATGGCAATTGCTAGAGTAGTGGATGGAGGTGCCACACAGACGACAACTGTGAACATGGTTGGAAGGACCGGTAGAGGATGACTGTCAGTGCGGTGGATGGAAGGACCGCATAGAGGACAACTGCGAGCGTGTTGGTGTATTGGCAGAGGAGAACCGCCGGAGTGGTGGTGTGATGTGTATGCTCAGAGGATTAGGAAAGTGATCCCTTTCTCCTAGGAGAAGAATGATTATATATACCCTGATGTGGATGCTAGCATGGAGATAGAATTGACACTACAACAGTATATAAAATAAAAGTCACCATATTTCACGTCATTTTTTGAACTAAACCACGTTAAAAATAAAAAATTAACGTCATTTTATATAAACTGACATTAATTAGGTGATTTAACGTAGGTTCATAAAGAACTAATGTTAAACACTTGGGCTTTAATGTCGATTCAAAAGAACTGACGTTAAATCTTTAGATTTAACGTTGGTCTTTATGAACTGACATTAAAACCCCAAAAGGTCAAAATCGTACCCCCACTGCCACCACTCTCTCTCAATCTCTCTCCCCGTAGATCTCTCTCCCCTAGCCGCCCTTTGTCGCCACTCTCTTCCACCCGGCGATTCCCCTCCTGCTGCTACCGCCTACCCCCTCTCACCTCCACAAAAAAACCAATCCCGCCCCTTTGCCCTTTGTCTCTCCCACCCAAAAAAAAATATCCTCCCCTCCGGCGAGCCCCCCACCCCTCCATATCCGGCGGGAGTAATTAATATTTATTAATTTATGTGAATTAAATATTTTAGATTTTTAATTATTATTTTAATTATTTAGGTTTTTATATCAGATGTGTGATCGTATAGGCATCAGTGGTATGTATGGTTTTACTTGTTCATACTGTATCACATATGTTTATGATGCTTTAGCTGATGCTGAAAGGGAAAGTTGTGTTTATCGCGGACACAATGCAAGGATACCATCGCGGTTGGTTGTATTTTGTACTATTTAATACGAGGTAAGTACTCGAGTTTTATAATAAAATTTATTTGTTGGTTTAACTTCATACTAATTTTTGTTATACTTGACATTGGACGTTGTGTGCTATTGACCCACACAACACTATTGTATATTTGTTGGACTCGTTAAGTCACGAGTTGCGACTTGAGATTGTTGATATGATTAATATATGAGGGTTTAGTATTTGTATCTACTTCATTAGCTCTAGTATAGATGTTTTATTAATATTCTTATTTGTTATATGAAAAGAGTAGTGCTTATGTTTATCACAAATAGTAATCAAAATGTGCGGTCTACCAGTTTGCATCCTACATGGAGGATTATATTTTTAAAAAATTAACAATATTCAAGTTAAGCACAACATGCTATCCTCGTCAATCGAATAGGGTGGTGTGAGAGCCTGTTTGACTTCTCTAAAATTGTCAATATTGATTTTGGATCGTCTTTTCAACAACAACGTAGTCTCCAAATTTTCTTACACTATCTCTGAGCTGCATCCCTTGAACCCAAAGGGAGAGTCCAATTGTTCCTAATCACACTCTCAATGTCTTCTTGTAGAAGACAAGACTTTTCAAACTCGAATGGCGTGATGGTTTGCGGTTCAAATCTTCAGAGTCAACAAGGATCAGAACGTGGGCAGACGTGGGTATTTAGACAGGATCTAGTAGTCACTAGTGGGTAGTGAGCCTCCCACTCCATAGAAACCAGTATCCTGTCAAGCCTAGACATGATAACATTTTTCCTGATTATTGCTCCAAGTGAGGAGTCTATTCGATAAGGGAATATCGATGAGATTCATTGAGCCAATCACTTCATTGAAATACTCCCAATCTCTATCACTGGGCCCCTTCCTCTGTGTTCCTATGCAAACTGGGTAACCTTAAAGTCTCCTGTTGATCTCATATTAAGATGGACCACTTAACCTAGGTTAATTAACATTGGATTCCTAATTAAAGTAAGCTGATATCATGTATGCCCATATTAAAGTTATATTTGCATAAAGTTTAATTAATCATGTGTGTGGTATTAAGGACTATGATGGGTGGTATTATCACATGATGGTTATTTTGCAATTAAGGCCCACTTCTCTCCTCCTGTAAAGAAAAACAACTTCTCCCCTCCTTTAGGGATTCCATCATCCATTGCAAGAGTTGTGAAAAGAGAAGGAGATAGAGAGAAGAAGGTGATTGCAATTAGGGTTTGCAGGATCATTGCAGGAATTGAAGAAAAGGGATCAAGGTCTTCATCCATCCATCATTCTCAATTCATCTATGGCTTCCGATATGTATTTAATTTGTATATGCTTTCAATTTCCTTGAGATGTATATGATTCTTAGATTCATGGCCATTATTCCGCATTAAATCTATTTTATTTCCTACATTTGGTATCAGAGCCGTGTTTAAAGAATCAATACATCTTGAATTTAGGAATTATGGAAAGTTAGGGTTTTTGATTAACAATTCATAAAATCGAATTTTTGATCTTTTAATTGTAGAATTTGTAGAGGATTTAATAGCCCTAATATCATGTTCATATTCCTCTAATTATGCAATTAAATTGGGATCAAAATCAAAGGAATTGAAAACCCTAATTTTTGATAATTTTGTGATTAAAATCGACTAAGCAGGAACTGCAATTATATAACTGCTTCGTCGACTATTAGTCGACTAATCCCATCGTATAGTCGACTAATTCTCTTTTCCAGAAAGTTTTAAAGTCTCTGTTTGCCGCAGGAGTCGACTTGATTTTTAGTTGATTTTATGACTAGTCGACTAATTAGGGTATAGTCGACTAATCATATTTTCAAGTCGACTAATTCGGTGACCCGAAAGTTGAGAACTTTCTGTTGGATTCAGGAGTCGACTAATTAAATGTGAAGTCGACTAATAAAGTTTGTAGTCAACTAATAATATGGGTATAGTCGACTAATTTTCTTTTGCACTAGTCGACTAGACCTAATGTGTAGTCGACTTGACTTGACCCAAGTCGACTAATCTTTCCTTGTAGTCGACTAATACTTGTTAATATTCAATCATTAATGTATATTACACATTTAAGTTGTTGTGTTAATAATGATTGATGCTTGGTCAAGTAATGTATTGAGGTATTATGGCTTTACTCAAATAAAAGATTAGAGAATATTATTGGTTAGTTTAGTATTCATAAGGCTTATTGATTTAGTAGTTGCCAAAGTGACCTATGTTAGTAAACCTTATGAATATACAACTGCATAAATGACTTGTCAATGAGGAAGACATAAAAGACAATAATATTCTCGATGGCGGTTCTAGTTAGGAGATTGGGACTGGCCCAAAGGAAAGTCTCTTTCAAATAATTATGAACCGGGGTAGGATAGTGTAATTTATGTAACTTAGTGGTGTGGAATTGGATACCCAAAGGTAACATGACTTACTAACTAAGTGACATAAATTATATTAGACCTACATAGGTGATAAAAGTTCTCACCTAAAAGAGTGAACACTAGATATGCTTAGGTTTCGCCCAAAGGAGAAATCAAAGTGATATCAATAGTTCATCTTAATTAATTTAAAGTTGATGTATTGATTAGTGGCCCTAATGTGAGCAATGTCCTATTATGTTTCAGTGAACGTCCCTACTTCCCTTCACACTCATGCCACTAGCATTCCAGCCTTGGATGGTACCAACTTTTCAGAGTGGTTTGAACATGTACAGTTTACACTGGGTGTTTTGGACCTAGACATGGCTCTAACAGTTGACAAACCTGATGAAGTGACTGCTGAGAGTACAGCAGAACAGGTCAGCCATGCCAAAACTTGGGAAAGGTCTAATAGGCTCAGTCTCATGTTCATAAAGATGACCATAGCTAATAACATCAAGACTTCACTCCCTCCTACAACTAATGCATCTGAACTATTAATTGGGATTAAAGACCGATTTAAGTCTGCAGATAAGTCATTAGCTGGCACCCTTATGGCTGAACTTACCACCATGAAATATGATGGTAATAGAGGAGTTCAACAACACATTCTAAATATGACTGATAAGGCTGCTAAGCTAGGATCACTGGGAATGAAGGTGGATGAGTCCTTCTTAGTACAGTTCATGCTCAACTCACTTCCTTCACAGTTTGGGCCATTCAAGATCCACTACAATACTCATAAGGATAAGTGGAACTTGAATGAGCTAACTGGTATGTGTGTTCAAGAGGAAGTGAGACTGAGGCAAGAAGGACAGCACTCAGTGTTGGCAGTAACTTCAGGAGGTATCCATAAGAAAGATAAATATGGAAGAGGTAAGAGATTTCCATCAAAGAAAGGAAATGACCATGGGGAAAGTAGCCAAGGTCATAGAAAAGCTTTCACTGTCAAATGCTACTTCTGTGGCAGAAAAGGACATGTGAAGAAGGACTGCAACAAGAGGAAACTTGGTTCGAAAAGAAAGGTACAAATCTTTCTTTTGTATGTTATGAATCAAATCTTACTGAAGTTCCTTCTAATACTTGGTGGATAGACTCTGGAGCCACAACTCATATAACTAATTCAATGCAGGGATTCCTTACAACCAGGAAACCGAAGGAAAGTGAGAGATTCGTCTTTATGGGGAACCGTCTCAAAGTGGAGGTCGAATATGTTGGTGTTTATCGACTACTCTTGGAGACGGGTCATCAGATGGATCTTGAGGATACTTTTTATGTACCTTCGATTTCAAGAAACTTAATGTCATTATCCAAATTAGATGTTTTTGGATATTCTGTTTTGTTTAGTTGTGGAAAACTCTCTTTAATGTATAATTCAATTCCGGTTGGACATGAAATTTTATGTGATGGTTTATATAAAATTTCATTGAATGATGAGTTTGCACAATCTTTATTATCTCTGCATTCGAATGTTAGTATAAAACGTGGCTTAATAAATGAAAAATCCTCAATCTTGTGGCATAGGCGACTGGGGCATATCTCCAGGGATAGAATTATAAGATTAGTGAAGACTGGGATTTTGGATAACCTAGACTTCACTGATTTTGATGTGTGTGTGGATTGCATAAAAGGAAAGCAAACCAAACACACTAAGAAATGTGCCACAAGAAGTAAAGAACTCCTGGAAATAATTCATACAGATATTTGCGGACCACTCTCCATTCCATGTTTTACTGGAGAGATATTTCATTACCTTTATAGATGATCTGTCACGTTATGGTTATGTGTATCTAATTAATGAAAAGTCTCAGGCTGTTGACATCCTAGAGGTGTTCATTACAGAAGTCGAGAGACAATTAGATAGAAAGGTTAAAATCATAAGATCAGATCGAGGTGGTGAATTTTATGGTAGATATGACGAGTCAGGACAACTTCCTGGCCCATTTGCCAAATTTCTAGAAAAGCATGGCATTTGTGCTCAATACACAATGCCAGGTACGCCTCAGCAGAACGGTGTTGCTGAAAGGCGGAACCGAACACTTATGGATATGGTTAGGAGCATGATGAGCTTCTCAAATGTTCCCAATTCATTGTGGAATGAAGCCTTAAAGACTGCTATGTATATATTAAACAGGGTTCCTAGTAAGGCTGTCCCAACAACTCCTTTTGAGTTGTGGACTGGTAGGAAACCTAGTTTAAGACATTTACATGTTTGGGGTTGTCCAGCAGAGGCTAGAATATATAATCCACAAGAAAAGAAATTAGACTTAAAAACAATATCTGGGTATTTCATTGGTTATCCAGATAAGTCTAAGGGATACAAATTTTATTGTCCTAACCATAGTACAAGAATAGTTGAAACTGGTAATGCCAGATTCCGGAAAAATGGTGAAATTAGTGGGAGTGCTGAACCAAGAAAGGTAGATCTTGAAGTGGTAAGGGTAAATATCCCAATACACTTTCCTTCAAGAGAGATTGTTGTCCCTCAGCTTGATCATCAAGTTGAGATTCCAGAACAACAAGTTAATGTTGGTTCACCACTCCATGAAGATATTCCCATTGAAAATATTGTAGAACCACCACAACTGGCAGCTTTGAGAAGATCTCAAAGGGAAAGAAGATCTGCCATTTCAGATGATTATGTGGTATTTCTACAGGAATCTGACTATGATATTGGGATAAATAAAGATCCAGTTTCATTTTCACAAGCCATAGAATGCAATGATTCTAGTAAATGGGTTGATGCTATGAAAGATGAGTTGAAATCTATGGACCAAAACCAAGTCTGGGATCTCGTTGAATTGCCTTATAACTGTAAGAAAGTCGGGTGTAAATGGGTCTTTAAGACCAAGCGCGACTCTAAAGGCAATATCGAACGATATAAGGCTAGACTTGTGGCCAAAGGTTTCACTCAGAAAGAAGGCATTGACTATACAGAGACCTTCTCTCCAGTATCAAAGAAGGATTTTCTTAGAATCATTATGGCACTTGTAGCTCATTATGATTTGGAGTTACATCAAATGGATGTGAAAACTGCTTTTCTAAATGGAAATTTGGATGAGGATATCTACATGGAGCAACCTGAAGGGTTCGCAATTAAAGAACAAGAACACTTGGCTTGCAAATTAAAGAAATCTATATATAGACTTAAACAAGCTTCCAGGCAATGGTATATTAAGTTTAACGATACCATTGCCTCTTTTGGATTTACAGAAAACACTGTTGATCAGTGTATATATATCTAAAGATCAGTGGGAGCAAGTTTATTTTTCTGGTTCTGTATGTAGATGACATCTTGTTAGCCAGTAGTGACCTTGGTTTGCTGTATGAAACTAAAAGCTATCTTACCAAGAATTTTCAGATGGTTGATATGGGTGAGGCAAATTATGTTATTGGCATAGAGATCTTCAGGGATAGATCTCAAGGATTGCTAGGATTGTCTCAGAAAGGGTATATCAATCGAGTCTTGGAAAGATTTCATATAGAAATGTGTTCAGTCAGTCCTGCACCCATTCAGAAGGGTGACAGATTAAGTGGTAGCCAGTGTCCCAGAAATGACTTAGAAAAGGGTCAAATGCAGAAAGTTCCGTATGCATCAGCTGTTGGGAGCTTGATGTATGCAAGCACTTGTACCAGGCCAGATATCAGCTTTGCTGTTGGGATGTTGGGAAGATACCAAAGCAATCCAGGAATGGAGCACTGGAAGTTGGCTAAGAAGGTTATGCGGTATCTTCAAGGGACAAAAGACTATATGCTCACATACAGGAGATCAGATCAGTTGGAGGTGATCGGCTATTCAGACTCAGATTTTGGTGGTTGCCCAGATAGCAGGAAGTCTACCTCAGGATTTATTTTCTTGCTAGCAGGTGGGGCAATCTCGTGGAAGAGTGTGAAGCAGTCCATTATTGCTTCATCCACGATGGAGGCTGAGTTCATAGCTTGTTTTGAGGCCACAAATCATGCATTATGGCTAAGGAATTTTATCTCAGCACTTGGTGTAGTTGACTCTATTGCCAGGCCGCTGACGATATATTGTGACAATACATCAGCCGTATTCTTCTCTAAGAATGGTAAGTACTCTAATGGTTCTAGACATATAGAACTTAAGTACTTGGTGGTTAGAGAAAGAGTTGAGAAACAGAAAGTGTCAATTGTAAGTTTAAGTACCACTTTAATGGTTGTTGATCCAATGACAAAGGGATTGCCTCCAAAGACATTCAAGGAACATGTTGTAAGAATGGGTCTTTTGGGCAATCTGTAAATGTGTATTTTGGTACTTATGTAATTGACATTATTGTACAAATAAAAGTTTTGTTTCTGTGTTTCCTGTTATCCAATTATGTGTGCACATATTATATATGGATGTTTGTTAAACAGGAAATGTCTTTACAAGACAATTACAGGGGTCATTTTGGTTATGGACTCAATTAGTAAGGGTTTCAATGTTGTGGTACATAGAAGGGAGTATGACGTGGATGTTGTATAACCGCTATTACTCGCATTGGTAGTCCAAACTAATTGCAGTATTACGGTATTTCATGTTTGGGCTTATCAGTTGTTGTTTTTTAAAAAAATTCGTGATCACGTGTCAAAGTTTTTCAGTATGGAATCCAATGGAGTCAAAATGTTTTGAAAAATGAGTCTTTTCTTTTATTTATTTGCTAAAGTTTTAACCTAATCGGTTAATGGTCCAAGTGGGAGAATGTTGATCTCATATTAAGATGGACCACTTAACCTAGGTTAATTAACATTGGATTCCTAATTAAAGTAAGCTGATATCATGTATGCCCATATTAAAGTTATATTTGCATAAAGTTTAATTAATCATGTGTGTGGTATTAAGGACTATGATGGGTGGTATTATCACATGATGGTTATTTTGCAATTAAGGCCCACTTCTCTCCTCCTGTAAAGAAAAACAACTTCTCCCCCTTTTAGGGATTCCATCATCCATTGCAAGAGTTGTGAAAGGAGAAGGAGATAGAGATAAGAAGGTGATTGCAATTAGGGTTTGCAGGATCATTGCAGGAATTGAAGAAAAGGGATCAAGGTCTTCATCCATCCATCATTCTCAATTCATCTATGACTTCCGGTATGTATTTAATTTGTATATGCTTTCAATTTCCTTGAGATGTATATGATTCTTAGATTCATGGCCATTATTCCGCATTAAATCTATTTTATTTCCTACATCTCCTTCCCAAATCCATGGGCCAGACCCATCTACCCCGAATATCCTATAGCTCTTGCCAAAAGTGTGGTCTTCTTGATAAATAATTATGACCGTATGCTGAGGTGACAGTTTATTTCCTCCGATTCTTACTTAATCAGGAAAGATACTGAGAAGGAACTAGCATGGTGATCCAGGATGGAGAACACATCCAGATTGACACCTATGGCTATCCCTCCGTCTTCTATGGGGGCTCCTAGCCCCGCTAATGTTCCAGAAGATCATCTTCATTAAAACTGGTACGGGGATACCTCTTCCTCTAAAATTGTCCTCTTGACAGGAACACGCTATGGAAAACAACAATCGAATGTGCCGCTCTCATTATGCTTTTCTTAGGTTTTGGATCCGAACATCCTCCACCGAGGTTCTCCGCATGGCAGTCATCTACAAAGGTAGGATTTAAACCATGGAGGAGGTCGCGCGCCTTCCGACCCCGCTCAACGCTGTCATCATCGGAGGGAGCAGGGGACTTCAATGCTCCTATAATCTCTCTCTCGGCATTGTTGATGTCATGACGGTGGTCCGAGGAGTCGCAGATGTCATCGACATCCTCCCCTGACACCGGCGCAGCTACAGGCAAATTCCTTAGCTACAGAGAGAGGGGGCTCCATGGAAGCTACTTGCTCCATTTGCTTGTAGTTCCACCCTGCCATGGAAGGTATCACCAAGGTCTTCTTTGATGCGTCAAAATTTGCCCCTGTCGCCTTTTTCACCACGCTATTCCTTCACTCGCTGAGAGCATAGCCCATCATCACTACAGGATACTTTGCTAAGCTGTGCAGGCCCATCATATAACACATCAAAAAGAAACTGACTGACCTCACACTTCTAATATTTCACCCAACACCAACAGAGACTGACCCCACGCTTTTAATTCTCCTTTCTCTCTCAATTCTTCGACTCTTATTTCTTGATCGTCTCTCATTCCTCCCCTCAACAAACCTTGCACACTTGTGTTGATTGCTAATGGACTCCCAATTCCTCTTACTGCTCATCTCCTTCTGTTTGCTCTCCATTTTCACACTACTACGCCTCAAAAATAACAAGAAGAAGAAGCGGAGTAGTACTTCTCATGACCACTTCAAGACTTTCCCTGTCCTCGGTCACCTCCCCCAATTCCTCAAGAACCGACGCCGATTCCACGACTGGATGGCCGACATCCTCGCCGCAAGCCCGACCAACACCCTTGTCTTCCGCCGCCCGGGAAACATCCGGGGCGTCGTCACCGCCAACCCCGCCAACGTCGAGCACATCCTCAAGTCCAACTTCGACAACTTCCCGAAGGGCCCAAGAGTCCGCTCCATCCTCTTTGATTTCTTCGGAAAGGGCATGGTTAACACCGACGGCCACCTCTGGAAGGTCCAGCGCAGGACCTACAATATCGAGTTCAATACCCGGTCGTTTAGGAATCTCCTTGTGCAGACCGTTCAGTTCGAGATTGCTGCAAGGCTCCTTCCTTTGTTGAAGAAGTGCGCTGAAGCTGAGCAAGTTTTGGACATGCAGGATGTGCTCGAGCGCTTCGCGTTTGATAACATTTGCAAAGTTGCGTTCAATGAAGACCCAGCTTGCCTAGCTGCTGACTCTACTGTGTTATTCTCACATTAAGGTGGCCCAATAACCTTGGTTAATTAACATTGGATTCCTAATTAAAGTTAACTGATATTAAAGATGCCCATATTAAAGTTACATTTATATATAAGTTAATAATAACATGAGGTATAAAGGAACCATGATGGGTGGTTTTATCTCAGGGTTATTTTAGTAAATGTTGGACCCTCTTCTCTCCTCCTGAAAAGAATATAACTTAGACTCATTATTTTATGAGTATGAAAGAGAATTCCATCATAATTGCAAGGTTGTGAAAAGAAAAGGAGACAGAGAGAAGAAGGGTCTGCATTAGGGTTCTTGCAGGATTAAAGAGAAAGATTAGATCTTCATCCATCTACGTTCTTCTTCCACCTTTCAATGGCTTCAGGTATGGATTTAGTATTGTTTTAGTTATGTATTTGATTTCTTGAGATGATTGATTCTAGATCCATGGCAATTTATCCGCATTAAAGTTTATATAATTTCTTACATTTGGTATCAGAGCCTGGGTTTTAGAATCAATACATCTTGGATTATGGATTATGGAAAATTAGGGTTTTTGATTAACAGTTAATAAAATTAAAATTTTTTTGATCTTTTAATTGTAGAATTTTAAGAGGATTTATTAACCCTAATGTTCTGTTCAATTTCCTCTAATTGTACAATTAATTGGGATCAAATTTCAGGAATTATTAACCCTAATTTTTCCCTAATTAAATATTTCCGCCGGCAATTTGGAACTGCCCGCGATAACAGTTTTGTCGACTATTAGTCGACTAGCCCGAAATACTAGTCGACTAAGTATTTTTTCAGAAACTTAAGAACTCTCTGTTTCGGTACAGGAGTCGACTAATTATGTTGAGTAGTCGACTAATAAATGTATAGTTGACTAACTATTTTCCCAAGTCGACTAATAATTTAACCGAGAGTTGCCTTCCAACAGGAGTCGACTAATAAAATTTGTAGTCGACTAATAAAATATATAGTCGACTAATAATATTGATATAGTCGACTAACCTTGCGTTGCCCTAGTCGACTAGACCTAAATGTATAGTCGACTTGACTTGACCCAAGTCGACTAGTCTTTCTTGTAGTCGACTAATGCTTGTTTGATTCAATCATAATGTATGTTACACATTTAAGTCATTGTGTTAATATTGATTGATGTTGGTCAAGTAATAGAATTGGAGTATTATAGTATTACTCAAATAAAAGATTAGAGAATATTATTGGTTAGTTTTGTATTCATAAGGCTTATTGATTTAGTAGTTGCCAAAGTGACCTATGTTAGTAAACCTTATGAATATACAACTACATAAAAGACTTGTCAATGTAGGTGACATTAAAGACAATAATACTCTCGATGGCGGTTCTAGTTAGGAGATTGAGACTGGCCCAAAGGAAAGTCTCTTTCAAATAATTAGGAACCGGGGTAGGGTAGTGTAATTTATGCAACTTAGTGGTGTAGAATTGGATACCCAAAGGTAACATGACTTACTGTCTAAGTAGCATAAATTATATTAGACCTACATAGGTGATAAAAGAGTCTCACCTAAAGAGTGAACACTGGATATGCTTAGGTTTCGCCCAAAGGAGGAATCAGAGTGATATCAATAGTTCATCTTCATTAAATTTAAAGTTTTTGTATTGATTTGAGGCATTAATGTGAGCTTGTCCTATTATGTTTCAGTGAACGTTCCCACGTCCCTTCACACTCATGCAACTAGCACTCCAGCCCTGGATGGTACCAACTTTTCTGAGTGGTTTGAACATGTACAATTTACACTAGGTGTTCTGGACCTTGACATGGCCCTTTTAGTAGAGAAACCTGATGAAGTGACTGCTGAAAGTACAGCAGAACAGGCTAGCCATGCCAAAGCTTGGGAAAGGTCGAATAGACTCAGTCTCATGTTCATCAAGATGACCATTGCCAATAACATCAAGACATCACTCCCACATACCACTAGTGCATCTGAACTTTTATCTGCTGTAAGAGACCGATTTAAGTCTGCAGATAAGTCATTAGCTGGCACCCTTATGGCTGAACTTACTACTATGAAATATGATGGCAGTAGAGGAGTTCAATAACACATTCTAAATATGACTGATAAGGCTGCGAAGTTAGGATCACTGGGAATGAAAGTGGATGAATCCTTCTTAGTACAGTTCATCCTCAACTCACTTCCCTCTCAGTTTGGGCCATTCAAGATCTACTATAATACTCATAAGGATAAGTGGAATCTGAATGAGCTGACTGGTATGTGTGTACAAGAGGAAGTGAGACTGAGGCAAGAAGGGCAGCACTCAGTGTTGGCAGTAACTCAAGGAGCTATCCATAAGAAAGGTAAATATGGAAGAGGTAAGAGGTTTCCATCAAAGAAAGAAAATGACCATGGGGAAAGTAGCCAAGGTCATAGAAAGGTTTTCACTGTCAAATGCTACTTCTGTGGCAGAAAAGGACATGTGAAGAAGGACTGCAACAAGAGGAAGGCTTGGTTCGAAAAGAAAGGTATGAATCTTTCTTTTGTATGTTATGAATCAAATCTTGCTGAAGTACCTTCTAATACTTGGTGGATTGACTCTGGAGCCACAACTCACATAACTAATTCAATGCAGGGATTCCTTACAACCCGGAAACCGAAGGAAAGTGAGAGATTTATCTTTATGGGGAACCGTCTCAAAGTGGAGGTCGAAGCTGTTGGTACTTACCGACTACTCTTAGAGACGGGTCATCAGATGAATCTTGAGGATACTTTTTATGTACCTTCGATTTCTAGGAACTTAATGTCATTATCCAAATTAGATGTTGTTGGATATTCTGTTTTATTCAGTTGTGGAAAACTCAGTTTAATGTTTAATTTAATGTCGGTTGGACATGGAATTTTATGTGATGGTTTATATAAAATTTCATTGAATGATGAGTTTGCACAATCTCTTTTATCTCTGCATTCGAATGTTGGTATTAAACGTGGCTTAATTAATGAAAAGTCCTCTATCTTGTGGCATAGGCGACTGGGGCATATCTCCAGGGATAGAATTGAAAGATTAGTGAAGAATGGGATTTTGGATAACCTAGATTTCACTGATTTTAGTGTGTGTGTGGATTGCATAAAAGGAAAGCAAACCAAACACACTAAGAAAGGTGCCACAAGAAGTAAAGAACTCCTTGAAATAATTCATACAAATATTTGCGGACCACTCTCCATTCCATGTTTTACGGGAGAGAGATATTTCATTACCTTTATAGATGATCTGTCACGTTATGGTTATGTATATCTAATTCATGAAAAGTCTCAGGCCGTTGACATCCTTGAGGTGTTCATTACAGAGGTCGAGAGACAATTAGATAGAAAAGTTAAAATCATAAGATCAGATCGAGGTGGTGAATTTTATGGTAGATATGATGAGTCAGGACAAAATCCTGGTCCATTTGCCAAATTTCTAGAAAAGCGTGGCATTTGTGCTCAATACACAATGCCAGGTACGCCTCAGCAGAATGGTGTTGCTGAAAGGCGAAACCGGACACTTATGGATATGGTTAGGAGCATGATGAGCTTCTCTATTGTACCCAATTCATTGTGGAATGAAGCCTTAAAGACTGCTATGTATATCTTGAACAGGGTTCCTAGTAAGGCAGTCCCAACAACTCCTTTCGAGTTGTGGACTGGTAGGAAACCTAGTTTAAGACATTTACATGTTTGGGATTATCTAGCAGAGGCTAGAATATATAATCCACAAGAAAAGAAATTAGACTCAAGAATAATATCTGGGTATTTCATTGGTTATCCAGAAAAGTCTAAGGGGTACAAATTTTATTGTCCTAACCATAGTACAAGAATAGTTGAAACTGGTAATGCCAGATTCCTTGAGAGTGACGAAATTAGTGGGAGTGATGAACCAAGAAAGGTAGATCTTGAGGAGGTAAGGGTAAATATCCCAATACCCTTTCCTTCAAGAGAAATTGTTGTCCCTTAACTTGATCATCAAGCTGAGATACCAGAACAACATAATAATGTTGGTTCACCACTCCATGAGGATATTGCCATTGAAAATATTGTAGAACCACCACAACCGGCAGCTTTGAGAAGATCTCAAAGGGAAAGAAGATCTGCCATTTCAGATGATTATGTGGTGTATCTACAGGAATCTGATTATGATATTGGGATAAATAAAGATCCAGTTTCATTTTCACAAGCCATAGAATGCAATGATTCTAGTAAATGGGTTGATGCTATGAATGAAGAGTTGAAATCTATGGACCAAAATAAAGTCTGGGATCTCGTTGAATTGCCTAATAACTGTAAGAAAGTCGGGTGTAAATGGGTCTTTAAGACCAAGCGCGACTCTGAAGGCAATATCGAACGATATAAGGCCAGACTTGTGGCTAAATGTTTCACTCAGAAAGAAGGCATTGACTATAGAGAAACCTTCTCTCCAGTATCAAAGAAGGATTCTCTTAGAATCATTATGGCCCTTGTAGCTCATTATGATTTGGAGTTACATCAAATGGACGTGAAAACTGCTTTTCTGAATGGAGATTTGGATGAGGAAATTTACATGGAGCAACCTGAAGGGTTCGCAAATGAAAGTAAAGAACACTTGGCTTGCAAATTAAAGAAATCCATATACGGACTTAAACAAGCTTCCAGGCAATGGTATATAAAGTTTAATGATACCATTACATCTTTCGGATTTACAGAAAATACTGTTGATCAGTGTATATATCTAAAGACTAGTGGGAGCAAGTTTATCTTTTTGGTTCTGTATGTGGATGATATCTTGTTAGCCAGTAGTGATATTGGTTTGCTGTATGAAACTAAAAGCTATCTTACCAAGAATTTTCAGATGGTTGATATGGGTGAGGCAACTTATGTTATTGGCATAGAGATCTTCAGGGATAGATCTCGAGGATTGCTAGGATTGTCTCAGAAAGGTTATATCAATCGAGTCTTGGAAAGATTTCATATGGAAATGTGTTCAACCAGTCCTGCACCCATTATGAGGGGTGACAAATTAAGTGGGAGCCAGTGTCCTAGAAATGACTTAGAAAAGGGTCAAATGCAGAAAGTTCCGTATGCGTCAGCTGTTGGGAGCTTGATGTATGCACACACTTGTACCAGGCCAGATATCAGTTATGCTGTTGGGATATTGGGAAGATACCAGATCAATCCAGGAATGGAGCACTGGAAATTAGCTAAGAAGGTAATGCGGTATCTTCAGGGAACGAAGGACCTAATGCTCACATATAGGAGATCTGATCAGTTGGTAGTGATTGGCTATTCGGACTCAGATTTTGCTGGTTGCCCAGATAGCAGGAAGTCTACTTCAGGTTTCATTTTCTTGCTAGCAGGTGGGGCAATTTCGTGGAAGAGTGTAAAGCAGTCTATCACTGTTTCATCCACGATGGAGGCTGAGTTCATAGCATGTTTTGAAGCCTCGAATCATGCATTATGGTTAAGGAATTTTATCTCAGCACTTGGTGTAGTTGACTCTATTGCCAAGCCGCTGAAGATATATTGTGATAATACAGCAGCCGTTTTCTTATCTAAGAATGGTAAGTACTCTAATGGTTCTAGACACATAGAACTGAAGTACATGGTGGTTAGAGAAAGAGTTGAGAAACAGAAAGTGTCAATTGAAAGTATAAGTACCACTTTAATGGTTGCTGATCCAATGACAAAGGGATTGCCTCCAAAGACATTTAAGGAACATGTTGTTAGAATGGGTCTTTTGAGCAATCTGTAAATGTATGTTTTGGTACTTATGTAATTGACATTATTGTACAAATAAAAGTTTGTTTCTGTGTTTCCTGTTATCCAATTATGTGTGCACATATTATGTATGGATGTTTGTTAAACAGGAAATGTCTTTACAAGACAATTACAGGGGTCATTTTGGTTATGGACTCAATTAGTAAGGGTTATCAATGTTGTGGTGCATAGAAGGGAGTATGACATGGATGTTGTATAACCGCTATGACTCGCATTGATGGTCCAAGCTAATTGCAGTATTACAGTGTTTCATATTTGGGCTTATCAGTTGTTGTTTTTAAAATTCGTGATCACGTGTCAAAGTTTTTCAGTATGGAATCCAATGGAGTCAAAATGTTTTGAAAAATGAGTCTTTTCTTTTATTTGTTTTCTAAAGTTTTTAACCTAATCGGTTAATGGTCCAAGTGGGAGAATGTTAATCTCACATTAAGGTGGCCCAATAACCTTGGTTAATTAACATTGGATTCCTAATTAAAGTTAACTGATATTAAAGATGCCCATATTAAAGTTACATTTATATATAAGTTAATAATAACATGAGGTATAAAGGAACCATGATGGGTGGTTTTATCTCAGGGTTATTTTAGTAAATGTTGGACCCTTTTCTCTCCTCCTGAAAAGAATATAACCTAGGCTCATTATTTTATGAGTATGAAAGAGAATTCCATCATAATTGTAAGGTTGTAAAAAGAAAAGGAGACAGAGAGAAGAAGAGTCTGCATTAGGGTTCTTGCAGGATTAAAGAGAAAGATCAGATCTTCATCCATCTACGTTCTTCTTCCACCTTTCAACGGCTTCAGGTATGGATTTAGTATTGTTTTAGTTATGTATTTGATTTCTTGATATGATTGATTCTAGATCCATGGCAATTTATCCGCATTAAAGTTTATATAATTTCTTACATACTGGTGATAAGATCTCCGGCTTTGCTGATGCTTTCAGGGATGCTGTTGAGCTCAGCACTGGAAGGTTCAGGTACGTGGTGCCGGGATTTTGGAAGATCAAGAAGCTGTTTGGTGTGGGTTCGGAGCGAAAGCTGAAGGAGTCCATCTCCATTGTCCACGACTTTGCCCTGCAGATCATACGATCACGGTTGAAGGAGAACAGTGAAATCTCCTCAAAGGCTCGAGCAGACGATCTTCTCTCTCGGTGCATCGCGCTTGCGGAAGAACATTCAGAGGAATTCTTACGGGACACCGTGATCAGTTCCATACTCGCTGGACGAGAGACCACGTCTTCTGCTCTAACCTGGTTCTTCTGGCTCTTGTCATCACGGCCGAACGTGCAACAACGAATACTAGAGGAAATTGCTTCAGTTCGGGCACGAACCGAGAACCGAGACAAAGAGACATTCGAGTTCAACGAGCTGAGAGAGATGCAATTCTTGCACGCCGCTCTGACAGAGTCAATGAGGCTGCACCCCCCGGTGCCGACAAACGTTACTTGGTGTAAAGAAGACAATGTGTTGCCAGACGGGACGGAGGTCAAGAAGGGGTGGTTCGTGTCATACAATTCGTATGCAATGGGAAGGATGGAAGCAGTATGGGGCAAAGATTGCAAGGAGTACAAGCCGGAGAGGTGGCTGGGTGATGATGGAATGTTTCGGCCGGAGAGCCTGATTGAGATTAAAAATAAAGTTCAGATATGCTTAGTCTCAATGCGAATCCGCTGTAGCAAGGGCTTGAGCGGGTCGTAATCCTCAGGGAAGGATGCGATGCAAGCTTTTCGGCCGATTCCCTTGTATGCTTCAAGTAAGAAGAAAAAGATTAGATTTGTGATAAAAGTATGAGATTAAAAACGTGGTTTTGCTGATCTTCTACCACAACCCCATTGCAAATTAAAGAGCTTGATCTTCATCTTAAGATTAATATAATTCACCCTAGGTTATTACCACAATATCAAGAAAGAAAATTAATACACAATTCTAACTAAGTTACATAGATCAAAAACCTAACTATGGTTCCTCCTAACATCTAGGTACAGCCTAATAGAAGACGAATCTCAACTTATGCTGTCCTAGTTCTTAAGTTGAAGTCATGAAAAGGTCCTTTTATCATATAACCTAGATTAAGAATTTTAAGTATTTTTTTTTTACCTTCTAGAATTAGTTGCCTTTAAACCTAGGGTTTCTAGTGATGTTCATTAATCGGATCAAGATTTAATTGCTTCTAGGGTTGCTTCAAGAATCTCAGCAAACCACTAGGAAGATTAGTTCTTCATCATCATTTTTTTTGCTTTTTTAATTATTTAATTTTTTTGGTTTTTATCTAATGAGAAAGACTGCAAAAATAAAGAAAAAACGAAAACAAGAAGAGATCGAAGATTAAAACACGAGAGATTGCAAAAGAAATAAAATAATTGCAGAAATTTAACAGAGAACAAAAGAGTGACCTTTATTGATGAATCTCCGGTTACACAATTGTCTCCTTCTTCTCCACAAAGAACTTGAAATAAAAATTACAACTTGAATAAAAATAGCTAAAGCAAACCCTAATCGTCTCTGCATGCCCCTCCCTGTTGCGACTGCTTGGATATTTATAGTGTAGAACGTAGAGGAGTCCCGGATAAGAACGCGCCAGAAATTAGTTGCCCTGCCTCATCCATAATGCCGCGGATCCGCGGCTTTTGCCGCGCCTCCGCGGCACTTTGGTGTCTTCTGGCCACGCGCTTCGGCGCGTGGCCTCTCCTGGTCCGTCCATGTGGGCTTCTGCTTTTAGAAGTGTGATCCTGGCCTTTTAATCTAGATTTTCGAGATAACTTGATAATCAAGTTACCCTTAATCCAGATTTCTTCAAATCCTTTCTCCACGAAATTCCTCTCTATCTTGGCCTTTTATCCTTATCCCGCAGGTGTTTAGGGTTTGATAAAAGTCTATCCAACCCTAATTTCTGATATTTGCAACTTTTAGCCCTTGTATTTGCATTTTGAATCTTTGTATTTGCGCTTCTTCACCTGGGCTTCAAACATGGGCTTGGATCTGGGCTTTTGGGCTCTTTTAGCTTTATTCTTTATTAAATTGATAATTTGAGGCCTGCACATATTAAATAAAGAAATATTAATAATTGTGCATTATAATATGAATAAATGTGCAAATGCGATGGTATATATGATGTCAATTATGCATTTTTCACTACCTATCACACCCCCACACTTATCTTTTTGCTCGTCCTCGAGTAAAAATCAAAAAGAAAGAGAAAAATCTAATCTAGCTAACTCACTTTCGTAGGAATCACGGTTGCACTTAGCATGTGCAACAAGCCGTTAAACCCCTAGGTTACCCTAGAGGACGAGTGTTGTCTCGTGAGGGTTTTCAGCGGATTACACCCACAAAATCCATAAAAAGGAAAATATTTGAATTATATTTGAAGAGACTAAGTAGTCTATAAGTTTTAGGATTATCATTTTTATTCATTCTTCAAACCTGGTCTTTATAAAGTTAATTGTTATTTATTTTAGGTAAGGATTAAAATTGAATTTCTAATATAGTCTTTTTCGTTACCAAAAGTCATACGCACCCTTGTGAATCTAGGAATTCCTTAACTTGGACTCTCATGCCTCATTATTATTTTTATAACATCATCTAATTTTCTTTCGTGTAAGTATCAAGGCTTCTTGAGGCCCTCATACCTAACTAATTGACTATTAGATGTGTTAATATATATATATATATATATATATATATATATATTTTTTTTTTTTTTTTTGGCATGTATAACTCATCTAATTTTCTTTCGTATAAGTATCAAGGCTTCTTGAGGCCCTAATACCTAACTAATTGATCATTAGATTTGTTAGTACATTTAAGTAATTTTTCCTTAGTTCCCTCGGACTTTCTAATCCACCCATGTAGCGAACTTAAAGTCGATGACTCCCAAACCGGTTGGCTTTAGGGCACCAGGTGAGAAAACACCCCGCGGACTCAAATTCAAGTGAACTAGGCCCCAAAACTAAGGACTTTATTTTATTTACTCACCTTTAGGCATGAATACTTATGCTTCTTGAGGCACATGTATCAGCTTAATTGGTGATATATATTTTTTTTTCTTTTTTTTTATTTCTTTTTTTTTTTTTTATGAGGCACAAGGTCTTTGTCTTAGAATCCTAGATATGCATAAGGTATGCAAATTTCATTAAGGTAAAAATCAAGACTAATTATTTATTCAATTTCTCTCCTATACCTAAAATTTAAACAATTTATTTATCTTGACCAAGTTTTTAGAAATCCTAATCATGATTTTCCTAATCCTTAAAACTAACTTAGATTTCTTTCAAAAAATAAGTCAAAGTATTTCCTTTTTATAACATTTTTTTTTTATATATTTTTTTTCTTTTTTTTTTTAAAATATATTACATACCCTTCCCCCACACTTGTTTCATGCATTGTCCCTAATGTATGAATGAAATGTATGGAATGCATGAATTGGCAGAAAGATATAATCACCGATACAGTGGGTCAAAAAGACCCATCGCCGCATTAGCTTCCGGCACAGACTCCAAAAAGATTTTAAGACGTTGACCATTTACCTTGAATGAATTGCCATTTTTGGGATCGTAGATCTCTATGGCTCCGTGTGGAAACACCGTCTTAACAATGAATGGTCCTGTCCATCTTGACTTCAATTTGCCGGGAAAGAGATGAAGTCTAGAGTTGTAAAGTAAAACTTTTTGTCCTTGGACAAAAGTTTTTCTCGTGATGAATTTATCGTGAAAAACCTTAACTCTATCCTTCGCAATCTTCGCATTCTCGTATGCATCATTCCTCAACTCCTCTAGTTCAGAAATTTGTAATTTCCTAAACTCACCGGCTCTATCTAAATCGAAATTTAGCTGCTTAATTGCCCATAGGGCCCGGTGCTCTAGCTCGACAGGAAGGTGGCAAGCCTTTCCAAAGACTAGTCTATAGGGAGACATTCCTAGAATCGTCTTGTAGGCAGTCCTATATGCCCATAGGGCATCCACCAGTTTGATGGACCAGTCCTTCCTATTCTGATTCACAGTCTTCTCCAAAATGAGCTTGACCTGTCTATTGGAAACTTCTACCTGTCCGCTAGTTTGAGGATGGTAGGGCGTAGACAACTTATGTGTTATGGCATATTTTCGCATAAGAGCTTCAAAAGTTCTATTGCAAAAATGTGTGCCATTGTCGCTAATGATGGCTCGAGGGATTCCAAAGCGTGAGATGATATTATCTTTCAAGAATTTGACAACAACTTTGTTGTCATTTGTCTTGCAAGGGACAGCTTCTACCCACTTCGACACATAGTCTACGGCCAACAAGATGTATTGGTGCCCAAACGAATTAGGGAAGGGTCCCATAAAATCAATGCCCCATACGTCGAAAAGTTCTACTTCTAGAATGGGATTTAGGGGCATCATATTTCGTTTGGAAATTCTTCCTATCATTTGACATCTTGTGCAAGTCTTGCAATACTCAAATGCATCTCTAAACACAGTTGGCCAATAAAAGCCACTTTGCAGAATTTTCTCGGCAGTTTTGCGAGGACCAAAATGTCCACCGCAAGCGAACTCATGACAAAAAGCTAGCACACTTCTAGTCTCCTCATCGGGGACACATCTCCTAATGATTTGGTCGCTACAATATTTGAAAAGATAAGGATCTTCCCACATGTAATACCGAACTTGAGACAAGAATCGGTATCTATCCTGTTTGGACCAACTAGGTGGTGTTTGGTTTGTGACTAAGTAGTTTACTATGTCAGCAAACCATGGCTCCTTAGAGATGGCTAGAAGTTGCTCATCGGGAAAATTGTCATTGATGGGCAGCTCGACAGAAGGTGCGTTGGGCACACGAGAGAGATGGTCAGCTACGACATTTTCGACACCTTTTTTATCTCGAATTTCGAGATCAAATTCTTGCAGTAGAAGGATCCAACGAATGAGTCGGGCCTTCGCATCTTTCTTAAGCATAAGGTATCGCAGAGCAGAATGGTCAGTGAAGATCGTGGTCTTAGTCCCAAGTAGGTATGGACGGAATTTCTCCAAAGCGAACACTACTGCCAAGAATTCCTTCTCGGTGGTAGTATAGTTCATTTGGGCCTCATTAAGCGTCCTACTCGAATAGTAGATCACGTGCTGCTTATTGTCCTTACGCTGTCCTAAGACAGCACCTATCGCAAAATCAGAAGCGTCACACATGATCTCAAAAGGCTTGGACCAGTCCGGAGGTGAGATGATAGGGGCAGATATAAGTTCCACTTTCAATTTCTCCCAAGCACTATGGCACCTATCATCAAAGATGAAGGACACGTCCTTAGCTAGAAGGTTTGTAAGGGGTCTAGCAATTTTGCTAAAGTCCTTAATGAACCTACGATAAAATCCGGCGTGTCCTAAAAAGGATCGAATGTCCTTCACGCATCGAGGAAGTGGAAGTTTCGCAATGATTTCCACTTTGGCCTTGTCTACCTTAATCCCTTCCCTAGATATCTCATGACCTAGGACAATCCCTTGTTGCACCATGAAGTGACACTTTTCCCAATTGAGGGTCAAGTTCTTCTCGGTGCACCTACTCAGCACTAGCTCCAAATGATGGAGACACTGGTCAAATGAATTTTCATAGACTGAGAAGTCGTCCATGAAAATCTCTAGGAAACGCTCGACCATATCTGAAAACAAGCTTAACATACAACGTTGGAATGTGGCGGGGGCATTGCATAGGCCGAAAGGCATTCGACGGTAAGCAAATGTCCCAAATGGACACGTGAACGTTGTTTTCTCTTGATCCTCCGGGGCTATAGGGATTTGGTTATACCCTGAATACCCATCCAAAAAGCAGTAATACTCATGACCTGCTAATCTTTCCAACATTTGATCGATGAAAGGGAGGGGAAAATGATCTTTCCTAGTGGCTGCATTCAACTTACGGTAGTCTATGCATACTCTCACCTTGGTAGGCAATCGTGTTTGCACTAACTCATGTTTGTCGTTCTCTACCACTGTAAAGCTAGACTTCTTAGGGACCACGTGCATTGGGCTCACCCATTCGCTATCGGAAATGGAATAAATTATCCCATTATCTAACAATTTTACTATCTCGGCTTGTACAGCCTCCTGCATAAGTGGGTTTAGTCTACGCTGTGGATCCCTTTTCGGTCTAGTCCCTTCCTCAAGATGAATACGATGCTGGACTATCGTAGGGCTCAGTCCCTTAATATCTGCCATAGTCCAACCAATGGCTTCCCTATGTCTCCTAAGGGTTGCCAGCAGGTCCTCCTCTTGCCTATTGGTCAAATTAGATGCAACTATGACCGGTAACGTCTCTTGTTCACCTAGGTAGGCGTACTTAAGATGTTTGGGCAAGGCTTTTAACTCCAAAGAAGGAGTTGGCTCAATGGGTGGCGGTGTGATGCTAGAATCTCCCATTTCTATCGAACTCAGATTTGATTCCCATTCGATCTCATCAAGACTGATATCACTTGTTTCTAACTCTTCCTCTTCCTCTGACTCAAATATGATCTCATCATTATGCTCACTCGTCATGTTCTCAATGGAGTTAACCTCAAAGGGTGGTCGGTCACATCGTAGGGATGCTTACCTAGGTTGAAAACATTGACTTCCTTGGTCATATCCCCAAAAGTCAGTCTCATGGAACCGTTTCTACAATTTATAATTGCATTAGCGGTTGCTAGGAACGGTCTTCCTAAGATAACGGGAGTTTGGGACCTAGGATTAGACACAGGTTGTGTCTCTAAGACAATGAAATCGACCGGGTAAATGAATTCTCCAACCCGTATGAGAACGTCATTGATCTCTCCCTTTGGAACTTTGATAGAGCGGTCAGCCAACTGAATAGTAACTTGGGTCGGGTTGAGTTCACCTAATCCAAGTTGTTGATACACGGAGAAAGGGAGCAAATTGATGCTGGCTCCTAAATGGAGGAGTGCTCGATTGATTTCGGCTCGACCTATGGTGCAAGAAATGGTGGGGCAACCTGGGTCCTTATACTTGATAGGGATCTGGTTGGACAGTAGCTCACTAATGTTAGTGGCTAGAAAAACCTTCTTAGGCACATTAGTCTTTCTTTTCTTGGTGCACATGTCCTTAATGAATTTGGCATAACTAGGGACCTGCTGGATTGCATCAAGAAGTGGAATGTTGAGCCTAACTTGATTGAACACCTCTAATAATTTCTCCATGTGTGCATTGTTGTTGCTTCTAAGCCTATTTGGAAATGGAGCTATAGGCTGGTGCAACTGATCTGCTGACTTTTCAGCTTCAGTTTCCTTGGGGCTGGATGGAGAAGGAGTGGAGCTAGATGGAATGGAAGTGGATGGATCCGATGGCATGGATACTTGATTATCAACTTGTTTCCCCGATCTGAGTGTATGGACCATATGACACTGATTTGGGTCTTGAGCCTCATTGGCTGGCCTAGGATTCCTAGGGTTAGGCAATGGTTGACTCGGTAGGGTACCCCTCTGTCTCTCTTGCTGGTTCAATTGGAGCTCTATCCTACTTAGGGCTTGAGCCAGCGTGTCTTGGCTTTTAACTAGGGTGTCCATCTTCCTTTCCATGTTGGACATCCTTGTTTCCATTTGTGTATATTGGAAAGAAGGTGGCTGATTTTGACTGGGAAAACCTTGCTGATAGGGCGGATTTTGGAAATTGTTGGAGAATTTGGGCCTAATCTGCTCATTGTTACTTGGGCCCCATGAGAAATTGGGATGGTTTCTCCAACCGGGATTGTAGGTGGGTGCATAAGGATTGTTGGCGGGCCTTGTGAAGGCCGCACTCGTATGTTCGGGCAAGCTTTGATGCGCGATGAAAACAGGACATTCCTCGAACACATGGTTCATATCTTGACAATAAGTACAGCCCGCCGAAGATGTTGGGCTGACTTGGTTCACAGAGACTGGTTCTTTCGTTTCAAGAGCCTCTAATCTACGCATAACAGCAGCTAACTTAGCATCGGTTGCTACGTTGGCCTCAATGGAATGGATACCTCCTTTAGAAGAAGTAGGGTCATTAGTCCTAGATTTTTCAGGAGTAGGGTCCCATTGGATGGATTTTTCAGCTAATTCCTCAAACAATGTCCATCCTTCATCTTCATTCTTTTGCAGAAATCCTCCTTGACACATGGATTCTAACAGTGTTTTAGTAGAATAATCTAATCCATCATAGAGAACTTGGCAAAGTCGCCATTTCTCTATCCCATGGTGAGGACATTGGGCAAGGAGATCCTTAAAACGCTCGAAGTATTTCCAAAAAGGTTCATTGGCTGTTTGCTTAAACTGGAGGATATTCTTCCTAATTAGTGCAGTCTTGTGAACGGGATAAAATTTCTTTAAGAAGGCCTTAATGAAATTATCCCAAGAAGATATAGAACCGGCCTCTAGACTGTAGAGCCATTTCTTTGCTAAATCCTTCAAAGCAAAGGGGATAAACCTAAGTTTGATAGCATCGTCTCCTAACTTAGGCATATTCATCATTTGACAAACTTCTTCAAATTCCCTTATGAAGAAGTATGCATCCTCAGATTCAAGTCCGTGAAATTTGGGAAGAGTGTTGATGTATTGTGGCTTGAGTTCATATGGGTCAACACTTTCGATAGTGAGCTGGATGCAAGAAGGAAGAGAGGTTCTAATAGGATAGAACCTATCTTGGAGTGACTGTTGTTGTGCCATGTGTGAGTCGGGCTTGAGCTCGGGTGGTGAACTAGTTCTAGTTAGCCTGGATGTGAGTGGGTCTCTTGACCAAGCGGTCATGCACAATCAGCAAACAAGTTCACCCAATCAATCAAAAAGAAAAAGAAAAACAAACAAAAATCCTATTCTAGGGTTATCCTTGACCTAGACGACTCCTAACTTTAGACTGTCCTTAGGAGGTCTATTGTCGACGTCAACCACGAGCTAATCGGCCAGTTCAGGGCAAGACCGGTGGGAGGTTTTCCGTCAGAGACGTTCCTTAATTAAATAACCACCGTTCTTCGGGCTTTCGGCCCTCAATCCCTTCGCTAGACACCGATTTGGCAAGGGTTAATTTCGAACAACTTTCCTTCTTCGGTCAATCTCCTATTGAGTCCGAGTTACCTTAGGGCCAACGTCTAGTCAAGTTTTAATTAGGGTTAGGGTTGTGAGTGTGACTGGTATGATTTGTGGGCCAAGGAAGGGTGATGAAATCCCCACCTTATCTTTGTTATGGGTTATGCCCTTAAAATGGATTAGTGTACGTGTAAAGCGGTAGAAAAGTAATCACTCAAGAAAGCGGTAAACAAACAAGAGTGCTTCCTAATCTATATGCTATGCAAACGTACCTTGTCGCCAGCACTCTTCAACAGAATTAAAAGAATTAAAATAGACACGTGCCCTAAAATGCAAGAGTCTAAAAAATTTTTTTTTTATTTTTTTTCAACAAATAGGTTAATGTTAATTATTAACAGTTGCAGTGTGATCACAGAGCAATAATATCACAGCAGAATTATAATTTTTTTGCACTGCAGAGCAACCTGCAGAAAATTCTGTCAGTAGTCCGCTACACTTGCCGCGGACCCGCGGCTTTTGCCGTGGAAACGCGGCAAAAGTGTAGGTCCAAGTGCTCTGCCTTCTAGGGCAGAGGCACTGGATAGCAATATGTGTCTTCTGCTACTCTGATTCTGCTTCCTGTTCTCTGTACCTGCAACAGAAGAGAAAGAATGATTAGAAAGAGAAATCGTGTCGTTCCTTCCCCGGCAACGGCGCCAAAATTTTGATTGAGATTAAAAATAAAGTTCAGATATGCTTAGTCTCAATGCGAATCCGCTGTAGCAAGGGCTTGAGCGGGTCGTAATCCTCAGGGAAGGATGCGATGCAAGCTTTTCGGCCGATTCCCTTGTATGCTTCAAGTAAGAAGAAAAAGATTAGATTTGTGATAAAAGTATGAGATTAAAAACGTGGTTTTGCTGATCTTCTACCACAACCCCATTGCAAATTAAAGAGCTTGATCTTCATCTTAAGATTAATATAATTCACCCTAGGTTATTACCACAATATCAAGAAAGAAAATTAATACACAATTCTAACTAAGTTACATAGATCAAAAACCTAACTATGGTTCCTCCTAACATCTAGGTACAGCCTAATAGAAGACGAATCTCAACTTATGCTGTCCTAGTTCTTAAGTTGAAGTCATGAAAAGGTCCTTTTATCATATAACCTAGATTAAGAATTTTAAGTATTTTTTTTTTACCTTCTAGAATTAGTTGCCTTTAAACCTAGGGTTTCTAGTGATGTTCATTAATCGGATCAAGATTTAATTGCTTCTAGGGTTGCTTCAAGAATCTCAGCAAACCACTAGGAAGATTAGTTCTTCATCATCATTTTTTTGCTTTTTTAATTATTTAATTTTTTTGGTTTTTATCTAATGAGAAAGACTGCAAAAATAAAGAAAAAACGAAAACAAGAAGAGATCGAAGATTAAAACACGAGAGATTGCAAAAGAAATAAAATAATTGCAGAAATTTAACAGAGAACAAAAGAGTGACCTTTATTGATGAATCTCCGGTTACACAATTGTCTCCTTCTTCTCCACAAAGAACTTGAAATAAAAATTACAACTTGAATAAAAATAGCTAAAGCAAACCCTAATCGTCTCTGCATGCCCCTCCCTGTTGCGACTGCTTGGATATTTATAGTGTAGAACGTAGAGGAGTCCCGGATAAGAACGCGCCAGAAATTAGTTGCCCTGCCTCATCCATAATGCCGCGGATCCGCGGCTTTTGCCGCGCCTCCGCGGCACTTTGGTGTCTTCTGGCCACGCGCTTCGGCGCGTGGCCTCTCCTGGTCCGTCCATGTGGGCTTCTGCTTTTAGAAGTGTGATCCTGGCCTTTTAATCTAGATTTTCGAGATAACTTGATAATCAAGTTACCCTTAATCCAGATTTCTTCAAATCCTTTCTCCACGAAATTCCTCTCTATCTTGGCCTTTTATCCTTATCCCGCAGGTGTTTAGGGTTTGATAAAAGTCTATCCAACCCTAATTTCTGATATTTGCAACTTTTAGCCCTTGTATTTGCATTTTGAATCTTTGTATTTGCGCTTCTTCACCTGGGCTTCAAACATGGGCTTGGATCTGGGCTTTTAGGCTCTTTTAGCTTTATTCTTTATTAAATTGATAATTTGAGGCCTGCACATATTAAATAAAGAAATATTAATAATTGTGCATTATAATATGAATAAATGTGCAAATGCGATGGTATATATGATGTCAATTATGCATTTTTCACTACCTATCAGAGCCCGTTCAAGTTCTTGGCGTTTCACGGGGGGCCGAGGATGTGTTTGGGGAAGGAGATGGCGTACATTCAGATGAAGTCAATCGCGGCGTGCGTGCTCGAGAAGTTTGTGGTTGAGGTGGTCGAGAAAGATAAGTATCCCGAGCGGACACTATCGTTGACATTGAGGATGAGAGGAGGGCTCCCTGTGCGTGTCAGGAACAGGCCTGCAAGCAACACAGATGCCAATTGAGATGGATAGAAGAGTACTGAATGCTCTCAATTTCTATACCAAGATCGCATGTTCCTCCATTGTACTGTGTGCAGTGTATTACTCTTTGCAGTTGATATCTCTTAGAAGATTTGCTTTCATGTGAACGATGTACATGACTTGTATTGTGACTGAAACTTGAAATCCAGTCTGAAATCTTAGTCTAAAAGGTCATCAGGCCATGGTTTTTATTTTCATTCCTCTGTTCAAACAGCGGGAGGAGAAGGAAGAAAAGCATTGGCCTATGGAGCAGTAGTCTGAGTGTGTCACTGCTCGGACCAAAATGGAGAGTTTGTTGACCTGAATGTTCACATGGGTTGGGCCTAATACATGTATAATGATTCCAAGTTGATGGGATCATAGAAAACAGTGTAACAGATCACTTTAAATGTGAGTCTCGGGAGTCACACCATTCTCTACGTGGGTCCTATTTCGACTATGACTCCAAACGGCCTCTTTGTTGGCTTCTCTACCGTTCTCTTTTTGTCTCTCTAGTTTTTACTAGCAATTAAATACGAAATTTCACAAATATTATACAAAATCAATATTGATTTTATGGCTAAATTCTAACTGAATTTAACTTGGATGCAGAGGAAATTGAATTAACATTAAGGTATGAACTCTTTTTGTCAATAATAATTTATGTAAAAGTTAAATAAACACACATGACATAAGATAAGAGTGAAGAAGTAGCAACAACAGCAGCATAGAAGCAACAAAAATGGAGAAGCAGTAACTATGGAGAAGTAGCAACAACAACAATATAGAAACATTAGCAAAATGAGCTGATAATTTCTCTCCATAACTGTCGCACATGAGTTAATGTGAAGAATCCTAACCTTGTTATTGATGTTGGGGCTGGCAAAAACAAGGATATTCTTGTCCAAAATTTAATCTTCACAACTTTAATATCAAATACTTAATGAAAAATATGAATATGATAAGATTTTAGAAGGTCAAGGGTCTGAATGATGAAAAAAAACAGGGGGGTTTTCTGACTTTAGTTATAAGTTCAAAGGGGCTTCCTGAAATTAAGCTTTTTTTTTTATTCGAAAAGCAGGAGATTATATCATATTCCTCAAGATGAGGGAAAGGATACCTGTAACGTCCTGTCCCATCGGGTACGGAGACACTACTGCAACATACATATGCAGGACGGAAATACCCTCACATATGTATGCTAAGTATAACAGTGTAGTCAGAAATCAGAGTACGAAAATACAGTGGTAATATACATTCCAACATTACAGTCCAAGTACATAACTATCACAACATGTAATTTAATATTACATGAATATTACATCACTGGAGTGTACGAAAATATGAATTACAGGAGATTAGCAAAATGTGAAACTAAAAGATGCTCCCGAGTTGAATAGGAATCTCGAGAGTCCGATACAGGAGATGGATTTGGAGGACCAACTGACATGATGTCACGTTTCTGCTAGGTTCCGATTTTGGGACTTACTATGCTTCCGCTGCGCCATTCTGATCAGCTATAGGAACTCGTCAATATTCAAGCTCGAGAATCTGGACATGTAGGTTCAGGGTTGCCAGAATGCTACCCAATAAGTACATAAGAATGCCAAGTAGCGTGCACCAAAGCAAATACACATGTACCAGAAATAAATAGAATTATGTAAGAACATGTTTATGTATGCATAAAATCATGTTTAAATCATATCAATGAAAGCATATATAATTCATTAACCGTATATATATAATGCATATGTCGGCAAAACCAATTGTATAAACTCAATCTCCGGCTCTAGCAGATTAGTGCGTCGAGGGGATAATCCAAATAAGGAAACCCTCACATATATACCATATACCACATTTCACCATTAGCTGAGCATATACAACCAAAGTTGTTATCAGTAAGTATGTCAGTATTCTGTGATCAGAGAATCAGTATTCTGTCAGTAGTGTTATCATGTCATGTCTGTGAAATCATGATCAGTACTATTGTCAAGTCAGTACATATTTCAATGATACATGTGTCAGTCAGTATCAGGAATATCAGTATCAGGGGCATTATATCTTATGTAATATTAGGAATGGAAGTTATATTTGGAATTCGAGTATAGGAATTTTATTTATGCAATAATGATTATCAGTACCATCTGACATTTTAATCATCTTTCTACCAGTGTCGCCCAACACTGGCAGTCCATATCAGAGTAATACAAGAGTATAAACACTAATTGTATAACGGTCCCAGTTAATAATTTCTATTGATTACAATCATCACAGATTATCCAAGCGTGAGACCCATCAAGATACAATACTTTCATTCTACTTACATCAGACTGCTCTATACTTTATTTCAATCTCCACTCTGATAGCATGTATGATCTTAACATGATTTAGCATTTTCCAAAATATTGGTCCGACAACTCATAAGAAAACATAGTCTAATATATTACTATTCCAAAATATAATACAGGCTTTGAGTCTAGCACCATGATTAGTAGTAAAAAATACATAATTGTCATCATATTTACCATCACATTTGCACATTTATTCATATTATAATGCACATTTATTAATATTTTGTTATTTAATGTGTGCAGGCCTCGAATTATTATTTTAATAATAAATAAAGCCTAAAAGAGCCCAAAAGCCCAGATCCAAGCCCATGTTTGAAGCCCAGGTGCAAAAGCGCAATTACAAGAAATCAACATGCAAATACACGGGCTAAAAGTTGCAAATATCAAAGATAAGGGAAGGATAGACTTCTATCCAACCCTAAACACTTGCAGGATGAGGATAAAAGCCCAAGATAAGAAGGAAATTCGTGGATAGAAGATTTGGGATATTTGAGATCAAGTTAACTTGATTACTAAGTTATCTCGAAAAATTCATAATAAAGAGCCAGGATGCAGCTTTCAGAAGCAGGCGCCCAAATGGATGGACCAGAAGAAGCCACGCACCAAAGCGCGTGGCCAGATTCTACAGAAATGCCGCAGATCTGCGGCAAAAGCCCAGATTCTGCGGCATTTTGGATGAAGCTGACTACCAACTTTCGTGTGCGATCTTATCCGGGACTCTATCACCTTCTGCACTATAAATATCCCTGCAGGCGCAGTAGAGAGGGGATGCAGAGACGTATTAGGGTTTTCTTTTAGCCATTTTCTTTAATTTTCTGCAAGATTGTAACTTTCATTTCATATACGTTGTGGAGAAGAAGGAGCTTTGTAATTGGAGGATTATTCTGCAATAAAGGTTACCTCTTTCCCATTTAATTTTCTGTATTTAGTTTTATTTTATTTCTGTGATCTCTCTGGTTTGGTTTCTAATCATCGATCTTCTGATTTGTTTTCTTTCTTTCTTTCTCTAATCTCTCTTATTAAACAATAAAAAAAATATAAATTGAAAAGATAAAAAAAATGATGATGAACTAATTCTCTCTAGTGGTTTGCTGAAATTCTTGAAGCAACCCTAGAGCAGTTAAGCCTTGATCAGATTGATGACCATCTCTAGAAACCCTAGGTTTAATAACAACTTTTCTTGAAGATTAAACAAGATAACTAAGATTCTTAATCTAGGATGCATATTAAAAAGACTATTCATGACTTCAAACTTAAGAACTAGGACAGCATAAATTTAAGATTCATCTTCTATTAAGCTGTACCTAGAAGTTAGGATGAATCATAGTTTGGCTTTTAAATAATGTAACTTAGTTAGAATCTGGTATTGGTTTTTCTTACTTGAATTATTCTTAATAACCTAGGGTGAATTACATACATCTCAAGATGAAGATCAATCTCCTTAACTTGCAATAGGGTTGTGGTAGAAAATCAGCAAAATCACGTCTTTCATATCATATATTCTCAAATCTAATCTCTTTTCTCCTATTTTTGAAGATACAGAGGAATCGAGTCGAAAAGCTTGCATCGCATCCTTCCCTGAGGATCACGACCCGCTTGAGCCCTTGCTACAGCGGATAGCATTGAGAACAAAAGAATTCTAAACTTCATTTCTCTCATTCACAAATTCTTTAAATTCTCAATCAAAATTTTGGTGCTGTTGCCGGGGAAGGAACGGCACGATTTCCTCGTTCTAATCATTCTTTATTCTTTCTGTTTGCAGATACAGAGAACAGGAAAACAGAGCAGTAGCAAGGACATACAGCAACCCAGTGCTTCTGCCCTCGAAGGCAGAGCACCAGGGCCTACATATTTGCCGCAGATCCGCGGCCAGGGCCGCAATTCTGCGGAAATAGTAGTTGACTACTAATCTGGTTTTCTGCAGGTTGCTCTGAATTGCAAAACTAGCTTACTGCTTTGATTATATTTCTCTGTGATCACTCTGCAACTGCTAATTAATAACATTAACCCATTTGTTGAAAATAAAAAAAAATATTTTTAGACTCTTGCATATTAGGGCACGTGTCTATTTTAATTTTCTTTAATTCTGTTGAAGAGTGCTGGCGACAAGGTACGTTTGCATAGCATATAGATTAGGAAACACTCTTGGTTGTTTACTGCTTTCTTGAGTGATTACTTTTCTACAGCTTTACACGTACACAAAAATATCTTAAGGGCATAACCCATAAGCAAGATAAGGTGGGAATTTCATCACCCTTCCTTGGCCCACAAATCATATCCGTCACACTCACAACCCTAACCTTAAGTAAAATTTGACTAGACGTTGGCCCTAGGTTAACTCGGACTCAATAGGAGATTGACCGAAGGAGGAAAATTGTTCGAAATTAACTCTTGTCAAATCGGTGTCTAGACAGGGGATTGAGGGCCGAAAGCCCGAAGAACGGTGGTTATTTAATTAAGGAACATCTCTGACGGAAAACCTCCCACCGATCTTGCCACCTACCTGGCCGATTAGCTTGTGGTTAACATCGACAGTAGACCTCCTAAGGACAGTCTAAAGTTAGGAGTCGTCTAGGTCAAGGCTTACCCTAGATTAGGATTGTTGATTGTTTTTCTTTTTGATTGATTGATTGGGTGAACTTGTTTGCTAATTGTGCATATCCGCTTGGTCGAGTGACCCACTTACATCCTGGCTAACTAGAACTAGTTCACCACCCGAGCTCAAGCCCGACTCACACATGGCACAACCGCCATCACTCCAAGATAGGATCTATCCTATCAGGACTTCTCTTCCTTCTTGCATCAAGCTTAACGATGAAGGTGTTGACCCATTTGAGCTTAAGCCACAATACATCAACACCCTTCCAAAATTTCATGGACTTGACTCCGAGGATGCATACTTCTTCATAAGGGAATTTGAGGAAGTGTGTCTCATGATGAATATTCTTAAGTTAGGAAAAGATGACATCAAACTTCGGTTTGTCCCCTTTGCTTTGAAGGATTTAGCAAAGAAATGGCTATACAGTCTAGAGGTCGGTTATATATCTTCTTGGGATAATTTCGTTAAGGCCTTCTTAAAGAAATTTTATCCCGTTCACAAGACTGCACTGATTAGGAAGAATATCCTACAGTTTAAGCAAACAGCAAATGAGCCTTTTTGGAAATATTTCGAACGTTTTAAGGACCTTCTTGCCCAATGCCCTCACCATGGGATAGAGAAATGGCGACTTTGCCAAGTTCTATATGATGGATTAGAATATCAAACTAAAACGTTGTTAGAATCCATGTGCCAAGGAGGATTTATGAAGAAGAACGAAAATGAAGGATGAGAATTGTATGAGGAATTAGCTGAAAATACCATCCAATGGGAACCTACTCCGGAAAAATTTAGGACTAATGACCCTACTTCTTCTAAAGGAGGTATCCATTCCATTGAGGCCAACATAGCAACCGATGCTAAGTTAGCTGCTGTTATGCGAAGACTAGAGGCCCTTGAAACTAAAGAGCCAGTCTCTGTGAACCAAGTCAGCCCAACATCTTCGGCGGGCTGTACTTATTGTCAAGATATGAACCATGTGTTCGAGGAATGTCCTGTCTTTTTCGCGCATCAAAGCTTGCCCGAACATATGAGTGCGGCCTTCACAAGGCCCGCTAACAATCCTTATTCACCCACCTACAATCCTGGTTGGAGAAATCATCCCAATTTTTCATGGGGCCCAAGCAACAATGATCAAATTAGGCCCAAATTCTCCAACAATTTCCAAAATCCGCCCTATCAGCAAAGTTTTCCTAGTCAAAATCCTCCACCATCTTTCCAATATCCACAAATGGAAACAAGGCTTTCAAACATGGAAAGAAAGGTGGACACTCTTGTTAAAAGCCATGACACGCTAGCTCAAGTCTTGACCAGGATAGAGGTCCAATTAAATCAGCAAGAAAGACAGAGGGGTACCCTACCAAGTCAACCATTGTCAAATCCTAGGAATCCTAGGCCAGCCAATGAGGCTCAAGACCCAAATCAGTGTCACATGGTTCATACACTCAGATCGGGGAAACAAGTTGATAATCAAGTATCCATGCCACAGGATCCATCTCACTCATCCATTCCATCTAGCTCCACTCCTTCTCCACCCAGCTCCAATGAAACTGAAGTTGAAAAGTCAGCAGGACAGGTGCACCAGCCTATAGCTCCATTTTTAAATAGGCTTAGAAGCAACAACAATGCACATATGGAGAAATTATTAGAGGTGTTCAATCAAGTTAGGCTCAACATTCCACTTCTTGATGCAATCCAACAGGTCCCTAGTTATGCCAAATTCCTTAAGGACATGTGCACCAAGAAAAGAAAGACTAATGTGCCTAAGAAGGTTTTTCTAGCCACCAACATTAGTGAGCTATTGTCCAACCAGATCCCTATTAAGTATAAGGACCCTGGTTGCCCCACCATCTCTTGCACCATAGGTCGAGCCGAATCAATCGAGCACTCCTCGATTTAGGAGCTAGCATCAATTTGCTCCCTTTCTCCGTATATCAACAACTTGGATTAGGTGAACTCAACCCGACCCAAGTCACTATTCATTTGGCTGACCGCTCAATCAAAGTTCCTAAGGGAGAGATCAATGACGTTCTCATACGGGTGGGAGAATTCATTTACCCAGTCGATTTCATTGTCTTAGAGACACAACCTGTGTCTAATCCTAGGTCCCAAACTCCCGTCATCTTAGGAAGACCGTTCCTAGCAACCGCAAATGCAATCATAAATTGTAGAAACGGATCCATGAGACTGACTTTTGGGATATGACCAAGGAAGTCAATGTTTTCAACCTAGGTAAGCATCCCTACGATGTGACCGACCAACCCTTTGAGGTTAACTTCATTGAGAACATGACGAGTGAGCATAATGAGGAGATCACACTTGAGTCAGAGGAAGAGGAAGATTTAGAAGCAAGTGATCTCAGCCTTGATGAGATTGAATGGGAATCAAATCTGAGTTCTATAGAGATGGGAGATTCTAGCTTAACTCCTCCACCCATCGAGCCAACTCCTTCTTTGGAGTTAAAAATCTTGCCTAAACATCTTAAGTATGCCTACCTAGGTGAACAAGAGACGTTACCGGTCATAGTTGCATCTAATTTGACCAACAGGCAAGAGGAGGACCTATTGGCAACCCTTAGGAGACATAGGGAAGCCATTGGTTGGACTATGGCAGATATTAAGGGACTGAGCCCTACGATAGTTCAGCATCGTATTCATCTAGATGAAGGGGTTAGACCGAAGAGGGATCCACAGCGTAGGCTAAACCCACTCATGCAGGAGGCTGTACACGCTGAAATAGTGAAACTGTTAGATAATGGGATCATTTATCCCATTTCCGATAGCGAATGGGTTAGCCCAATGCATGTGGTCCCTAAGAAGTCTAGCTTTACTGTGGTAGAGAATGACAAGCATGAGTTAGTGCAAACACGATTGCCTACCAAGGTTAAAGTATGCATAGACTACCGCAAGTTGAACGCAGCCACTAGGAAAGATCATTTTCCCCTCCCATTTATTGACCAAATGCTGGAAAGATTAGCCGGTCATGAGTACTACTGCTTCTTGGACGGTTATTCAGGGTATAACCAAATCCCTATAACCCCGGAGGACCAAGAAAAGACAACGTTCACGTGCCCATTTGGGACATTTGCCTACCGTCGAATGCCTTTCGGCTTATGCAATGCCCCCGCCACATTCCAACGTTGTATGTTAAGCCTGTTTTCTGATATGGTCGAGCGTTTCTTAGAGATTTTCATGGACGACTTCTCCGTCTATGGGAATTCATTTGACCAGTGTCTCCATCACTTGGAGCTAGTACTGAGTAGGTGCACCGAAAAGAACTTGACCCTCAATTGGGAAAAGTGTCACTTCATGGTGCAGTATGGAATTATCCTAGGTCATGAGATATCTAGGGAAGGGATTAAGGTAGACAAGGCCAAGGTGGAGATAATAGCCAAGCTTCCACTTCCACGATGTGTGAAAGACATTCGGTCTTTCTTAGGACACGCTGGGTTTTATCGTAGGTTCATTAAGGATTTTAGCAAAATTGCTAGACCCCTTACAAACCTTCTACTTAAAGACGTGCCCTTCATCTTTGATGATAGGTGCAATAGTGCGTGGGAGAAATTGAAAGTGGAACTTATCTCTGCTCCTATCATCTCACCTCCGGACTGGTCCAAGCCTTTTGAGATCATGTGCGATGCCTCAGATTTTGCGATAGGTGCTGTCTTAGGACAGCGTAAGGATAGCAAGCAGCACGTGATCTATTATTCGAGTAGGACGCTCAATGACGCCCAAATGAACTATACTACAACCGAGAAAGAATTCTTGGCAGTAGTGTTCGCTTTGGAGAAATTCCGCCCATACCTACTTGGGACCAAGACCACGATTTTCACTGACCATTCTGCACTTCGATACCTTATGCTTAAAAAAAATGCGAAGGCCCGACTCATTCGTTGGATCGTTCTCCTTCAAGAATTCGATCTCGAAATTCGAGATAAAAAAGGTGTCGAAAATGTCGTAGCTGACCATCTCTCTCGTGTGCCAAACGCACCTTCTGACGAACTGCCCATCAATGACAATTTTCCCGATGAGCAACTTCTAACCATCTCTAAGGAACCATGGTTTGCTGACATAGTGAATTACTTAGTCACAAACCAAACACCACCTAATTGGTCTAAACAGGATAGATACCGATTCTTGTCTCAAGTTCGGTATTACATGTGGGAAGATCCTTATCTTTTCAAATATTGTAGCGACCAAATCATTAGGAGATGTGTCCCCGACGAGGAGACTAGAAGCGTGCTAGCTTTTTGTCATGAGTTCGCTTGCGGTGGACATTTTGGTCCCCGCAAAACTGCCGAGAAAATTCTGCAAAGTGGCTTTTATTGGCCAACCGTGTTTAGAGACGCATTTGAGTATTGCAAAACTTGCGCAAGATGTCAAATGATAGGAAGAATTTCCAAACGAAATATGATGCCCCTAAATCCTATTCTAGAAGTAGAACTTTTCGATGTCTGGGGCATCGATTTTATGGGACCCTTCCCTAATTCGTTTGGGCACCAATACATCTTGTTGGCCGTAGACTACGTGTCAAAATGGGTTGAAGCTGTCCCTTGCAAGACAAATGACAACAAAGTTGTTGTCAAATTCTTGAAAGATAATATCATCTCACGCTTTGGAATCCCTCGAGCCATCATTAGTGACAATGGCACACATTTTTGCAATAAAACTTTTGAAGCTCTTATGCGAAAATATGCCATAACTCACAAGTTGTCTACGCCCTACCATCCTCAAACTAGCGGACAGGTAGAAGTTTCCAATAGGCAAGTCAAGCTCATCTTGGAGAAAACTGTGAATCAGAATAGGAAGGACTGGTCCACCAAACTGGTGGATGCCCTATGGGCATATAGGACTGCCTTTAAGACGATTCTAGGAATGTCTCCCTACAGACTAGTCTTTGGAAAGGCTTGCCACCTTCCTGTTGAGCTAGAGCAACGGGCCCTATGGGCAATTAAGCAGCTAAATTTCGATCTAGAAAAGGCCGGTGAGCTTCGGAAATTGCAAATTTCTGAACTAGAGGAATTAAGGAATGAAGCATACGACAATGCGAAGATTGCGAAGGATAGAGTTAAGGTTTTTCATGACAAGTTCATCACTAGAAAAACGTTTGTCCAAGGACAAAAAGTTTTACTCTATAACTCTAGACTTCATCTCTTTCCTGGCAAGTTGAAGTCAAGATGGACAGGGCCCTTCATAGTTAAGACTGTGTTTTCACACGGAGCCATAGAGATCTACGACCCCAAAAATGGCAATGCATTCAAGGTAAATGGTCAACGTCTTAAAATCTTTTTGGAGTCAGTACCGGAAGTAAATGCAGCCATGGGTCTTTTTGACCCACTGTATCGGTAACTATATCTTTCTGCCAGTTCATGCATCCATGCATTTCATTCATACATTAGGGACAATGCATGAAACAAGTGTGGGGGAAGGGTATGTAATATATGTAAAAATAAAAATAATAAATAAATAAATAAATAAATAAATAAAAAAATAAAAGAAGATAGAAATATTTTTTCTCTTTATTTATTGCAATATATATATATATATATATATATATATAATAAAAAAAATTTATAAAAAGGATAATACTTTGACTTATTTTTTGAAAGAAATCTAAGTTAGTTTTAAGGATTAGGAAAAATCATGATTAGGATTTCTAAAAACTTGGTCAAAATAAATAAATTGTTTAAATTTTAGGTATAGGAGGAGAAATTGAATAATTAGTTAGTCTTAATTTTTACCTTAATGAAATGTGCATTTCTAGTACATATCTAGGATTCTAAGACAAAGATCCTTGTGCCTCATATATATATATATATATATATATATATATATATATATATATATATATATATATATATATATATATATATATATATATATATATAAAAATTCAATCACTAATTAAGCTGGATACATGTGCCTCATGAAGCATAAGTATTCACGTCTAAAGGTGAGTTAACAAATAAAATCCTTAGTTTTGTGGCCTAGTTCACTCGAATTTGAGTCCGCGGGGTGTTTTCTCACATGGTGCCCTAAGACCGACCGGTTTGGGAGTCATTGACTTTAAGTTCGCTACATGGGTGGATTAGAAAGCCTAAACTAAGAAATATTATATATGTACTAACACATCTAATAATCAATTAGTTAGGTATGAGGGTCTCAAGAAACCTTGATACTTATACGAAAGAAAATTAGATGAGTTATACATGCCAAAAAAAATATTAACACATATATTAGTCAATTAGTTAGGTATGAGGGCCTCAAGAAGCCTTGATACTTACACGAAAGAAAATTAGATGATGTTATAAAAATAATAAAGAGGCATGAGAGTCCAAGTTAAGGAATTCCTAGATTCACAAGGGTGCGTATGACTTTTGGTAACGAAAAAGACTATACAAACATTCAATTTTAATCCTTACCTAAAATAAATAACAATTGACTTTATTAAGACTAAGTTTAAAGAATGAATAAAAATGATAATTCTAAAACTTATAGACTACTTAGTCTCTTCCAATATAAGTCAAATATTTTCCTTTTTATGGATTTTGTGGGTGTAATCCGCTGAAAACCCTCACGAGACAACACTCGTCCTCTAGGGTAACCTAGAGGTTTAACGGCTTGTTGCACATGCTAAGTGCAACCGTGATTCCTACGAAAGTGAGTTAGTTAGATTAGATTTTCTTTTTCTTTTGATTTTTACTCGAGGACGAGCAAAAAGATAAGTGTGGGGTGTGATTAGTAGTAAAAAATGCATAATTGTCATCATATTTACCATCACATTTGCACATTTATTCATATTATAATGCATATTTATTAATATTTTGTTATTTAATGTGTGCAGGCCTCGAATTATTATTTTAATAATAAATAAAGCCTAAAAGAGCCCAAAAGCCCAGATCCAAGCCCATGTTTGAAGCCCAGGTGCAAAAGCGCAATTACAAGAAATCAACATGCAAATACACGGGCTAAAAGTTGCAAATATCAAAGATAAGGGAAGGATAGACTTCTATCCAACCCTAAACACTTGCAGGATGAGGATAAAAGCCCAAGATAAGAAGAAAATTCGTGGATAGAATATTTGGGATATTTGAGATCAAGTTAACTTGATTCCTAAGTTATCTTGAAAAATTCAGAATAAAGAGCCAGGATGCAGCTTCCAGAAGCAGGCGCCCAAATGGATGGACCAGAAGAAGCCACGCGCCAAAGCGCGTGGCCAGATTCCACAGAAATGCCGCAGATCTGCGGCAAAAGCCCAGATTCTGCGGCATTTTGGATGAAGCTGACTGCCAACTTTCGTGTGCGATCTTATCCGGGACTCTATCACCTTCTGCACTATAAATATCCCTGCAGGTGCAGCAGAGAGGGGATGCAGAGATGTATTAGGGTTTTCTTTTAGCTATTTTCTTTAATTTTCTGCAAGATTATAACTTTCATTTCATATACGTTGTGGAGAAGAAGGAGCTTTGTAATTGGAGGATTATTCTGCAATAAAGGTTACCTTTTTCCCATTTAATTTTCTGTATTTAGTTTTATTTTATTTCTGTGATCTCTCTGGTTTGGTTTCTAATCATCGATCTTCTGATTTGTTTTCTTTCTTTCTTTCTCTAATCTCTCTTATTAAACAATAAAAAAATATAAATTGAAAAGATAAAAAAAATGATGATGAACTAATTCTCTCTAGTGGTTTTCTGAAATTCTTGAAGCAACCCTAGAGCAGTTAAGCCTTGATCAGATTGATGACCATCTCTAGAAACCCTAGGTTTAATAACAACTTTTCTTGAAGATTAAACAAGATAACTAAGATTCTTAATCTAGGATGCATATTAAAAAGACTATTCATGACTTCAAACTTAAGAACTAGGACAGCATAAATTTAAGATTCATCTTCTATTAAGCTGTACCTAGAAGTTAGGATGAATCATAGTTTGGCTTTTTAATAATGTAACTTAGTTAGAATCTGGTATTGGTTTTTCTTACTTGAATTATTCTTAATAACCTAGGGTGAATTACATACATCTCAAGATGAAGATCAATCTCCTTAACTTGCAATAGGGTTGTGGTAGAAAATCAGCAAAACCACGTCTTTCATATCATATATTCTCAAATCTAATCTCTTTTCTCCTATTTTTGAAGATACAGAGGAATCGAGTTGAAAAGCTTGCATCGCATCCTTCCCTGAGGATCACGACCCGCTTGAGCCCTTGCTACAGCGGATAGCATTGAGAACAAAAGAATTCTAAACTTCATTTCTCTCATTCACAAATTCTTTAAATTCTCAATCACACCAAGCACTACAATACTTACAAATTCATAGCAAACGTCTAAATAAAAGTTATGCATAGTTTTCTACAATCATATACATATCAAAAGAACAAGCAAAAAGGGTAAAATGTCTCCGTTGACGCGTATCCCGCATATGTTGCCATTAAGCGGGTCCCTTACCTCTGTCCAAACCTGAAGGTGATAATGAGAACAGAGTGAGCTCGACAGCTCAGTGAGTAAAATAATATTTATGCATATCCATTAAGTAGGTCTATTTGGACTTTGTCATCAGGTTGGCAATTGTATTTTTATACTATATGTGTGAAGTTTTAGGTATTAGCTGAAGTTCCGACCCAAACACAGTTACAGGTTCTGTTAGTCGACTTGCCCATTCCTATAGTCGGCTAATACCATTATTAGTCGACTAACGTTGAAGCTATAGTCGACTGGAGTTGATCCAAAAAGTATTTACTCTCTGTTGGCTGCCAATGACTTATGTAGTCGACTAACCTAACCTGTATCGTCCATACTCAATGTACTAGACTTATACATCATCTATAGTCGACTAGATATGGATCAAAAAGATATGCTGCTCTCTATTTGTCACTTATAACCAATTCTAGTCGACTACCCTTTCTGGTATAGTTGACTATTATAGGCTCTAGTCGACTATTTATCATCTATAGTCGACTAGATATGGTCAAAAGAAGATGTCTACTCTCTGTTTGTTTCCTGAAACTGAGGCTAGTCGACTTATAGTTCATATATAGTCGACTAAGATGCGTTTTCAGCGACTTATCTACCCATTTTTCCCTTTCATAGTCGACTTAGCCCAAGGGCTAGTCGACTAATACTGGTGAAATTGCCTAGATAAGTCGACTTATCTTAGAGTCTAGAATATCAATTTTTATAGTTTTAACATACAATTTCTAACTTAACCATATTAACATACATGATCAACAAAGAATATAATCGCAACATGCATACATGATCAACATAAATATAATCGCAACATGCATACATGATCAACATAAAATATAATCGCAATATGCATACGTGATCAACATAAAATATAATCGCAACATGCATACGTGATCAACATAAAATATAATCTCCCCTTCGATCACCTCCGGTTCAACCCGGTCCCTTCCTTCGATACGTTTACCACGTATTATTCTCCCCTTCGATCACCTCCACTTCAACCCGGTCCCTTCCTCTAATCCGTTTATCACGTATTATTCTCCCCTTCAATCACCTCCGGTTCAACCCGGTCCCTTCCTCCAATACGTTTACCACATAGTATAACATGTAAATATCATATCCTTCATATAATAACTACATGTAAGGATCCATAAGACAATAATAACATAAAGGATTCACATGATTCCTACTTTACATGATGCCAATATTAAGAAAGACATTAACATATATAAGTAATCACTTATTAAACTAACAACATGCAAGTCTTTTCAAGATAACCAATATGTTATATCATTCTAATATATGTGTAGCCAAACATGTGCATGAAGTCAAGTATGATGTTTATTCATAAAACTATTTCTTTTTAAGAGGCATGTGTTAGACTACTATGCATACACAATAACGTGTCGATCATGCACCCTTGTAAGCATTCATAAGAAATACAACAACATAACACCACACGATTGTTCATAATGTATACATAAACATATAAACCATTCTCAAGCATCATCGTTCATTTTCTCGTCCGTTTATAACTTAGAAATTTTCTTACTTTATTTCAAGTTTTACTTTACCTACTATATTACTAGGGTTCGAATGTTCTACTCACCCTTGAAGCAAGTATCTCCTTATCAAGCTTGGTTTCCCGCTATATTGGAGTCTACAAGGTCACAAAATCATCATAATTAGTTCTTAGTTAAAAGAGTATAAGAGGGGTAGAAATCTTAAGGTTTTTGCTTACCGTTCAGCCAATATCACCCTCCTAACTCGAAATCTTATCTTCAAGAATTTCCTTTTATGGTGATGTTAGTTCACCACTTTAGCTTGTTCTATTTGATCTTTGTAGGAATTAAAACATGTAAAGGAAGCCTTTTTCTTGTATAAAGGAAGTAGGGAAATCTTTGTGAGGAAATGAGACGGAGAGAGGGTGTGTGAAGGTGAAGAAATTGGAGGAAAACAAGTGGCTATTGGCTGTTTTTCTTGGCCGCAGCAAAAGGGGAAGAAAGGGAGAGTTTTTATGAAGTTAGAATGGAGAGAGAGAGAGAGAGAGAGAGAGAGAGAGAGAGAGAGAGAGAGTTGACAAATGATATTCTTCTCTTCATCCCCCCTATTTATAGCACAAACTCTTTAATAATATCATGACAAGTGCCTCTCCCTAACACCATCACTCTACTCCTATACCTTACCCTATAAGTAAGGTTCCATCCCTCCCCCATGCATGAGGTACTTGTACCCATAAACATGGTGGGGGTATGGTGGCAAAGTCAACAAGCATGAAGTTGTATTCATTTCTTATACATACATACATATGTGTATACATACTAATAGGCATAGTATAATGTATAGTATCTAACATGAATACTTACTTCCTCATTACCTCCCTAAAGTATTTAAATGTTAGGAAAAAGGTGATTAGTTAAGACAAGTGTTATAAATAGAACCTACTCAGATCTGCTATGGGCGTAACAGAATCCGAATAAAGGAAAGACCAAATGGCACACGTTCCTAACATCATTATTGTTGGTTGTTAAATTCTTATTGTTCATCCGGGTTCAGTTGATTGGATATGGCCTCCAATCCATGCCACTAGGCGCTAACAATATCAGTAACAGAAGAATCAGTACAGGGTGCTATTACACCCCACAAGAACTTCTGTGGCCTCTGGTAGTTCTCTACAGTAGTTGCAACATTGAGCCATTATGGAGTTGTACATATTGAAATCATCAGTTTCCCCAATCCCAAGTGTATGTGGAGTCAGTTATTATAACCAGTACATTGTACAGTTCTCAGAGTATGTTCATGATATACTATTTACAGAGATCAATAGGAATACAATATCAGGAGTACAATAATCAGGAGATGTGGAATTCTAAAAGTGGCCCCTGAGGATTCAAGAGGTGGTCCCCCATCACTAGGATATGTGATGTGACACTTTATTCCACGTGACACTTAATTCCACACATCATGTATGGGATTTCAGAGGTGGCCCCCGTGTTGTTATACGTGACACTTAGTTTCACATACCCAAGCAGTAACAGAAGTGTCATGTATCATGATTCATTAGTGATTCCCTGTAAAGTGATAATCAAGATTCAGGTATTATATTCAGTCAGGAGTTATTGTATCAAGTCTGGAAACAGTGTAATATAATAAATCAGGAGTTGTGGCACCATTAAGCAATCAGTAAATGTTCTGTAGTCAGTATCCATATGTCAAGTGTAATGTCAGTATTAATAGTCAGTTCAGTAACAATAGTCAGTGTCAATAGCAGATATGTCAGGTAACCATATCAAATATCAGTAGCAATTTTAATATCAGTATCCAGTAAATAATATAAAAGCAGCACTACAGTTATGCACATACAAGCGGAGCAAAGCAGCGTTGGGGGCACAATCAATGAACAATGTTTATGGTTTTGATGGTTTTGATGATAACAAATATATGTGATTATTTGTACTAATCAAGTTCATGTGTTTAAGTTTATATCAGGGTTCTAAGAATTTAAGGAGTTTTCTTTCTCTAAAGAAAGGTATTGAATACTCAAGAAGATTCAAATACGGGATTAAAACTCAAAGCATTCAAACGTCGCTAAAAGAGAAGCCCGATTGAAGATCTTATAGTCACCTAGAGTCTTGTAAGATATTAGTTTGTTAAAGTGTAAAATATAGTAGTGATGCTCAGAAGTTACACACATAAAATACACGATTTCGAAAAATATAAGTTTTGGTAGTATTGGTATTTTGCATGTTTGGTTTTGATACATGTCTCATAATTTTTTCAAAATTTTATAACAAGTTTAGAACATGTATTTCATCACCTATACATTGCTACATTACTCATAAACCAATAAAAAATATTTAGAAAAATATTTGAAACTCAAAAGTTTTCATAAAAATTGTTTCAGGCCAAAATGGTTGACCGGACGGCCGACCGGTGACTGTTTCAGGCCAAAACGGTTGACCGCCCGGTCGATTAGGCCTTTGGCCAAGGGCGTACATATTTGTGCACATTGTCGGTCAACCGACCGGTCGACCACTAACCCTTGTGGTCCACCAAGCGGTCGACCGATTGAGAGACCCTAACTCTCGGTTACGGTTGACCGGGTCGACCGACCGGTCGACCGACAGTTTAAGTTTTCCATTTGAACTACCGAGCGGTCGACCGCCCGATCGATCGAAGCCAACAATTCTTTTCTGGATGACCTTTCGGTCCACCGGCCGGTCGACCGACAGGCTACCAGATGGCCATAACGGTTAGTATTTGAACATGTTTTGTTTTTAGTAGATTCTAACAGGCACTTTTAGTTTTCAAGTGTCTAAACACACCCCAAATGACCTGGTATGATTTATAAATGATATTTATTCATTGCCTATATATATGGGTCATTAGTTTTGATTTTAGATAAGAAAAACACACTGAAATCACCTAGAGGGAGGGTGAATTGGTGATAAGGCTAATCTAAGAACTAAATGCGGAATTACAAAACTAATTGCAACTAAACTTAGTGCAACCAATGAGTGTAGCCGAATTCCCCGTGAAGGGCTCTGGACTAACTCCTCTTGATTCCTCTGAATAAGAGTTGAGGTGCTATATGAAGCTTTCCTGGTTAAGCACAAGTGAGGCGCACACACACAAGCCAAGCATATAATATAAATGAGCAATATGAATAGATGCAAGGCACAACACAAGCATATAAGATATAACAATATGAATGATGCAATACACAAATAAAAGAGAAGAGAGGGTTGAGAGACAATCGATCAAACACAAACAATAAGATGTGTTTCGAGGTTCGAGCACCGAGCTCTACGTCCCCGCCTTCACCGAGAAGGATTTCCAATTCACTAGGAGTACCGAACTCCTCTCTCAACCAATACAACCTCCACTGAGGCAATACAAATGGTCTACCAAAGACCGGAGTACCGAACTCCACCAATACAACCTAATCCACCTCACCAAGAAGGATACAAGCACAATCCACCTCTACCGAAGAGGGATACAAACACCAACCAACTCATCCTCACCAAGAGGGAGTAAACCACAACCTCAACCTCTACCAAAGAGGGAGCAACCACAAAGAAATGTTTACAACAAGGTGGTATATCTCAACCACAAACCAATTTCTTTTCCCACAAATAAATGATCCTATAGAATAGGATAGAGTGATATAGCTCAAGTGGAAAACAAGTGTTTGGAAATCAAAAACTCAAAGAAAACTATCGGAAAATAACTAGGATAAGAATACAATGAAGATCAAAAAACCCAATCCCAAAGCTTTTCTTTTTCTTGAATTTTCCAAACCCTCTTTGAAACAAATAGAGATGATCTCTTTAAGCACAAAAAACCTTTTGAAAACTTGCTGAAATAAACACTAGAGAGTAGGAATTTTTGACTCTAAAAATCTTAACCAAAAACTCAAAACAATGGGGTATATATAGCCCCCAATCCAATACTTGTCGTTGGGGCTGATCTGTCAGCCTGAACGGCTGACAGTCGACCGGCCGGTCGACCGCCAACAGTCATATTTTTGACCGTTAGAAGAAGCCGGTCGACCGCCCAAAATCAGAGAGCAAAGCTCTCTGGCCGGTCGACCGCTCGGTCGACCGTGCCTTGAACCTGGCCAACATGCACAAGCTTGTGCACGTCGGTCGACCGGGTCCGATCGACCGGTCGGTCGACCGCAAGAGCCTGTCAGGCAGAAATCTGGGTCAGAAAAACTTGTTAAAAAATATTCTAATAAATCCCATAAATCTTCTAAAATTTCACAAAATAGTTTTATCATTTTACATTGATAAACAAGTATGTGATAAAATTTCAACACAAATGTCAAATATTTTGAACCATTTTTGTGTCTTACAAATATTTCTGAAAATCAAAACCTGTATTTTTCCAAACTTAGATTTTTCAATAGGAAATCTGATTTTTCCTAAAACTCATTTAAGTACAAAAACATGATATTTAAATAATTTGAAGCATGATGCATATAGATGGAAATCCAATATACATGAAACATATACATATCATAGTTTTTGTCTTTATTTTCAAAAATTTGTTTTGTTAAAATACAAAACACTAAAACACATGAATAGGTATGTTAAACTAAGTTTATTTAAGATATGAAGCATGCATGTATATAGAACATATCTAATATACATAAACACATGTAAACTTATTTTGATCTTATCTATTCATGAAAACCAATATCGGTTAAACCAAAAACCAAAAAACCAATATCCAAAATATGAAACGTGTGTGTATTATGAACTTGAGCATATCACACTATCTAATTTTTACACATGGATCTAAAACACAAACTAAACTAGGATACCTAAGTCTTCTTGATGATCTCCATCTTCAAATTGACTCGATCCAAAACTCCGTGATCCACCGAGCTAGACTCCAACGAGTGCTATGTATGATCTTTATGCTCGGGCTCTTGAATCACCATGTGAAAAGCTTCAAAACTCCTTGGTTGAAACTAATCACCAACTAACATCTTGATTAATGATCTGAAATTAAACATCACAAGATTATTAGTAAACATAACTACATGAGTTAATCATCATCAAAACTAAAGTGGAAGGCCTCTGGGCCAACACACACATAGGTTTACAAGTTTTAAAGTTTGTTTCAAAAGAGAGAAATTTTTCTAGCTCTCAATCTTCAAGTTCTTTCTTTCCAAAGCTATTTTCATTTGGTTTTAAACTCCTCTATTCTTTTTAACTGAATTTCATCTCTCACTTAACTTTTTGAGTAACACTTCATATTCTACTTTATAGGAAGTTGTAAGAGAGAGTGTTTGTAATCTTGTTGGATCACCAAGAGTTTTGTAACCTAATTGACTTTGTGCTACTTCTTGTATAGACGATTGAGTTGGTGCAGTTGTGTGCTCCAGTCTTGTGCAGACCAAATTATGATTCCTTTGTGTAAGATCCTTTTTGTGAAAGATCCCTTAGAGAAGAGTGAATCCATCATAGTAGTGAAGGCAGGGACGTAGAGCGGTGGCTCGAACCTCAGAACAAATCCTTTGTGTTTGTGATTGCTTGTGACTTACTCTCTATTGCTTTTTATATTTCATACTTGTGTAGTTGTTCATCTTACTTAATTTCATTGCTTGCATTTTATTCATCACTTTCACTATTGGTCTATACTCATCACAACATGGAGGCAATTGAGTACCTCAACTCATTATCTAGAGGAATCAAAGGGCAGACGTTCTAGAGCCCTTCACGGGAAATTCGGTTTCAATTCTTGTTTTGAGTGACCGCTTGCATATTTCATCATAAATAGTTTTAAAATAGCATTTAATTAGCATAACACCTATTCACCTCTCTCTAGGTGTATTTCACCCATGTCAAATATCAGTAGCAATATCAATATCAGTATCCAGTAAATAATATAAAAGTAGCACTAAGACTATGCACATACAAGCGGAGCAAAGCAGCGCTGGGGGCACAATCAACGAACAGTATTTAATCACTAAAGCGATAGGCGGAGCTACAGGAATGACTCGACTTAGACAGCGAGTCTGAAATCTGGCAGAGTTCTACCTTAACAATTTTAGTGAATAAAACATTGAGCGCTAAATACGCCTACCAGACGTCACTGAGAATGTTTGAGAACATTAATAAACCTCAGAGAGGTTAAGCCCAGAGGCTATGGTGTAAACAACAGAGCGGTTAAGCCCGGAGGCTGTATAAGTACCTGCAGAAGGTGTTTGTACCGCACACAGGCAATCAATAATATAATAATTATAAACACAGCCACAACCTCCATTTTGTGCTCCTAAGCTGGGTACCCTCTGTCTCCAGTTACCACAAAATCCGAAAGTAATGGGTGACTTGCAAAGGGTCTCTCGAATGATATTCCGGAACGAATAGAGCATCCGAGGCATAAACCCCCTATCTGGCTACTACGAAACCTTAATGGTGGTGGGCAGTGGTGATTGCCTGTTGCCCTTGGATAACCAGGAGGGGTCTCCTGAGACATCCAACCCCTGAAAAAAGTTTGTTCTAATAGTCTTCTCCTGCAACCTGCACCACTGTTAACCCCAATACCAAAAATACAGATAATTACAGAAAATATGTATAAATACCGAAAAAATACAAAAAATTTCTAAAAATACACAGAAAATTTGTAAAGACTCAGAAAATAAATATACTATGTAGAAAATTTCTAAATGCACAGAAAAATCCTAAAAATACACATAAATTTCTTAAATGTAGGAAATTCCTAAAAATACCCACATTATTTCTAAAAATTATAGAAAATTTCTGGAAATGTTCAGAATATGAAATATGCATGTACATGTATAAATATATGTGTACAAGTGTATATGTACGCATATGCAAAAAGGAAAGAGTACTCGCCTATATCAGGAAAATACCTGATACCACGTGCACGTATACATGTGTGAGGGCCTTGGTCAGGCCGTGAGCTATAGGGAGGTAGGGAGATATATGGAGTGAGTTTTAGAGAAATAAAGATAGAGAAAACCTATTTTTTTAGGGAGAGAAAATTAGGGTTTGATATTTCAAGAGAGAGAAAGGAAGTATGGGTGTATGGTGAGTTGCGAGGGATAGAGGAGAGAGAGGCGTAGCCTCCTATAGCTGGCGTCCTGTACAAGTGAAGAGAGAGAGAGTGAAAAAATGAAGAGAGAGAAAATAAAGAGGAGTGAGAATTAGTGTTGCAAATATTTTTAAATTGAGGAAAAATCCAGGAAAATCATGGAACATAGAGGAAAGTGAGTGAAATCCAGTGGGGTAAACCGGCCATGAAGATATGATGGGGAGAGAGAGAAAAGTTAGAGAGAATTTAGAGAGAGGAGAGAGAAAGTAGTGTTTTAGGGTTTTTAGAGAGAGGAAAATCAAGGGAAAATTGTGAGAGGTTTTTAAAGACCTATGGATGAGTTTAGGTTGGCAGGAAAGTGGCCATGGTGTAAGTAAATTTTTATAGGATTTTAGAGTGAGAAAATGAGTGTTTCTAGAGAGGGAAAGGGGTTTTTGGCCACTTTTAGGGGGAGAATGAGTTGGGGAGTTATGGAAGTGTAATAGAGGTTATGGTGATGATGGAATAGCTGTAGGAGGTGGTGGTAGTGTGTTATGATTTTTAAAGGAGTTTTGGAGGATTTTTAGTTATTTTTCTAGAGAGAGAAATGGGAGGAGTGAGATAGAGGGCCGGCCATGGCCTAGGGCAGATGGGGGAGAAGATAAGGAAGTGGGGAAGCTTCTTCGAAAAGCCAAAAGAATGGTTTCTTGGAGAAGCCCTAGAAATTTTTAGAAAAATGGAGAAAAGGAAAAGGAAAGGAAAAAGAAAAGAAAAAATAAAAATGCAAATAGTAATTTGTTAGGGGTTTATGTGTAAATGTCCCTTAAGAAAATAATAAAAAAATAAAAATAAAGAAAATTGGAAAATAAATGAATTTAGAGAAGAAAGAAAGAAAAACTAGTAGGAGAGAGAGAATATTTAATTAAATAATTATTTAAAAAGAAAATTATGAATTTTCTGGGATAGAATCTGGTACCAGTGCAGAGTCTTGTGTAAAAATTTCGAGTCAAATAGAGAAAAATACTTATATGAAATGACATGTATGCGATTAAAACATTGAAAACTGTAAAAATGTACGTATTCTGGGTTCAAGGTATTACAATACCTGCTCAGGCACAACTCTTGCAAAGTGAACCGAGTCTCAACAAGTGCTTTACAAATTTAGTCTGAAAATTGTTCACCCACTAGAGATCATTTGTAACGCCCCGATCCCAACGATACGGAACGTCACTGCGACGCATATACGTAGGTCAGGTGGTGCCCCCACGTATATACGCTAAGCATAAGTACAGCGAGTATCAGAGTATAACACACAGCGTGATATAATCATATGCCAACATACAAAAATAGAAGTACAGAGTTATACAAGTCATGATAAACATAATCACCATACAAGTGTCCTTTTATCACAACCCAAGTCCATAAGATACAAGACACAACCAAAAATACAAAAATGCTCACGTATGGACGGAGATTACGTGAACCAAAAGAAATGTCAGGCGCGATAGGACTAGTGCTGGTCGGCCTGCTCACCAAGATAAGCCCGGTCCTCAGCGGAGGGCTCTACCTCGTCCCAAGCCTCGGAATCTGAATATGCAAATCCAAAAGGGTCAAGACATAATACAAGAAATAAAGATAGCCAAGTGGCGACGGAATCATAAGTAGAGGTGATGAAGTAGTGATAACTAACAACAATACATGGCAAGGGATGTAAACTAAATAAGATAAAGGCATATGCAATAAATCTACAATAATGTCTTATTATTATTACTTGTCTTACTGTGATATCTAGCTATGTGACCCAGCGTCCCAGGGCACATAGATCCATATCCTAGTGAAACAAGGTTGTTATTGGAAACAGCGGTTGTATCGACGAACTATGTTTACAGTGTGTCCCGTGCATGCCCGGGACCACGGCCCAGTATTGTTCCGTTGCTTGAAGACGGAACCTGCCGCTAGGCTACAGGAAAGGGACTTATGTATGCCCTTGTCATGACATGAAACAGGAAGGGAGGAAGCACTCCCCTTGGTCCCCTGGAGTACCACAGGTAAGACCGAAATATAGTGCACATCCTAATACCACTGTAAACACGAACACATACCGATATCCGCACATTTCCCCCGAACCCAATGTAAGTTGGTGTATTTTATACAATGTCGGATATATCATGCTTGGTTTTGGAGATAGCATGAAGGAGTGGTGATAATCCATTTTCGACAAGTTATGAAATGCAAATATATAACAACAAGTCATGGATTGATATAATGTACCAACAAATCATGAAGCATGAATAAACAAGATATATCAGGTAACCAGTCATGTAGTACAAGTACACAGTATAAACAAGACTAAAACATGCATATAAATATACTAGGGTAAGTTCAGAATTAAGTGGGAAGAAGTCTGAATTCTGTCCCAGAATTTGGCCTGGCGGTCGACCTCCGGTCGACTGCCGGTCGACTGGGGAAATGAACTGGCGGTTGAGTCCCGGTCGACTGCCGGTCGACCGTACCGAGTGCGAGAGCTCCAGGTTTGGGCCGGTCGACTGCCAGTCGACTGGTCCAAGGCAATTTGTGAAGCCGGTCGAGTCAGCGGTCGACTGCCTGTCGACCGCCCGTTCAAGTCGTGCAGGTTGTGCACATCGGCAGAGTCCCGGTCGACTGCCGGTCGACCGGTCCTCTGGAAATTTCTGCTGTTAGAGCAGAAAATCAGGATTCGTGTGAGTTGGTTATATCAGTGAAAAATTGGGATTTTTACAGCATTAGGGGGCCTGATTTAACATTACAAATACATTAGGACAAGGCCTAGTCTTGGTGATTAACACAATTACATGGAAAGGCTAGATTTGAACTTAAATGACCTAAAAATTAGATTTTTATGTTAGACATATACATAGATCTCTACCCTAAGCATGTGGGGTTGATGATCTAGGTCTTGGTGAGTAAGGACTCACCTGGTTTGTCCAATTAGGGCTGGATCCAAGGAAGAAGATGGTGAGGGCTTCAATCTACCCTTGTTCTTGAAGCTAGGGTTGAAGATCTTGCCCTTTGGTGAAGCTTGGAGTGGAGATGGAGGTTCCTTGATGAAGCTTGATGAATCCCTTGTGATCTAGAGGTGGAGATGAAGAGGTTGGGTTCACTTGGAGCTAGGGTTTGTGGAGAGGAGGAAGGAGTTCTTCTCTAGTTGGAGAAATGAGAGAAAAAGGGTAATTTTGCAAATGAAATGCATTTATAGGTGGGGGTCTTTGTAAAGGGATTGGAATTTGATGGATGAGAGGGGCTTTCTTGCAAAAAGGGAGGGGTGAGGTGTCTCTCCCCTTGACACTTGGCCGGCCATGGGATGGAGAGAGAGTTAGTGGGGTAGGTGAGGGTGAGTGGGAAATGAGGTGGAAAATGAAGTGGAAAAGCATTTTGCAAATTTTGGAAAAATGCCCAAATTCAAGTATTTTGGATTGATCTGAAAATTTTACTAAAAATCAAGAAAAACATTTTAAGACCAAAGGTGAAATCCGTTTGAAGAAATACTGTGTAGATTTTTAATTAAAAATCCCAGAAGCAGAAATTTACCGACACCGAAATAATTTTCATAAATTTATAAAATTCTTAGAAAAATAGTATAAGTAGGAAATATGATTCTAAGCAATAAAGTCTAAAGGACTTTCTTGAAATTCCTTACAGATTGGAAGATAAAAAATTCGGAAATTGGTCAGCGGTACTGGCCGACACCGGCTTTTGAAGAAATTCATTTTAATTTCAGAAAATTCTAGAAAATCACATAAAATCTAAAGTATTATAAAATGATGTTTGAAATTAAAATCGGTCAAATACGGATGGTAAATCGGAAGATACGGTCAAAGGGCCGAATACGTAACTAAGTACGTATTCCGGGAAAGGGGTATTACAATCTACCCACCTTACAAAAATTTCGTCCTCGAAATTTCATAAGGTGAAAGATAACAGGAAGAGCAACAGATAGATATGGACACAATGAAAGATAACGGTAAAGACAAGAGTAGAAGGAAAGAGTCTTACCAAATCAAGATGAGAAAAGTTGGGGATAACGCTCCCGGATAACGTCCTCTCGCTCCCAGGTGGCCTCTCCCGGCGCGTGTCTGCTCCAAGACACCAATACCAATGGAATAGCCCTGCTCTTCAGTGTCTTGACACTCTTGTCCAGAATGGCCATCGGCTGTTCTTGGTATGATAGATCCGGTTGCAGCTCTAGCTCGGAATGATCCAGAATGTGGCTGTCGTCCCGGACATACCTCCTCAACTGGGACACATGGAAGACATTATGCACCCCGTCCAAGGATGGTGGTAATGCTAGTCTATAAGACACGTCTCCCACGCGATCCAGGATCTCGAACGGGCCAATATACCTCGGGCTCAGCTTCCCACGAGTACCGAACCGGATAACTCCCCTGGTGGGTGAAATCTTCAAGAACACATGGTCTCCGGTCTGGAACTCCAATGGCCTCCTTAGAGTATCAGCCCAACTCTTCTGCCTACTCTGAGCAGCCCTGAGATGATCTCTGATAACCCTGACCTTCTCTGTAGTCTGCATCAGCATCTCGGGCCCCAATAAACTCCTCTCACCGACCTCCTCCCAGCAAATCGGTGATCTGCACCTCCTCCCATACAATGCTTCGAAGGGAGCCATCTTAATACTGGCCTGATAGCTGTTGTTATATGAAAACTCAGCCAAGTGTAGATGGTCCTCCAAGATCCTCCAAAGTCCATCATGCAAGCCCTTAGCATATCCTCAAGGATCTGGATGGTCCTCTCTGACTGTCCGTCTGTCTGAGGATGATAGGAAGTACTGAACTTCAGACGAGTTCCCAGACTCTCCTGGAGACTCTCCCAGAAATGAGACCTGAATCTGGAGTCTCTATCTGATACAATACTGACTGGGACTCCATGCAGACGAACAACTACCTTCAGATACTTATCTGCCAGAACCTCTGTCGACTGACCAACCCGGAAGGGTATGAAGTGAGCAGACTTGGTGAGGCGATCAACGATCACCCACACCGCATTGTTACCCTTAGGACTCCGAGGCAATGCCGTCACGAAGTCCATAGTAATGTGCTCCCACTTCCATTCGGGTATCGGCAAAGGTTGAAGAAGTCCAGCTGATCTCTGATGCTCGATCTTTATCTGCTGGCAAACCAAGCACTTGGCGACAAACTGGGCTATCTCCCTCTTCATGGCATTCCACCAAAAGTGCCTCTTCAGGTCCTGGTACATCTTGTTTCCTCCCGGATGTATAGAATAGGCAGAACTGTGTGCTTCCTCCAAAATCTTCTGTCTGACTTCTCCCTGGGGAACACAAAGTCTACTACCATAACACAAAGCACCATCCGGACGAATACAAATATCTGTCCTCAAACCAGCCTCCACCTGAGTCCTGAATGTCTGCAATCTTGGATCCTCCTTCTGAGCCTCCTTGATCTCCTCTACCAATGAGGACTGGATCTGCAATGCCATAAGCTGCCCTGCCTTATCACCTCCCTGCACCAACCTCAATTCCAATCTGATGAACTCCTGGATCAACTCTTTCTGCTGAGTAAGGCGAACTAGCACTCTGTTTTCCGGCATCCTGCTCAGTGCATCTGGAACGGTATTGACTTTGCCTGGATGATACTGCAAGTCAATATCGTAGTCCGCCATAAGCTCCAACCACCTCCTCTGCCTCATATTTAACTCCTTCTGTGAGAAAATATACTTGAGGCTCTTGTGGTCTGTGTAAATCAACACTTTGTCTCCCAGGAGGTAGTGTCTCCAAATCTTCAAGGCAAACACCACAGCCGCCAACTCCAAGTCATGAGTTGGGTAATTCCTCTCATGAGGCTTCAACTGCCTAGAGGCGTATGCTATGACATGATCATGCTGCATAAGCACACACCCCAGGCCTCTACCCGATGCATCACAGAAAATGACCATCCCTCCCCTTCCTGAAGGGGTCCTCAAGATTGGGGCTGAAATAAGCTTCTGCTTCAACCGCTCAAAAGCTGCATCACATTCTCCTGTCCATATGAATCTCTCCCCTTTCCTGGTGAGCCTGGTCAACGGAGCTGCAAGTCTAGAGAAATCCTGGACAAAGCGCCTGTAATATCCGGCTAGTCCAAGAAAACTCCTTATCTCAGACACCGTCTTCGGAACTGGCCAATTCTGCACTGCCTGGACTTTACTAGGATCAACTGAAATCCCTTCTGCTGAAACTATATGTCCAAGGAAGGCTATGCTGTCTAGCCAGAACTCACACTTGCTCCTTTTGGCATGAAGCTGCTCCTGCTGAAGAGTCTGCAACACGATCCTCAGGTGCTTTGCATGCTCCTCAAAACTCTTGGAATAGATCAGGATGTCATCTATGAACACCACTACAAACTGATCCAGGTAAGGAGAGAACACCCGGTTCATCAGGTCCATAAACACAGCAGGGGCATTGGTAACTCCGAAAGGCATCACTAGAAACTCGTAGTGGCCATATCGGGTCCTGAATGCCGTCTTCGGAACATCTTCCTTCTTCACCCTCAGCTGATGGTAACCTGACTGCAAATCTAACTTAGAAAACACACGGGCTCCATGAAGCTGATCAAACAAGTCATCAATCCTGGGTAAGGGATACTTATTCTTGATGGTGACCTTGTTCAACTCCCTGTAATCAATGCAAAGCCTCCTGCCACCATCCTTCTTGTTCGCCAATAGCACTGGAGCTCCCCATGGTGAAGTGCTAGGCCGGATCAATCCCTTGTCCGAATACTCCTGCAGCTGCTTCTTCAGGATCTCCAACTCCGTCGGTGCCATCCTGTATGGAGCCTTGGATATAGGAGCTGTCCCTGGAATAGTATCAATGGAGAACTCCACGATCCTCCCCGGTGGGAGTCCTGAAATCTCAGCAAACACCCCCGGGAATTCATCCCACACTGGCACTCCCTTCAGGACCTCCGAAGTGGTCATCTGAATCTTCTTCTCAGCAGGCTCCACTCCTCCACTAAACTGGAACTCCGGCTGATGCGGGATTCTGAAATTGATCTTCCTTCCCCTACAGTCAATCACTGCATGGTACTGACTGAGCCAGGTCATGCCTAAGATCACGTCGTACCCCTTGGTGTCTAGTACGAGCATATCTATGGACAAGACCTTCCCACAAAGTTCTACTGGGCAGTCAGCACAAACTCTAGAAGATAAAACTACCCCATTCCCAGTACTAATCTCCCATCCATGGTCTAACAATCTAACAGGAATAGAATGCAATGCCACGAAATGCACGGAGATAAAACAATGCGAAGCACCGGAGTCGAAAAGAGCGAGGACAGGTATGGAATGGACTCTGATGGTACCTGTAATCACCTCTCCTGAAGCTCCAGCCTCTTCTGCTGTCAGGTTGTAGGCCTGACCTCTGCCACGACCAGCTGCTGTCCTGGCTCCCCTCTGCACTGGGCGAGCAACATGTGGTGGTGGAAGGGGAAGAGCTCTCCTCATCACTGGTCCCTGCTGCCTCGGTCCAACTGGCCCTGGTAGTGCCTTCTGCACATACTGCCCCTGAGGTGCCGGCAAGGTTTGGGTAGCAAACCCCACTCTCCTGTGCGGGCAGGTCTCCACTGCATGGTCTCGAGCTCCACAGATCAAGCACCAACCGTTTGCCCTCCGGCAATTCTGCTGAGTGTGTCCTGGCTTCTGGCAGAAGTTGCAAATAAGACCTGGTCGAGCCGTCTGGTATGGAACTGCTCTGAACGGCTGTCTGGCCTGGATCTTCGCTGCCCTGGACGGTCCTCCTCTGCCCACCGGCACAAACGGCCTTTTCAAGGCCTGGTTCTCCTGCTTCCTCTGAAAACCACGCTCCACTTCTCGAGCGATAGAGAGAACTTCAGCATAGGTCTTCAACTGCTGTGGCATCAGAAACATCTGGATCTCCATCTGCAGACCCTGCTGGAACCGGCTTGCCCTCTTCTCCTCATCAGCCACCATGTATGGGGCGAAGCGACTCAGCCTGAGGAATTCTGCCGCATACCCATCTACTGTCTTATCTCCCTGCTGAAGCCGGATGAACTGCTCCTCCATGTCCTTCTGAGCAGTGGCGGGGAAGAAACGACTGTAGAAGCTCTTGGAGAAGGTATCCCAGGAAATAGGCTTCTTCAAGCGAGCCTCCTCTGCAAGCCACCAAGTCCGAGCAATGTCCTTCAGCTGGATCTTTGCTACCTCCACTTGGCTCTCCTTGGACACCCTGGCGGCGTTCAGTAGATCGGTGGTGTCCACTAACCACTGCTCAGCCTCCAAAGGCCTCTCGACTCCTGAGAAGGTAGCCGGTTGTAGCCGCCGGAAATCTGAGATATTCCCCGGCTTCTGCTCCTTCGGGGCTGCTAACTCCTGCCTGAGGAGTTCAGTCTGCTGCTGATGGATCTCCACTTGCTGCTGCTGGGTCTCCATCATAGCCCGAATGATGCTCAGGACATCAACCTGCTCTCCTCCCGCGGGTCCATCCGGGACTTGCCCGACATTGTTACGACCCGAACGTCTCTCCATACCGAAAGGGATAAGATCTGGAATTGGAATCAAGGAAAGGAATTAGGATACGAAGGAATTGATCAATTGAAGGAATCAAGATGGACTCATAACTTTGTACATTGCAGTTGGCATAAGCAAATCGTTAGAATTTGCCACTTGGTTGTACTTTTAGGTCTGAGAGCCTAGGCTCTGATACCAACCTGTAACGCCCCGATCCCAACGATACGGAACGTCACTGCGACGCATATACGTAGGTCAGGTGGTGCCCCCACGTATATACGCTAAGCATAAGTACAGCGAGTATCAGAGTATAACACACAGCGTGATATAATCATATGCCAACATACAAAAATAGAAGTACAGAGTTATACAAGTCATGATAAACATAATCACCATACAAGTGTCCTTTTATCACAACCCAAGTCCATAAGATACAAGACACAACCAAAAATACAAAAATGCTCACGTATGGACGGAGATTACGTGAACCAAAAGAAATGTCAGGCGCGATAGGACTAGTGCTGGTCGGCCTGCTCACCAAGATAAGCCCGGTCCTCAGCGGAGGGCTCTACCTCGTCCCAAGCCTCGGAATCTGAATATGCAAATCCAAAAGGGTCAAGACATAATACAAGAAATAAAGATAGCCAAGTGGCGACGGAATCATAAGTAGAGGTGATGAAGTAGTGATAACTAACAACAATACATGGCAAGGGATGTAAACTAAATAAGATAAAGGCATATGCAATAAATCTACAATAATGTCTTATTATTATTACTTGTCTTACTGTGATATCTAGCTATGTGACCCAGCGTCCCAGGGCACATAGATCCATATCCTAGTGAAACAAGGTTGTTATTGGAAACAGCGGTTGTATCGACGAACTATGTTTACAGTGTGTCCCGTGCATGCCCGGGACCACGGCCCAGTATTGTTCCGTTGCTTGAAGACGGAACCTGCCGCTAGGCTACAGGAAAGGGACTTATGTATGCCCTTGTCATGACATGAAACAGGAAGGGAGGAAGCACTCCCCTTGGTCCCCTGGAGTACCACAGGTAAGACCGAAATATAGTGCACATCCTAATACCACTGTAAACACGAACACATACCGATATCCGCACATTTCCCCCGAACCCAATGTAAGTTGGTGTATTTTATACAATGTCGGATATATCATGCTTGGTTTTGGAGATAGCATGAAGGAGTGGTGATAATCCATTTTCGACAAGTTATGAAATGCAAATATATAACAACAAGTCATGGATTGATATAATGTACCAACAAATCATGAAGCATGAATAAACAAGATATATCAGGTAACCAGTCATGTAGTACAAGTACACAGTATAAACAAGACTAAAACATGCATATAAATATACTAGGGTAAGTTCAGAATTAAGTGGGAAGAAGTCTGAATTCTGTCCCAGAATTTGGCCTGGCGGTCGACCTCCGGTCGACTGCCGGTCGACTGGGGAAATGAACTGGCGGTTGAGTCCCGGTCGACTGCCGGTCGACCGTACCGAGTGCGAGAGCTCCAGGTTTGGGCCGGTCGACTGCCAGTCGACTGGTCCAAGGCAATTTGTGAAGCCGTCGAGTCAGCGGTCGACTGCCTGTCGACCGCCCGTTCAAGTCGTGCAGGTTGTGCACATCGGCAGAGTCCCGGTCGACTGCCGGTCGACCGGTCCTCTGGAAATTTCTGCTGTTAGAGCAGAAAATCAGGATTCGTGTGAGTTGGTTATATCAGTGAAAATTGGGATTTTTACAGCATTAGGGGGCCTGATTTAACATTACAAATACATTAGGACAAGGCCTAGTCTTGGTGATTAACACAATTACATGGAAAGGCTAGATTTGAACTTAAATGACCTAAAAATTAGATTTTTATGTTAGACATATACATAGATCTCTACCCTAAGCATGTGGGGTTGATGATCTAGGTCTTGGTGAGTAAGGACTCACCTGGATTGTCCAATTAGGGCTGGATCCAAGGAAGAAGATGGTGAGGGCTTCAATCTACCCTTGTTCTTGAAGCTAGGGTTGAAGATCTTGCCCTTTGGTGAAGCTTGGAGTGGAGATGGAGGTTCCTTGATGAAGCTTGATGAATCCCTTGTGATCTAGAGGTGGAGATGAAGAGGTTGGGTTCACTTGGAGCTAGGGTTTGTGGAGAGGAGGAAGGAGTTCTTCTCTAGTTGGAGAAATGAGAGAAAAAGGGTAATTTTGCAAATGAAATGCATTTATAGGTGGGGGTCTTTGTAAAGGGATTGGAAATTTGATGGATGAGAGGGGCTTTCTTGCAAAAAGGGAGGGGTGAGGTGTCTCTCCCCTTGACACTTGGCCGGCCATGGGATGGAGAGAGAGTTAGTGGGGTAGGTGAGGGTGAGTGGGAATGAGGTGGAAAATGAAGTGGAAAAGCATTTTGCAAATTTTGGAAAAATGCCCAAAATTCAAGTATTTTGGATTGATCTGAAAATTTTACTAAAAATCAAGAAAAACATTTTAAGACCAAAGGTGAAATCCGTTTGAAGAAATACTGTGTAGATTTTTAATTAAAAATCCCAGAAGCAGAAATTTACCGACACCGAAATAATTTTCATAAATTTATAAAATTCTTAGAAAAATAGTATAAGTAGGAAATATGATTCTAAGCAATAAAGTCTAAAGGACTTTCTTGAAATTCCTTACAGATTGGAAGATAAAAAATTCGGAAATTGGTCAGCGGTACTGGCCGACACCGGCTTTTGAAGAAATTCATTTTAATTTCAGAAAATTCTAGAAAATCACATAAAATCTAAAGTATTATAAAATGATGTTTGAAATTAAAATCGGTCAAATACGGATGGTAAATCGGAAGATACGGTCAAAGGGCC